>JAOTON010000006.1:0-137391 GCA_034440635.1 Lepas anatifera
CTCTCAGCTGCTCTTAGGACGCTGACTCTCACCTGCGTTTCGGGACACTGACTCTCACCCTCTCGGGACACACGGGCTCTCAGCTGCCCAGGACGCTGGCTATCACCTGCCCAGGACGCTGGCTATCACCCGCCCAGGACGCTGGCTCTCTCATCTGTTCTCAGGACGCTGACTCTCACCTGCTCAGGACGCTAACCCTCATCCACTCCCGAGACGCTGGCTCTCAACTGCCCAGGACGATGGCTTTGCACCTGCTCGGACGCTGGCTCTCACCACATGAGGTGATCTGCTAGTGATGTTGTTCAAGTTGGGGTCGAAGGCTAGGCCGGTGCTTACCATCACACCGTCTTTGGGCCGCGCCTGCCGGTGTTATCAGCGCGTCACAGCGAGTGAACGCCATCCTTCTGCGGCCTTGCTTGAGACGCGGGAGCGAGGCGTCCTCAATAGCGCGGATCCTGACGCTCAGTGTCAGCGGAACTCCCCATTCTACGAGCTATGGCCCGATTGCTGCTGACGCTGTGATGTCCTTGAACTGTGGTTCGGGCTGGCGGTGAGGCCGAGAACTCCGCCGGCAGTACGGGGTCTCGGCGGTGCTCAACATCAGCAACACATTTCTCATCTCACCTATTACCCAATCCTATCAACTGACTAGCCACGCGTCCTTGCTCACGTGCTCACGCTCTAGGTGCTGAGTTCACTGGGCGACCCTTTGAGCCCAGTGAGCTTATATATTGATGTCGTGCACCGATCCTGTGGAGATAACAGCTTCTGCCACCGTAACGCAAGGAACATTACTTAGCGCTCACGCTAGCCTTTGGATCCACAAGCGATGCTCCCGGTGAAGGGAGCTTCTAAAATTACATCATCGGTTTTCATGCGCGCTAATTGGGTATATGGTAATATGAGCATTTCCATGTCATGTCCAACCCATGTCTATTTGAAAAAAGTATAACTATAAAGTGGCAAGAGAGCTGTCTATAAACGGTTTAAATCCGCGTATGTGTGGGTCTGCTCAGGCTGTTGTTCCGAAACGATTTATACTGCAATCTCCGGTCCGATTGGAGGCTGGCATCAACTGGCAGTCTTGCCATTTCCCCCCCGCTGTTCTCTCTCGAAGCATTGCGAATGATAAAGAAGTTGTGCTCCCCTTTTTCGTACCGACTTGCAACTTCAATCTATGTGAGTACGCTTACTTTTGATAGGCGGCCTTAAGTAACCATTAGCCAGACGTTTGCTTTTCTTTTCTTTCTTTTTTTATTTTAGTTTTACCTACATATATAATAATAATTGTTGGGGTTTAACGACGCACCAACTGCCATGGTCATACGGCGTCGCCAACTCTCACCTGTTGGAAGGGATTTTGGGGATCAGATCAACTTATTCAGAGGCTCCGCCGGACTTGAACCCGGGACCGGTGGCTTAGAAGACAAGGGTGGCATCCACCACGCCACCTCATCCCCTTTACATACATATGTGCGCCTTAGAAGAAAACACTTAAACGGTAAACAGAGCATTCAGGAGGCTGAAATTGTGCCGCAACATGTACATACACACGCTGACACTAGGAGTTGAGTTTGTCATTCCTTTTATTTTGTTTTGCTGCACAAACTTAAGAATGTTTTCTTGATTCATTGTGTTGTGATGTGGCTTTGTGTGTACAAATGTCTGCGCTCGCATCGTATTGGCCAGAGGCCTGCACGACCGCATGTCACGCCTGTTTGCATGTTTGTGTTTACGCTAGTCCATGACTGAAGTTGCATGGTTGCGCCTGACGCTTTCGCTTCTTCCCTTTCAGACCGTTCTCTATCATTACTTTATTTCAATGGAATAAACCCAACCAGAAACCACTTGTTTATTGAACTGGAGGCTTTCCAACATAAATGGAGTAATGATGAGAACGGTCTGAAAGGAAGAAGCGAAAGCGTCAGGCGCAACCATGCAACGTGCAGGCGTGGGCTAGCGTAAACACAAACATGCAACAGGCGTGACATGCGGTCGCGCAGGCGTCTGGCCATTACCATGCGAGCACAGGCAGCATGTTCACGCAAAGCCACATCACAACATCACCTCCCCTCCAATAGAATACAGACATGAACTGATAAATCATAACTCGTAATCCCTTAGGTGAGCTGGGACGCGTCTGTTGTGAGGAGGGTTCCGCCTAACTACCGAACTTGGAGGCGCAGAGTCTTCAGAGTCAACGACCTCACCGTTAACGTCTTCATTGACACTCCGGCGCGGCAACTGCTGGGAAACAGGTGCAACAGAAAACCGGAATAAAGAGACCAGCCTGGACTCTGCTTTCAAGAACTTAACACGCGCATTGACGGGGCTCTCAGCCACCTTCGCATTGACGGGGGCGGGTACCCGCCCCTCCTAAGATCTCGAGAACCACGGTAGGTAGCGAAAAACGGTAAGCGGCGTTGGGCTGCCCATCCACTTCTCCATCGAAAACATTTGAACCATTTTTTGTCAGGTCACATTTAAGGTCACGAGAGGTCAAAACATGCCGTCATAGGGATAACATAAATTCAGTTTTTCGGCCATTACATCTGAACAAGTAAAGATAGAGCAAAACGACTTAAACTATATGAATCCTCTCAGCAAGAAGCCGAATCGAATGATATATAATTTGACCTTGCTAGGTTAAATCAAGGATTTGACCTGACCTGAGGTCAGGTCAGGGTCAAATTATATAAAATGCTTATCATTAGAACCGCAAAGCCCAGGCGAGTCTAATGCAGCTAAAATAAATGCTCTATCACCATCCGTTACTGAGTTATTCCGTAAAAGACATTTTTCCCATGTCTTTCCAATGGAGAGGTCATGCCTCGTACCTGGCCTTAGGTCATCGATATCAAAAATACCAGAAGATATTTTAGAGAACTCGGTGGGGCCATTATGTGATATGAGTTTCAATCGGATAAGTTTATCCTGCTCCGACTTATGCTATCTTAAACTTTTTTTGAGGTTGGGGCACTAGACCTGTACTGGTGACCTGACCTGAGATGATCTAACCTTAAAATTTTCAAAGAAGTTGTAAAAATGATAAGGGAAAAGGTATGCCAAGTACGGCGGCGCTACGCGCCGCCGTTTTTCTGCTGTCTCCGAAAAACCCGAGGGGGGCGGGTACCCGTCCCCCCTCGTGAATGCGCGTGTTAAAAACGCATAACCCGTTTCTGGCCAGGGTATCATTTACGATACCAACAAACTTATACATTTACGAACTGGTAAAACTGTTTCTTGTGTGGCGCCACATGGTGGTGGCTGCGTGCATTGGCTCACTGGTGTATCCGCGCTCCGAATACAGTCAACGTTTCCCCGTTTGCTGTTCATTTTCCCATCGTATGTCGGGATTTTCCATCCTCAGGTGAAATATAAACATATTTGTGTGGTAACGACGTCGGGAAACGCTCATGGCCTGGTACGTGACGAGTGGTCTGGTAAGACAGTGCAGGTTTTTCCGTCAGAGGATGGATGTATGTTTGCCTTACAATCGTTCAATCTCGATTTCATCAATCAATGAGAAATATGTTGTATATGTTTTTCTTTCTGGATATCATATATGATACCCTGGCAACGAGAGGGGTATGCCATGCCCAGTTATATATTTTTGCTACTGGGCAACCTGCAGCACAACGCGGAAGCTCTACAAGGTTTTGGACAACGTCAACGAGGGCGAGGAGCTGAGCAACAGCATCTATCTGATACCACCGTACTAGTGGCGGGTCTAGGGACGTCTTTTTGGGGGGCTGAGGCTCGAGCCTCATCCACAACTCGGATCAGCCTCCGCCTATGCATTATCTATAGGCATTAAAACATTTTGGGGATATTGAGCCCCCTAGCCCCCTCCCCTCTTATATCCGCCACTGCACCGGACCCAGGAGAAGAAAGTGACGGGTACTCCGGCGACGATGATGGCGCAAAGCTTATCTCAACCGACTACCGCGCAGAATCCTCACTGCGGAGGCTGAGGTTGGAGGCGAGGTTAGGAGGCGGTTGGAGAAGGTTGGAGGCTGAGGTTGGAAGGCGAGATCAAAATGAACTGCCATCAAAGGCTGGCGATGACGCGCCAGATCTCCATCAAGGATTGAAGAACCCGAAGATGTTATTTGCGTCAGCCCAATCGAGCTCTTCAAGCTTTTTTCGACCAAGCCATGGTGGACATAACTGTCAATGCGACCAACTGCTATGCGCAAGAGGTGGGCAATGCAAGGTCGCGGACTCCTGTCGCGTTACAAGTCCGTGAAGTGCGACGTGGTGCTCTGCCTGGAAGATTGGTTCGCACTGTTCCACACTCCCTGAGAAGCCAAAACTGCGGCTGCTGATATCCAAGAAACTGAACGACGAGTTCAAATCGCTCAGAGGCGACAATTCGGCTGGCCTGATGTGTATCTTACTCCATGGTTGTGACCCGGACGGTAGTGGAGGGACCCGCTGGGATATATACAAGGAACTCCCTGCGTTTTGGGAAAAGTATGTGCATGTTCATACATAGCTCTTTCGAAAAGCGACGGGTCCATTCTCATGACTTTCTCAAGTCAAGACTGCACTTCTAGAGATGTACCGAGGAGATGAGCCTCGAAACTATGACAGTCAGCATCAAGGATTACGAGTCACCGTGGAGATGAAGGCTATAATCAAGTGACCAGAGTGTGAGTGTGATGGGCGGTAAGATTAATTGAACGAAAAAAATAATCTAAGGATAAATCATGGCCCAATTGCATTGCCGCCAGATTGTCAGGGAATACGTTAAGTGATCAGGGACAATTCAAAAAGTTCTGGGAAGATTTTAACGAACATGAAGCATATTGCCCGAATTTTGACACAGCGTACCCCTCTCCCGGCAGGGTATCATATATGATACCCGTCTTCCTGGTGCCCCGGTGACAAATAACCAAACGGATCGGTTTGCATGGTCAAGTCGGATATAGGAAGCATTCTCTATCGATTTCACGATAATCTTAACCGAAAAAAGTCACGGCAGAAAACGGGTTAACCCCCTATAGACAAGTATGCGGCAATGCAAGATCTCTGTAGGAAGAACTGGCTCACAGGTGTACAGATTGATGACTTCTACGAACTCAAGCGATCGGCCCGTGATGCAGAAGCCAATATAGATTTTGTTTGCTCGGTCATGTGTTCTCAGCTTTCAAAGGAAGTGCAAGGTAAAGCCAAGGCCTGGCTTGCAGACAACACTGTCACAGATGAAACTGCAAGGGTGCTCCTAGTCAACATCATATCCTGGATGGTCGAGCGTGGCTCGAAACTGGACGTAGGTTTCAAAGGGCTTGGAACCCTTGGAGAACCCAAGCCACCAAGAGTGCTGAGTTGCACCTCAGACAGTAGCCATGAGGAAAGCGCCAAGCACCAACTGCAAGAAAAAGGAGTACTGCAGCATCACCGCACAGTTGATTCACAGCAAACGTCAGGAGGCAGTGTTCCTCGTGCAGCTCACTCCACCAGCAAGGTTCAGCCCAACCACCCGTTCAAACAAAACTTCAAGGGAAGGTGCTATACATTCGGTGGAAAACACATGATGACCTGCCCCGAGAAGAGGTGCCCTCGGGCCTCGGTGCGGCGCCAAAGGTCATAGTCTGGTCAACTTCGGTGCTTCAAAGGTGAGTACTGCACAGATGAATGCTGAGCCCTTTAGCTTAATGAATGAGAGCGCTATACTGCTTCCACTGCTGCTTAATGATAAGGAAACGTGTGCTATGCTAGACTCTGGTGCAGGTCCGAGTGTCGTAGATAAGGGTTCTCTGTTGAAGCTGGGTTTGCTCAAGACTATCAAACGTCAAACTCAGGGTTATGTTCTGAATGTGCTCAGCCTCAGAGCTTGAATGAATGCTGGGGCATCATTTCCGCAACTAGGAAATGGAGCTATACATGAACGCCGCGCCGCAGGTAGTTGGTCAGTGACCACCACCCGCCAATATGGCTCCGGCGACAGAAGGACCCCCGTCGCAAATTTGAGCGGTGGATAGCTTGAGCTTGAAAGTCTTGAGTACACTGTGGTGTACCGTAAAGGTGTGAAGCATGTCGCTCCTGACTTCCTCAGTCAGCTGGAGTCGGGAGTGCATGCAGACGCAAACGACGAGAGGGAGCATTTCGAGAGGCATTTATATGTTACCGAAGAGGTTAGCTCATTCCTAGATGATATAAGGCAGGCTCAGCAGGAGGATACTAATATCGTATACGCTGTACGACAGTTACAATCCACTGGGAAAATCAAAATGGGACGGTACAAATCCTATGGCGGGATGAAGATAAAGATGGGCCTGCCCATGCGTAGATCCCAGATTGTGGTGCCCAGTTCCATGCGTCGTGCGGTCTTTGAGCATGAACATGTGGTTCATCATGACCATGACCTTTTTGTTTCTCTCCTGATGAGCACAAATTCAACAATTCACGGAACAATTCACGGATGCAAAACAATTCACGGATGCAATTCTGAACGCCGCCAGAAGAGCTATCCCCTCAAAACAAATAGTTTCTGATCCAAAGACAAGCCATGGGTAACAAACGAACTCAAGAGAAACATCCGGAAACGTAATCGACTCTTCAAGCAAGCAAAAATGACTGACAGAGTCACAGATTGGAATCTCTGGAGACAGCAACGAAATTTAGTCACAAAATTGAACCAACGATTGCACTCTTCTCACCTCGTGGCCCAAACTACGAAACTAGCTGCGCACAAACAAAACCCCCACAAATATCATCAAATTCTACGAAGTATTATAGGACGCTCACAAGATTCCTCAATACCCCCACTTATAGGACCCGACGGCCAAATTGGACAGGACCACTACGACAGAGCCACTCTCCTCAACGACTTTTTTGTTTCCCAGACACAAATTGATACGCCCTCCAGCCGTATGCCCCCGGTGACTTTGCGGCATGATCGGGCGGTACCCACCCTGGACGGCATTACGATTAGGGAGCGAGATGTACTTGCAGTATTAAACTCTCTGGACCCGAACAAATCCACTGGTCCCGATGAACTTTCGACCAAAATTCTTAAATTATCAGCCTTGATAATAGCCGAACCAATGACATTATTATTCAACAAATCTCTGCAACAGGGCATATTCCTAAACCCATGGAAATATGCAAATGTGAAGGTAATTTATAAGAAAAAAGGCTCACCTTCAGACCCAACCAATTATAGACCAATATCCCTTCTAAGCTGCACCTCCAAAATCTTAGAAAAAATTGTCTTCAAAAGCATTTACCAACATATCACTGACCATCAGTTACTAACAGAAAGACAGGGTGGGTACCGCCCCCACCAAAGCACCCAGCTTCAGCTACTTTACCTCACTCACAATCTCTACAGCTCACTGGACAAAGGACTGGACTTTACGGCAATATACCCAGACATCGCAAAATACTTTGACAAAATTTGACATCAGGGACTCCTTTCAAAATGCAAAAACAAGTTTGGTATCGGCGGGCAACTTCTAAATTGGCTGAAGAGCTACCTGACAGACAGGCAGCAAAGAGTTGTTATGGGAGGTAGCTCACTGTGCGAATCACCTCCGACACCATTATCTCCAACACCTACTCCCTCGACATCTTCAACATCATCACAGTTCAAAACGCTTAACGCTGGCTGTCCCCAATGATCCGTGCTTGGCCCTTTATTGGCTGCCATATACCTGAACGAACTTGCGGCACGAGCGACAAATGAGACTCTGTTTTTTGCCGACGATACTTCACTTTACAAACTTTATGCACCCAACGACATAAATGCCACTCAGACTTTTCTACAGAAAGACCTCGACGAAATTTACAACTATGGGCAAGAATGGGTCATCACATATAATTCTACAAAAACAATCCAACAAAATTTTTATCTACGACAGGAAGCAGTTAAACCCCGCTTAAACTTTGGTGGAACAGACATACACCCGAGCACAAGTCATAAACACTTAGGAGTAATTTTGTCCGATGATCTGAGGTTTCATGAGCACATTAATCACGTAATTAAGCAAGTAAACAGAGCACTTGGGCCATTGTATTCAATTGCTTCATACATACCCAGGCCCACTCTTGACCAGATGTACACCATTTACGTTAGACCTTACTTTGACTACTGTGACACAATCATTGACGGCCCTATCACGATGACGGACGCAATGAGACTAGAACGCACACAAAATCGAGCAGCTAGGCTCATCACAGGAACAATGTTGAGAACACCGACTGCGAAATTATACGAAGAACTTGGATGGACATCTTTGACCACAAGACGAAAAATTCACAGACTTAGTGTTTACTATGCTCTACAGTGTCAAACTTCTGAAGTCCCTACCTATATTAGATCTATCATTCCTCCCACAAGACTCAACGATGCCGGTAGAACCTTACGAAACGCACAAAACCAAACTGCACCAAGCTACCATACAAAATTATTTCGAAATTCATTCGTACCTAAAACCACACGGGATTGGAATACCACACCATTAACCATCAGGCAAAATGATTATCAATCTTCAAAAGCAAGGTCTCAAAATACTACGGTCAGCCTCCTCCACCCAAATACTTAACACTAGGCTCAAAAACAGGTAATCGGCTACATACTCGGCTGCGGGTTGGTGCATCCACATTAAACTCTCATCTTTACCAATTCAATTTAACTGACTCTCCAAAATGCAACTGCGGTCATCGTTCTGAAACTGTAGCACATTTCATACTCGACTGTCCCTTACATGACCCATCCCGAACCCCGCTTTTCAGAGCATTATCCCAAATACTCAACTTTAACTTTCGAACGCTAAAACGTGCATCACAAATAGAATTTCTCTTATGAGGCAGCGGCCTGAGTGCCGGCAGCGGGCGTGCCGTCGCTTATTCCTGTCAGTCATTTCTCATCCATACCAAAAGATTCAGTGTTCGAAATTGATGCAGAGACAGGCAGTAAACAACTGTGCTCCCCTGTTACCCGGTGCCCGAGTGGCGGTCAGCGACTGAATAGTTCAATGTTCATGTGTGTGTGTGTGCGTATGTGTGTGTATGTTTGTTAGGTAACTCTCAATTGGCTGAAGAGTGTGTAAGTTTGTTAGTTTGTGTGTGAAAACTGAAAAAGAGAAAAATCTGAACATGTTCTTGCGTAAATGTGTATGGCGTATGGGAGAGAGGCACCTAGATTTAAGCTTAGGCTTTTGTGCCAATCTCACATGAAATCATGTTGAATTTCTGTCAATAATAAATGTTTTTGTATTGTATTGTATGCGATAGTCGATAAGACGTACAAGTCTGTTAGGGACCGCTATTTCTGAGTTGGTATGTATGGTTATATCCAGACTCTGTGTGCAGCTTGCGAAGTATGCCAGAGGAATAAGCGGTCGTTCAATCCAAAGGAGACTCTGCAATCATTCGAGACTGGTAACACTGCTCCACGTAGCACCATAGCTATGGACATTGCGACACTGCCCTGGTCGCAAGGTGGATAAAGGTATTTTCTTGTCGTTGTAGACCCTCACGATATGCTGAGCTCGTTGCCCTCAAGGATCAGTGCACAGAGACTGTATGTGATGCTGTGAAGAGCGAGTGGATCCATCGGCACGGTCCACCACTCCGCATTATCACTGACCAGGCCCACAATATGGACGGTCAGCTCATGAACCGCCTATGTGAGAACCTTGGCATCGAGAAAAGGCGCTCTTCTCCGTATCATCCGGAGGGTGATGGGTAAGCAGAGCGAACGATTCAATCAATAAACCAAGTGATCAGGTGTAAGTTACAACAGAATCAGATGGATCAAATACTGGCCATCTGTCCTGGGCGAGGTTCGGAGCGTTTATAATTCGGTGCCTAACTCATCTACCGGTCTGCAGTCAAACGAGCTGATGTTCGGCACGAAACTGCGGGTGCCGACCGAGGTTAACTTACAGGGGACAGACGAGGTGCCTGAATTTGGTGTTGATACTAAAGCTCATTTTGAAGAGACACGTCACAGTCTTGTTAATATCCAGAAGCAGGCTATGCAGAACTCCGCTAGGGCTCGAGCGATAGCCAAGTAGCAGTATGATGAAGGCAAAAATGATAGTGATGTGCGCCCTGGTGATTATGTTTACCTCCGTAGAGAGATGCAAAGTTCGTCATTAGACGCGATGTATGATGGTCCATTTTTGGTTCTCGCCCCCAAAGACGTAAATGTTTTAGTGAGATTGCGTAACAAAGATAAGGTAGTACATCTGAATCGCTGTAACAAAAGTATCTCAAACGATGTGATGACCGATGCAGTGTCCAATCCCGTGTGTGTACCGACAGGTGCATCAGTAGAGGCAGAAAGGTCCGGAGATAGAGATGACCGGCTTTCTGAGTCGAGCGCGTCTGCTAGTGGTGCCGCACAGGATTCGTTACACACACCTGTTTCCCAGCAGTTGCCGCGCCCGAGTGTCAATGAAGACGTTAACGTTGAGGTCGTTGACTCTGAAGCCGTACTTGTGCCTCCAAGTTCGGTAGTTAGGCGGAACCCTCCTCACAACACGCGCGTCCCAGCTCACCTAAGGGATTACTAGTTATGATTTATCAGCTCATGTCTGCATTCTATTGGAGGGGAGGTGATGTTGTGATGTGGCTTTGCGTGTACATGCTGCCTGTGCTCGCATGGTATTGGCCAGACCCCTGCACGACCGCATGTCACGCCTGTGTGCATGTTTGTGTTTACGCTAGTCCATGCCTGCACGTTGAATGGTAGCGCCTGACGCTTTTGCTTCTTTCCTTTCAGACCGTTCTCTATCATTACTTTATTTCAATGGAATAAACCCAACCAGAAACCACTTGTTCACTGAACTGAAAGCTTTCCAACAATTGTCTTATGTCAAATTATTTCGCAGTTTTTTTTGTCTCATGATTCTTTGTTTTGTCAGAGTTGCATGACGAAATCCATGGAGCGAAGCGGATTGAGATTTCTCAAGAGGCTCTATTCTCGCCGCTTGGTGGGTCTGACAATTGATGCCAGAGCTCTGCAATTTTGTAGGGCGATAGCCCTCCTACGCAAGATTCTCAAACTAAGGCCTCGAATCTTAAATATAGTTTTTGAGAAATTTTGGAACAAATGTTTTCGATTGTGTATTTTCCCATTTTTACTTCTCAAGTTACGAACATGAAATTTGCCTCCTTTTTCGTAGGCAACAGGGGCCACCTAAGAAAAAGTTCGAGCTGGTCCCACAATATTTATTGCGCGAAAACGCAGTATTTCTAATACAAGAAAAAATGTTATTGAAATTTGACAGCCGAATTATAAGTTCGAAATATTAAAAGGCACGCTTCAGTTAGCTTAACACGCGCATTGACGGGGGTCTGAGCCACCTTCGCTTTGACGAGGGGGGCGGGTACCCGCCCCCTCCCCTAAGATCTCGAGAACCACGGTAGGTAGCGAAAAACGGTAAACGGCGTTGGGTAGCCCATCCACTTCTCAATCGAAAATATTTGAGCAATTTTTTGTCAGGTCACATTTAAGGTCACGAGAGGTCAAAACATGCTCCAATAGGGATAAAATGTAAATTAAGTTTTTCGGCCATTACATTTGAACAAGTAAAGACAGAGCAAAACGACATAAACTGTATGAATCCTCGCAGCAAGCCGAATCGAATGATATATAATTCGACCTTGCTAGGCCAAATCAAGGATTTGACCTGACCGGAGGTCAGGTCAGGGTCAAATTATATAAGATGCATATCATTACAACCGCAAAGCCAAGGCGAGTGTAGTGCAGCCAACATAAACGCTCTATCACCATTCGTTACTGAGTTATTCAGTAAAAACCATTTTCCCATGTATTTCCAATGGAGAGGCAATGCCTCGTACCTAACCTTAGGTCATCGATATCAAAAATACTGGAACATATTTTAGAGAAATCGGTAGGCCCATTATGTGATATGAGTTTCAATCGGACAAGTTCACCCTGCTCCGACTTATGCCGTCTTAAACTTTTTTTAGTTCAAGTCACTTGACCTGTACTGGTGACCTGACCTGAGATGACCTAACCTTAAAATTTTCACAAAAGTTGTAAAAATGATAAGGAAAAAGGTATGCCAAGTACGGCGGCGCTACGCGACGCCGTTTTTCTACTGTCTCCGAAAAACCCGAGGGGGCGGGTACCCGCCCCCGTCAATGTGCGTGTTAAAGACAGCCATTTGGGAGCAGCCAGGCTAATTTTCTTGTGTTTAGGCATAGAATCGAGTGCAAAACGTAAAATTCTGGCCTAGTTTTTGCCGTTCTGCCGGAGGACTGCATTTTGCTCATTTCATTCAAATTCTAATATCTCGCGATCTAATGGACCGAATTGACTTTTCGTCTCAGGTAATGAAACAACATTGTTGTTGCCTGATAATATGTGGAGATGGAAATTGTGACATTGAAATTCTTGGTTTTATTGGAATAAATAAATTAGTAAAAAAAATTATTTTAGCTGCTCGGTTCCGGGCACATGTCACTCATAAGCTCAGAATGGACATAGCTGAATAGGAAAATTCATTGCAATTATTTAAATCGATTACACCACCCACTTATCGCTAACGGTTCTCAGCAATTCGTCCGAAAGTGTATTTCAATGAGCTACATGTCTCGGAACGTGTTTGCTTCTTACCATGGTTTCAAGCACTTAAAAAAACTGACCCCCCGGGTTCGGGGGATCAGGACCCCCACCCCCCCCATGGATTTTGGGTCTCCCATAGGCTTTGTATAGGGCTTGTATGGCCGTACCAGCGTTAACCCACCCAGGACCCCCTGGATCGAGAAGAGATTTCCAGCCATGGTTAGAGGGTTTCGTGATCAGGGCTGGCCGGTTCGAATCCGGAGTTGACCGTGCAAAATGTGTAGCCGCCGGAGCCGCCGCAAAGATAACCGTTACTGGCATGGTCGGTTTATTGGCCGTGATCTCATGTCGTTGCTGACGAACAAATAATGAAATGTTAGACGAAAGAAAACAGAAGACACAAAAAAACAAACATTTGGAAACAAGCATACGTGACTTATTGCGAGCTCTAAACCGGAGGAAAAATCAAATGAAAGTACATAATAATCACTTCGTACCGATAAGTTGCGCCTGTGCGGCCTGGCGACTTTGGTCAAATCCAATTTACTCCACCACTGACGGCCCGTGGGAGAACTAACGTCCACCCTCAGAAGCGGCTCGCCACGTCAGCTTCGACATCCTATGCCACAAGAATGAGTCAGGATGAAATACATTATTACCAACGGAAAAGTGTACATAAATATGCAAATTATCAGAACCATTTACTCATGACAATCCAACATACTGGAACATTGACCAAATCAAATGCTGATTATTGACCAGACCAAGCCGTTGACCAAAACAGATTATGCCCAATTATTGCAAATAACTAAATATCACAAAAACATGTCCAAAGCGATCACATTCACTCACCATAGTCCAACGACGTTACCAACAACCTTTCACTACGTGCTCTGTCCGGTACAGAATGGGCCGCGCCCTCGAGGCCGGGCCGGGGGTCGGGGTGAGTCACGAAGTTACGTTCCGCGAAAGTTAGGTCGCCCTTACAACTAACACCTTACACATGTCTACTCCAATGCAACCTTCGAATGTAACAATGTCGGCTCCACCAAAGTGCATGAAATCCATTGTTGCCAAATAAGCATCGAATAATTCCATTTTCAAGTCACGTGATTTATTCACGTGACTAATGACATCATCGCACCAGCCATCTATCGAGTCAAATCACATGAGCCAAAACCAAGCCATACGTAATGGAAAAAGGCATTGAAGAAAAAAAAGGGGGAGCAAAGGAGTACCAAGGAACCCGTTCAACTAAGTGGGAGTTGACTTCCGGATGATCAGCGCTATTAACCCCCAATCAACCCCCCATAGACAAATTTAAGTCCGGCAAACTTGGAAATTATGGCGCGGCGCCAACAAAATGTATTACTTCTTTCAAAGAACGGAATGATACAACTGACCTTCAGGCTTATTAACCCGCACCCCACCGGGGGTCCGGCGCCACCTTCGCCCCACCGGGGGGCCATTGATGGCCCCCTCTAACTCCGAAAATATGGGGGTTAGCACAAATCTGCAAAGTGCACTAGAAAGCTCGCATGAATTCAGCACGAAATTACCTAACATGCTTAAGCACTCAGGTCAATGGTGTGACCTCCAGAGGTGAAGTTAGATCAAGTTAGGCTATTTTCACTCAAATATGAAATGTTAAAGCAAACTGGGCATAACTCTTGTGCCATTAGAGCTATCGGAATTGGTAAAATACATTTGATAGGAAAATGCCAGAACGTTTTCGACTACGTGGAATATAATGACCTCTCACCAGTGGTTTGATATCCAGAGGTCATCTCGTGACCTAATATGACCTGAGGTCACGAAAGGTCAGAAAGTAGCCTTGCCGTATATCAAATGAAAGCCAGCGACGAGAAATGCACGATGATGTTTGATCCAGCGCTCTAGCTTAATTAGGTCAAAAGTTATTGTCAAAATACTGTTTTTGACCTCTGGTGCCCTTGGATGACCTCGGAGAGGTTAAAGGGAAAATATGGCCCCTGGAATCCGTGAAATGGTGTCCGAGAACGCTTTTCTGAGCAAGCAGAGCATTTGCAATCGTTTTTGTGACTTTTAAATCATAAGACAGCTTTCCCCATGTTTTTTCAATGGGAGAAATCATCTCGTGACCTGACCTCAGGTCACGAAATCGAAAACTCTGGATATATATCTTGTAGACCCTGGTGGGGTCATGAAGTGGAGGAAGTTTGAAATCGATCAACTTAGAAATGTAGCTCTTATAGAGCTCAAAATTTGAAGTGAGGTGACCTTGGTTGACCTCATCTAGTGACCTGGCCTTGGGTGACCCGGGTAAAAAAATTCAGGGATGATGGGAAAATGATGGGGTGAGAGGTAGAGCACTCAACGGCGGTGCTGCGCCTCGTTTTTTCTGCTATCCCGAAAAACCTTAGGGGCATCGATGCCCCCGGTGGGGCAAGGGTTAAGAGATACATTTAGAAGGAAATATGGTTTGCCTTCAACACATTATCACGTGGCTGTCCTGCGCCGGGTGCGTTAGTCGAGGCCGATACCCGAAGTTTAGTTCTGTTTTCTTGTCTTTTTTTGTTCTATTGTCTCGCGTGTTATGATTAGTATCAAACCGGCATGCCTGTACATTCTGACTAGACAACACGCTAGCTCACTTGTATTGATATATGTTGACTTGGAAAAGTTATTTCATTTTCTGTTGCTCATTGTTGCCTGATTTGTGTTATGCTCGCTCTGTGTACTACTCTTTCCTCCATCTTTGATTGAATTTGATCTTTGAACACAATTTTGATGGATTGCCAATTTGGCACCACCAATAAAACTCGATTATTATTATAGGGTGTTCTGTCTTATTTTCGTTAGGTCAGTTTGCATTTGTACAAGTTTAAGTCATCTCCTGTCTATTTCACTGGGGGCCAATTTCCGGGCACTGGGGGGGGGTATTTCGGCGGACTGAAGGGAAAATGGCACCCCAGTTAACATGCCAAAAAATGGCCTGGTTCAAACACCCCCTCGAAGTCGGCTCCTATGCAGGATAGCAAAAAACGCGAACGCTGTTGGATGGCTCATACAAATTCATGAAGAAACTACATTGGCAACTTTTTGGCTCAGTTCAATATTGCGGTCATTACAGGTCAAAGAAGGTGGCATGTCAGAGAGGTTTCCGGGCTCTAGCGTCTGACAAAGTGGAGTTAGAATCATTTTTAGGCACCATTCGCTTGCTCTCATTACGGTGAATCGAATGATGTAAAATACGACTATACTAGGTCAAAACATGAAAAGGACCAGACCTAAGGTCAGATCAAGGCCACTATCCGGCCTAGCATAGTCAATATCCATATCAATCAACTCGCAATAGCAATTCAAACGTAATGGTATCAAAATAAAAGCTTTAGCATCATTTCCTGCAAAATTATTCACCCAAGTCTGGAACCTGCTTAACACGCGCAATGACGGGGGTCTGAGCCACCTTCGGTTTGACGGGGGGTGGCAGGTACCCGCCCCCCCTATCATCTCGAGAACCACGTTAGGTAGCGAAAAACAGTAAACGGCGTCGGGTAGCCCATCCACTTCTCCATCGAAAATATTTGATCCATTCTTTTGTCAGGTCACATTTAGGGTCACTAGAGGTCAAAACATGCCGTCATAGGGATAACATGTAAATGAGGGTTTTCGGCCATTCTGAACAGGTTAAGATAGAGCAGAACGACTTGAACTACATGAATCCTCGCCGCAAGCCGAATCGAATGATACATAAGTTGTTAAGATGTTCCCTGGCCTCTCCCCTCGAATCCGGAAATGTAAAAAACACTGAAGATTATATATTCGGGCACAGCCCTTCATCAGAATCGTGGAGTAAATATCAATAATTCTCAGTCCTAGTATAGCCAGACCTCGAATTGAGCTTCACACAAAAATGCCTTTTAGAATGAATCGTTAAAAATAAGATTGGATGTCGTGACAACAACCATATTGGTACCTCTAACCTAAAAGTAATGCCGACAATGCGACAAACCTAGAGCAGTATTTGTGACAGTCTTTTCTATTATTTCAGCCAAACACTAGCTTATGATTAACAGTGAAAAACTCGCTGAAGTACCTTAATCGGTTATTTGAATATTTCTGTTATTCTTATTTACTATTTTTCCGTCGACTGCAGATAAAATGCTAACCAAAAACTACCTATTAAGCACTAGTATACGTGATACTAATTCGGTGTAAGGACTGCATACTTTCCCCTTTAAGATGATGCTATATTCTTACAATAAAAGCCTCCCTCGAATTATTTAGTTAAGATTGTACCTAGTGGTCAAGGTCAACTTTTTTGTAATTGATAAACCCATTTTCCACAGCCTGCTCCTCTGGCCCAACGTTAAGCGTCGAAAGAGTATACGTGTGGCTGTAAAAAACACATTATAATTTTTTTCATTATACTTATTCAACAACCCTTGCCCTTAGTATGTGCCTCTTAAACAAATGCAACTTTTTATGTTATTACTAGTTAATGTGAACAATCATTGGTAAATACTTTTCCTCAGCCTGTACCTCTAGCCCAACGTTAAGTATTGAATGGTTATACGTCTAGCTGCAGAAAAGTATTATCAATAATTAGTTGCATATTTCAAAAACCCCAACCCCAGTACGTACCCCTCAAATCAAAACTTTTTTTTGAGCTAGTTAATCTGATCAATCATTAATAAACACTTTTTCCCAGCCTGTACCTCTGGCCCAACGTTAAGCGTTGAAAGAGTATACAACTGGTTGCAGAAAAGCATCATCAAAGAAAAATTACCTAAAAAAACCTGAGCCTTACCTGTGACCTAAGTTCATCACTTCTGACTAGTTAAACTAATTCAACCATCATAGCCCTTTTTCCCAGCCTGTAAATCGGGCCCAAAGTTAAACTTCAAAAGCATCTACGTCTAGCATCAATAACACTATCAATAATGTAAGAAAGTCCTACCCCAGAACACATATACTTACGCTGATCCCTCCCTTACCTCTTAAGCCACTGCTGTAAAGTGATAGCCTATCCTAGACCCGCATAATAGGCCAGGACGTACCTTGTACGTTAAGGCTGGGATGACGATCCTGAATGATTATGGATTCGGCTATCTTTCTATCTGGATGATCACGTGCTCGATGAACTACTTTTAGCTCAAGTGGTTCTGATATAGCCTGAGTGACCTGTGCTGCATGTTTCTCGAGGAAATGATCTCCTAGAGGTGTGTTCCTAGTTTTATTTTTCGCGTCCCGCAAATGTTCGTTAAATCGCAATCGGATGGGCCTCATCGACTCCCCTACGTATTGAGCCCTGTTTTGATCCTGGTTACACAGTCTACAGTCTATTTGATACACTAAATTTTTCTGTGTGCAGTCGCCTTTAAAACCTGATTTGCATAAATGACACCTCTGACCCCCAGGACATTTTGGCTTAGAAATGGCCGACCTAACCAATGACGACTTAAGTTTCTTGTTATTCTTCCAGGCTATATGTACTTTCAGGTTAGATTTCTTTACGACCTTTTTTATTTTACAGAGTAGCTGTTCGTCTACGTACGGCAAAGTCAAGAACCCATCATAAGAATCTGAGCCTTCTTTCTTTTTCTTGCACCTTCCGTTACCTGTCCTAGCTAGTCTAACCTCCCTCAACAAACGCCTGAGAAGCCCTGCATGATACCCATTTTTTAGAATCAGTTTCCAAATCTTATCTACGCTTTTTCTCTCTTTCTCTGGGCCCGATGAGTTATCCATAGCCCTGTGGAACATGTTTCGGATAATATTGTGTTTTGTAGACGTGGGATGGGCAGATGTACTATGGAGGATGATTCCCGAGTTGGTTGGTTTGATGTAGAGCTCTGTCTCTATCTTAGTGTTTTGGCCGTGTGTTTCTGCTGTGACTAACGTATCCAAATAGGGCACCCCACTCCCACTACCCGTGTGCTCCATGGTAAATTTTAGGTGTGGATGTCTACTGTTCATATAGCTAAGGAAGTCATCCAAAGCTTCCTGCCCATGCGAGAAGATACCTGCATAATCGTCAATGTACCTTACCAAGAACTCTGGTTTGACAGGACATGTAGCTATTGTATTGGTTTCAAACATATCTAAGAACAGAATGGCCAAGGCAGGTGCACAAGAATTCCCCATAGCTAACCCTAATTTTTGTCGGTAGTACTGATCCCCAAATGAGAAAACATTGTCACTCAGACACTGGTCGAGAAGTTTAGAAATGTCGTCTTTGGTCAGGCCAAAAGTATCAATATTCTGTGAATGATTGTCTAGCTTTGCTTCTACCGCTTTGATAGCTTCAGGAACGGGTATGTTTCCATACAAATTGACAACGTCTATGCTGAAGAAAATACTACCTGCTGGTATGCCTTCTGATTGAGTGTGATTTGAGAGTCTCCTCAAAAAGTCTTTGGTATCCCAAATATGCGTAGGCACAAACTGGAGAAGTTGATTAAGTATTCTCTCAAGCAAACAGGAAGTTTTCTCTGTGGGCCCTCCACAGGCAGATATGACTGGTCTGAGAGGGACTAATGGTTTATGATCCTTCGGTAAGCCATAAAATACGGGGGTTCTACTATGCGCGGGGGTTAGATCTGTTACTGTCCTATCCGGCAGTTTTCCCCTCGCAACGCTTTTGAGCGTACGTTTGGTTTTGGCTTCCACATTCTGAACAGGATTCTTTCTTAACTTTTCATAGCTCTCCGGGTCATCTAAGATAGCGTTAACCTTGTTTATATAGACATCTTTGTCTAGAATTACAAAACCCTTACATTTGTCGCTCTGTTTAACTATGACATTTTCGTTTTTTGCGAGTTCATGGACAAGATTACGTTGCTCAGCCGTTACATTATGGGTAGCTATTCTGTGACTTTTATACGTACGCAGAAGATCATCTTTGAG
Source organism: Lepas anatifera (assembly GCA_034440635.1). Taxonomy (NCBI): domain Eukaryota; kingdom Metazoa; phylum Arthropoda; class Thecostraca; family Lepadidae; genus Lepas; species Lepas anatifera. The sequence continues at coordinate 19,442 of JAOTON010000006.1, forward strand.
TTTTTGAAGGCTAGACTCGACGATCCTGTTCGAAGGTTCTGGAAACGTCTTACCGGTATCAGGAAATCTAAAGGAGAGGTTTGGAAGGCGACCTGCCCGCTGTTGGCGCACACCCCCATCAGGGTCGTCCGCCACTCCGCTGCCCAGCGCTCTTGGTGTTGCCCCGCCAGATGATGATGATGACGTCGGAGCGGCAGGGTCGGCTGGCACGATGGTGGGAGCTCCGTCTGTGGCGTTCTCTGATGGTGTACGGGTGGCTCCACTTGGTCCTGAGATCTTGTCCTTCCAACGTTTTGCGTACGCGAGCCGTTCCACTCCTTTAGCTACGTCTAATAACACTTCTCTCGTAACGCACTGAGTCATTGCAAAGTTCGGTCCTTTCGCTAAAACACCTATGCACGCTTCATTTATGCCCTGAGACGATAAGTTGTTCACTCTTTTCTTAGTTTCAACGTTCACTGACACATCTTGACGTTGGCTGTTCCTACAGTTCTCTTGAAGTTGTCTAAACTTCCGAATAAGACGACGTCGGTTGTCAAAAATGGTTTGGTCAAAGACTTGATGGCACTTTCGGAATACATAGTCGAAACGATTCTGATCTAAAAATGTACGAAGGAGTTCAAAATTCCGTGATCGTTCACGCTCTAAAAAGGCCTTCGTCCTAAAGGACTCCGAGATAGCTTCATTCAAAAGTGTCTTTGCAAAGTAAGTAGAACGAGCTTGAATACGATCATTGTTGTTAAAAATTGTTGTCACTGGTCTTAACGAATCTTGGATGAAACGAGGAACTAAGCATTCTCTTCGGCAAGCAGTAAGGAACTCAATGCGAAGAATGGTCTTGGCTAGTTTTTCGGGGTTTTTCAAACTTTCTGCCAGCACTCTGACGGCCAATGTTGGATTCAAACGTTGATAAGTTTTGAAGTGCTGCGGCGAGGAGCATGATGATGAGTTGTTAAGATGTTCCCTGGCCTCTCCCCTCGAATCCGGAAATGTAAAAAACACTGAAGATTATATATTCGGGCACAGCCCTTCATCAGAATCGTGGAGTAAATATCAATAATTCTCAGTCCTAGTATAGCCAGACCTCGAATTGAGCTTCACACAAAAATGCCTTTTAGAATGAATCGTTAAAAATAAGATTGGATGTCGTGACAACAACCATATTGGGTTGTTGAATAAGTATAATGAAAAAATTATAATGTGTTTTTTACAGCCACACGTATACTCTTTCGACGCTTAACGTTGGGCCAGAGGAGCAGGCTGTGGAAAATGGGTTTATCAATTACAAAAAAGTTGACCTTGACCACTAGGTACAATCTTAACTAAATAATTCGAGGGAGGCTTTTATTGTAAGAATATAGCATCATCTTAAAGGGGAAAGTATGCAGTCCTTACACCGAATTAGTATCACGTATACTAGTGCTTAATAGGTAGTTTTTGGTTAGCATTTTATCTGCAGTCGACGGAAAAATAGTAAATAAGAATAACAGAAATATTCAAATAACCGATTAAGGTACTTCAGCGAGTTTTTCACTGTTAATCATAAGCTAGTGTTTGGCTGAAATAATAGAAAAGACTGTCACAAATACTGCTCTAGGTTTGTCGCATTGTCGGCATTACTTTTAGGTTAGAGGTACCAATATGGTTGTTGTCACGACATCCAATCTTATTTTTAACGATTCATTCTAAAAGGCATTTTTGTGTGAAGCTCAATTCGAGGTCTGGCTATACTAGGACTGAGAATTATTGATATTTACTCCACGATTCTGATGAAGGGCTGTGCCCGAATATATAATCTTCAGTGTTTTTTACATTTCCGGATTCGAGGGGAGAGGCCAGGGAACATCTTAACAACTCATCATCATGCTCCTCGCCGCAGCACTTCAAAACTTATCAACGTTCGAATGATACATAATTTGATCTTGCTAGGTCAAATCAAGAATTTGACCTAACCTGCGGTCAGGTCAAGGGAAAATTAGATAAAATGCATATCATTAGAACCGCAAAGACAAGGTGAATCCAATGCAGCTAAAATAAAAGCACTATCACCAACCGTTACTAAGTTATTCAGTTAAAACCATTTGTCCCATGTCTTTCCCATGGAAAGGTCATGGCTCGTACCTGACCTTAGGTCATCGATATAAAAAATACCGGAACATATTTTAGACAGCTCGGTGGGGCCATTATGTGGTATGAGTTTCAATCGTATAATTTTACCCTGTTCCAACTTATGCTATCTTAAACTTTTTTTAGATCAGGTCACTTGACCTGTACTGGTGACCTGACCTGAGATGACCTAACCTTAAAATGTTGAAGAAAAAAACTTTAAAAATGATGAGAGAAAAGGTGTACCAAGTACGTCGGCGCTACGCGCCGCCGTTTTTATACTGTCTCCGAAAAACCCGAGGGGGCGGGTACCCGCCCCCCCGTGAATGCGCGAGTTCAGGAGCCCAACATGATTTCTCAAAGGAATCAGGTCGAAAATTGCAACATGAACCTGGAAAGGGACTTAGGATAATACGATTTGGAAAATATGAAGGAATTCGCAGCTGTAGCTACACGAAGACAGCTCAGTTCCTGTTTTCCCATGCATTTCCAATGGAAAGGTTATGATCCGTACCTGACCCTGAGTCATCCAGAGGTCAAGAACATCTCAGGTTGGCTACCCACATATCCTTGATACGACCAACATGGCTACCTGAAGTAAAATATACTCTCAATAAGTGAAAGTATAAAAGGAATTAAATTTACAGTGATCTGGAGACTAATGAATTACATATAACATACTCTTAGTACCAAACAGCGAAAGGTTAAGTATATGTGCAGTGAATACAAGTTGTGTGCACTGTAATACAAGCATGTGTCCATTAGCTGCTCATATTAATCAGTCAAAAATGTTATCAAATACCTAATACAAAAAGACATGAAAAAATAATATGTGGTGTCAGAGTCTAGTAGCCTTACTGCAACTACTTGTTATGATCAATCATTGCTTAGATCATCATTGCTAAGACGGCAGACAACCACCATTTGACTGTAGCAGTCACCATGCTGAGACTTAAGCTACTTGAAGGATACATTTAATTTGCATTTTTTAAAGAATACATATAATCTAAATATATCCAATGCCTGCAGCCAAATATAGGTACTCCGCCAGAGGAAAAGTACCTCCTAATACCACAACCATCATCCAGAAAATCCTAGAAAGACTAAAGTAGATCAATGAGTATCACCAAATTCACCTGCTCAATGGAAACTTTTGTGGAATCATTAAAATTTTGCTTAGCTTGATTTGATAAAACTGACTTAGGTAGTCACCAAAGAAAGCTACCTGCAGCTTACCTGACTTCATGGGCACCAAACAGCATATATTTTTGTAGGTGCAAAGCCAGAACTTGCAACCTTTATCTCCGCAGGTCTATGGTTTGGATATCTCGCATGCACTTGATTGAAATGTGTGCTCTAATTGACACGCTCAAAACCACACAACTCTCCTAGGCTTTTGAGATCTGGCGGACTTCACTTTGTCCTACGTTTCCCTGGCTGTGGCATAATATTCAAGAATGGGTGGTAAATTTACCACTAGCAAAAACCAATTCTGACTTAGGTCAAAATCTACAGCCTCATATCATTTCAACCACCTCGACATTATCTCCGAATTCCCGCACCAAGCCCACGCCCACACAGCAGCTTCAACACGTAGTATTTCTGCCTGTTTTATTCTCGCTACTCGCGCGCCAGAAACGCAAAACTTTGTGGTTACCCAAGTGGCCACCTGGTGGTCCCTAATCGTAATTTTCGTTGCCGGCCTGGCTACCAGACCATCTCTAATTCCATGAAACGAGTCCTCAAGTACAAAGTAAGCAGTAGAGTTACTATCTTATGCTGAGTAATTTCACTATGAATCCTGATATAGACTTAAAAGTTTTCTCTTTTTGTTTAAAATAAATTTTCAAATTCATAAAAAGAATGATTATCACTGTTCCATGCCATCGCAATTTAGAGTACCTTTTTCTCATGGCTTTATATAGGTCAATTTCGTTGCCGATGTGGTTACCTACCCATCTCTAACTTAGCTGTGAAATAACTCGATTGAGTAAGGATACATTATTTGTCACTAATTTGTATCGTCTGTCACTAATAATTATAATAGTACCTAAAATAAGTCAAGGTAGCACTGCCATGTTATGAATCGTTCTTTTTACGTGGCGGTAAGATCGTGGAAATAATTGTTTTGCTCTTGTAAGTGCAAATCTTGATCTCTGTCAATTCTCCGTGATTGGCTACCTAAGTTCTGTTCCTTGAACTTCATTTGGCTACCCACGAGCGTGGGCGAGTTGGCGAGATTCTTGACCTCTGGAGTCATCCATACTAAAAATCCCGGAATGGATTTAGTAGTACTTGGTGAGCCCATTACGTGTTTCTCACTTATTTCTTACATATGCCACCTTAAAAATCTTTGGAGGTGATTGACCTGCACTGGTGACCTGGCCAGAGATGACCCAACTTAAAAATGTTGGGGAATGTTGCAGAATCGATCAAGAATAAGGTCTGCCAAGTACGGCGGCACTTCGCTCCGCCGTTTTTCGTGACGCCGGAAAAACGCAAGGGGGTTGTTCAAACACCCCCTCCCCACCGGGGCGAGAGTTAAGAGCTGGGGGCTCATAAAATGTGGTCATCTTCCAAAAATAAGAATGCACGTTCACTTCTCCTCGAGGTGCCCGGTGGTTGTACGTGTTTTGAAACATGAATACAATTGCATGGCATTCACTGTTAAACAGACGCTTCTGCCGGTTGTCAGCTATAATCATCCTGCTTTCAGAACTTTTTGCCTTTAAATCTATTTACCGTGCACTTACATTTATTTTCAGCTGCGTAAGCCTTTGTGCCACTTTTTCCGCTGATGGAGAGGTAATTTCGAAACACTGCTGTTAAAAATTATGGGTGGGGAAATGGGAAAGTGACAGTTCAAGGATTAGGATTTTGCGGAAGAAACCTCGGGGGAGGCATATACTAACTGAGGGACTTTCAGCATTTGAAGTGACTTCAGAGAATATAAGAAAATCGCGCTATTGCAGAATAATGTTTTCGCAAGTTTAGACCCAATTCTTCAAAAGAAAATAACTTGTTGATTATAATCATTATTGTCTAAAATAAACGCGATAAAATCGCACAGTAAGCGCAGCTGCGATAAATGCACGCATTTTCATATTTGCAATGGATAATGATTATATCCAAATGATCATTTCAATTGCAAATGATGATGCATTGCTTATAATTGCAATGGAAATGATAACTATCAACGTAAAATACTAGACAGGTGCCACATTGTAACATGGTATCTTATGAAACGGCTCATTCGCACCGGCATTGGTATCAGTTTAAGTTTAAAATGTCAAATGATCCAGGCAATCAATACACTAGGAATAGGGTATTTAATATATACTAGTTTATCTAGGTTTTATCAAACAAGAAGGCAATATGATGATTTTTTCTTGTCGCCTGTGGACTACACCCCAACATTTTTCTTATCTTCTTAACCGTCGTTGGTTTTCTTTGAATGTCAGCCAGAAAACCGAGAGGCAAAGCAACGCAGTAACTTGCACTCTTTGTGCCATGCCATTTGCCCAACTCTTCCCAGAATTTGAGGTCTGAGTCATCTTAAGTCAATTCGCCAGGCCAGATCAAGTAACTGTTGCTTCAAAGATGTTACCAGTGAGAACACTGATTGAAGGCTTAATCGATTTATCGGATATCAATACCATACATTCAACCTGCCGATCACCCATGCTGGGGTGACGGGATTCCCTATATCGATAACCTAGTGTCAGGTACGAGTCTTCCCCACTTTGAGCTTAAAAGCGTTAGGAAATTTGATACAGAGAGCTCGGGGTGAAATGAAATATGTCAATGGTGGTTTCTCGACACGCCCTAAAACACTGCGGTCTCAGTTCAAAACCCGTTATAAAAGTAGGACACTCCCTGACACTCGCGGAAGTGGGTTGAGTGAACGGCAAAGCTCCCCACCAGTCACAACATGGACACTGCACTGATGCAATGACGGCCAGTCGCAATGTCTGTCATCACAATGTATTGTCCTGTTTGTTAGCATTGGACTTCAGGGTGAGCCAACTGGTACTACATGTAGAGGTTGTTGCGGCTACACAAAATCTCCTCCAATCCGGCCTTTTGGAATATATCGGTCAATATGAATTAATACGGATCAATTGATAAATAGCCAATCGTAACGAAATTATCATCTGAAAGGCATGATCTAGCCACAAAAATCCGAGTCGATATCAAGATCCAGCTCCAAAATTTTCCTAATTTTGCGGCTGGCCCGATCCGATCTAACCAGACCCAATCAAAACGGATCCAATCAGACCCACATCAATAAAACCCGATCCAATTAGACGCGATCCAACCCGCCGACAATTCCACGGTTCGTTCGCTTGTCCAATCCATGTTGCACTCTAAAAGGTGATGTAGAGCTTAGATGTTGTTTCATCATATCACCTGTGTCAAGCACACCTGCAAAAATGCCAGATATGTTCCAATGATCAAACATGGTTACCATCCATGTAAAACGTCGCTAGCTTTAACACTATTACTGTCAGGGGAGGCGGTTCATCCCAGCTTTCATGTTTTTTTCGGGATAACTTCGAAACGGTTTGCAATAGGGTTTTTTGACAATTTGTTACTTTTCCTAAAACTAAATTGGGCAGCTTCTATTTAAGTTTTGAGGTAATATCTGTACCAGGGGCGGAGCTACGGCTCGGTATTTAGGAAGTATCTATTCACAAACCGATAATTATTGTGCACCATTCGTCCTTTGTACAACGAAGCTGTCCGTAACAATATTTAGAGCAATTGAAATATTGAAGCGTACTAAAATCCTGTTCCGTATAGAGATGTACCAGATTCCGTTTTCGGCCGAATTATCGGCCTGGGTCGCTTCTTTTTTACCGTTCTGCCCAAATGTAACTGTATTTCGCCTGGGCTTTCCAAACTTTCATGTTTTTACACAAACCCGTATTTTTCGATAGTGCTAGGAATAAAATCATGTGCAAGATGATGGTAGAAAAGTTCGAACAATGCACACCGTGTTAGAGCTTTTAACACGCGCATTTACGGGGGACTGAGCCGCCTTCGCATTGACGGGGGGCGGGTACCCGCCCCCCTAAGATCTCGAGAACCACGGTAGGTAGCGAAAAACGGTAAACGGCGTTGGGCTGCCCATCCACTTCTCCATCGAAAACATTTGAACCATTTTTTTGTCAGGTCACATTTAAGGTCACGATAGGTCAAAACATGTCATAGGGATAACATGTAAATTCAGTTTTTCGGTCATTACATCTGAACAAGTTAAGATAGAGCAAAACGACTTGAACTATAGGAATCCTCTCAGCAAGCCAAATCGAACGATATATAATTTGACCTTGCTAGGTCAAATCAAGGATTTGATCTGACCTGAGGTCAGGTCAGGGTCAAATTATATAAAATGCATATCATTAGAACCGCAAAGCCCAGGCAAGTCTAACGGAGCTAAAATAAATGCTCTATCTCCATCCGTTACTGAGTTATTCCATAAAAACCATTTTTTCCATGTATTTCCAATGGAGAGGTCATGCCTCGTACCTGACCTTAGGTCATCGACATCAAAAAATACCGGAACATATTTTAGGGAACTCGGTGGAGCCATTATGTGACATGAGTTTCAATCGGATAAGTTCACCCTGCTCCGACTTATGCTATCTTAAACTTTTTTGAGGTCGGGTCACTTGACCTGTACTGGTGACCTGACCTGAGATAACCTAATCTTAAAATTTTCACAGAAGTTGTAAAAATGATGAGGGAAAAGGTGTACCAAGTACGGCGGCGCTACGCGCCGCCGCTTTTCTGCTATCTCCGAAAAGCCCGAGGGGGCGGGTACCCGCCCCCGTGAATGCGCGTGATAAGTAGTATTGCATGGTCAGGTATTGAATATTTATGGGGGAAAATCCTAACTTTATTAATCTATATTCGGAGGAAAAAAACATTCGCAGTGACGGAGAGAATATGAGTCTTGAGCTCACATATCGTGTATCTAAGGAACCCTTGCTGTAACTGTCCCTTTATGTATTCACTTTCCAATGAACAAATATTAAGTTCTCGGAAGGCCGACAGCAGATAGGGTGACATAAACGCAGAGTGTTGCTGGAATGTCGTAGGGCCAAAAAATGATGATTGAACAGAAGAGAGTAAAAGCGCTAAACGACTTCAAACTTACCCGTCGGCAAAAACGACCACAAAAAGCTAAAATCTAAAATCATGAGACGAAGACAAACTAAAAGCCAAAAGGCCAAAGTCAAGAAACTAAAACGCCTAGACCCTAAAATGCCCAAAATAGGCTACGACAAGGCAAAACTAAAAGCGTGGAATGAGGTAAACGCAACGTTTCGGCCCTTGATCGTTGTCAGGCGAGGAGTGCAAAGTGGAGGTGGTTAGAGGTCTGAGGTAAACTTTTTTCAAGGAAATATCTATCTGTTCAAGGAAATATCTATACAAAAAAGTTAATAGAAGTTATGTCACCTTAAATATTTTTAGAAGTGAGGTCACTTGAGCTGCACTGGTGATCTGACCTGAGATGACCAAACCTTAAAATTGTGGGGAAAGTTGCGGAATTCATCAATAATAAGGTGTGCCAAGTACGACGGAGCTTCGCACCGCCGGTTTTTCGTGTCACCGAAAAAAAACCAGAGGGAGATGTTCAAACACCCCTCCACCGGGGCGAGGGTTAACCCACGTCCCACTGGGGATCCGTCGCCACCCCGCCCCACCCGGGGGCCATCGATGGCCCCCTAACTCGAAAAAATATGAGGGTTAGCGCAAATCTGCGAAGTGCATTGGAAAGCCGTGTGAATTCAGTCTGCTTTTAATTCGAATGTTTAAGTGCTCAGATCAATGGTTTGACCTTCAGAAATCAAGTTGGTCCATGACAGGCTATTTCCACTAACATATGAAATGCTAAGAAATGTGGGCATAGCTCTCATTCCATTAGAGCTATTGAGATTTGGTTAAGTTCATTTGATAGGAGAATGCCAGGGCCTTCCCCGCTATGTGGAGCATAATGACCTTCCGCCAGCGGTTTGACCTCCAGAGGACATCTCTAGACCTAACATGACCTGAGGTCACAAAGTGTCAGAAAGTGGCCTTACCGTACTCGTGCATGAAGTGAAAGCCTGTGACGAGACATACACGACGATGTTTCATTCAGTGCTCTAGCTTGATTAGGTAAAAAGTTATCGTCAAGATACTGTTTTCGAACCTGGTGACCTGTGATGACCTCAGATAGTTCAAAGGGCAAATATTGTCCCTGGAATCCGCCAAAGGTAGCCAAGAATGCTTTTCTGAGAATTCTGAGCATTTGCAATTATTTTTGTGACTTCTAGATTATTATTTTGCTTTTCCCCATGACTTTTCAATGGGACAGGTTACCTCTTGACCAGACCTCTGGACACTAAATTGAAAAATCCCGGATAAACATTCTGTAGATCCTGGAAGGGTCATCAAGTGTAGAATGTTTCAAATCGATCCGCTTAGAAATGTAGCTATGGTAGAGCTCAAAAGTTGAAGGGAGATGACCTTGGCATCCATCATTGTGATTGACCCACGGATGATTCCCGTCTTGGAAGTGCCAGTGTCAAATGCCATGGACTGAGTATTGTCCTAGACTTTTGATTTGGGTCGGTGATAGAGTCTCCGTCAAGTGTTGATCAAAGTTGCGATAACAGAGGATCTGCGGGGCTATTGCCGGTAGTATTCGGGTCTGTTGGGAGGCACTTCAAGTCTAATCCTAGGCCCCCAAGTTATCATTTTCTTGCTGGGCTGATCATTAAAAATGTTCCTCCTTCCTTGGAACCTGGCTGTTCAACAATCCTATGCGTGCAAACGATGTGTTACACTTACACTCGGCAGTGTTCAAGAGCTACTGATAACATGTATTCCGCCTTAAATCGCGTATACACAACAATGTACATCGGTGCAGCGGTTAAACAACAATCTAGCGAAGTGTTGTCAGTCGCTTCACCTTAGTGATTGACCAGGCTTAAATAAAACAGTCACACAGACGCGAAGTCGATGCAGCTCACCCACAACCACACTAGGTTTCCGACAATTATTCACACTCGACGGCTCCCAAAACACAGTCAACACTGCCGCTCACTGTCATGCTAAAAACGAAAATACTTCCTGTTTTTTTCATCAGCTTCAAACATGAGCTGGATGACAGTGCAAAGTAAAGCAAAAGTCAAACAAGTCTCAAGTAAAACAAAAGTCATCATGGCTTACGCATGTTAAACAGCTGACGGCAAACCTCGAGACCCCTTTAGGAAATCTTCAACCGCAGCTAAATCTCAACTATAGTTTCGTCTAGCTGAAACCGGCAGTTACTTTTAAAGGGAAAACAACCGCAACCGCTGATGATAATCGTGCCTGGCCACCGAAAACCATAGTTTATATGTTATAGCATATATTACTGAACACTATATTTCAGTGGGTAATCACAATTGATCCAAGGTTTCTTCTGAAAAAGAAATGATTCGCCTTGCTCAGACTGATGTAGGTTCTGCCTGTTTTTGATACTTGACTCATAAAGGTCATGCATATTTGAATTATCTGTTTATCTTACCTTATCTTACCTTTTTGAATATGAATTACAACTCTGCCATCATGTACTCACCCTGCCGGGTATACACTTCTCAGGTAAAGCTCACCTACCTCCTAAGCCACAGGTCCCGGGTTCAAAGCCCAGCGGATTCTCTGAATAAGTAAAGCTTGAGCACCACCCCCCCAAAAAAACCCGAACAGGATGGAGTTGGCAGTGCAGCATAACATTGGAAGTTTGGTGCATCCTCAAATCTAAACAAACCGGAAGTGACAGGATAAAAATTGAAGGGCACTGAAAGTGCCTTACCTTGTTTTACTTTGGAGCCGAGTTTGGGCCATATCCGTTGACCTGTGACTGCACAGTGGGCCAAAGTTGGTGAAATTTAGACCCATTTTGGAAATAAATTAAAGCCCGGGACTCATTTAACCTAGAACATCAAAGGTGCCACTGTATTTTTCTTGACCCAAGGATTCAAATGATACGCAACATGTCCTTAAGGTCCTTAAGGTAAGGTCACATTATGATCTTGACCTTAGGTCAAGGTCAAAAAGAGACCTTTGAAGATCATGCTGCATATCATTCGAATCTTTGGGGCATTTTCGTCACAATGATACCAAACTTAAGTCTGGTTTTTGTTTTTTTCCCAAAGTTATAGACACAAACTATTTCGAAAACCATGACATTTGATGACCTTTGGTGACCTTTGTGTTTTCCTAACGTCAACACCGATGGCAGTATGTAGAATTTTAGTTTCAATGGCTTTAAAATACGTTCAGAAGCTTGACCTAGCTCTTCTACAAGCCCAGTAAGGCCCTGGCTTTGTCAGCCTCATTTTATAAGAAAGAAATCGCCTTACATGGGTTTATTAATGTCATAAGTCATTGACCGGACCTGACCTGGTGCCATTTCCTAGTCATAAGCTTTCAATTCATCACTCCTAGAGGCATACAAAGCGACACGCATCTCATCAAAACCAGCTCAGAGTCATTCGTGGAAAACTGAGGGAGGGGGTCCAATCGGACGCCAAGGCGGCGAAGGGTTAAGAAATTGTAAAACCAGTCGTAATAAAGTAGCTCACACAGGCTGATTCCTAATTTTGTTGGTCAAATTTTCTGAATATATTATTTTCTTACGGTTCTGCGTAATATAATATTATAAAATCATTTAAACTTCTCCGTGACACAGTCTAATATACACGCATAGTAACATATACATCTTCAGATCCTTTCTCAGCGCAGACACAAACAAATAAGTCCCAATTTTCTCCAGTAGAAATTTGAAGCCGGACTATGTAGGTACCTAGTAGACTCGAAGTAGCCCTGGCGGGCAAAAGTCACTGGCAAGGACAATTAGAATACGTGGAATTGATTTAACCGCTTCATTTTCTACGCGGGATCAATCAGCTAAATTGGTCTACCAATATCTAAATCATGCCACTTTGAACGTTTCTGACCCATTTACCTCGCTTATTGACCTAACTCCACATGACCCTGCCTTAGTTGTTGGTATTGTGCTGTCTCGAAAAAAAACTAAAAAAGGAGTACTCGAATGTTCCCAGTACCATGGCGCTCGGCGCGGCCTCATTTTTATTCTACTGCGATAATTTCTTCGAGTTTAGTCCTCATATCTAGGGGATTCTGAGGGAGCCTAGCCTAGCCTGCCTATGCCTACTACCTACACTTACAAGCTGCTACCTACACCTACTGCCAACACCTACAGATGATTTCATTCGTAATTGAACCTAGCTGCACGTACTGCTACCTACATCTACTACCTGTGCCTATTGCAATACATGTTATGTCCCGTCAATCTTCCGAAAAGAAAGTTTATAAAATCGCGAATAGTCAGACAATCAAACCAAAAACAATCAGAACAATAACAACGTCCGGAATCGAACCGGAAACCTTATGCATATTTATGAGCAGTGCTACCAGACGCGGACGCAGACCCGAGTATTTTTTGGGGGGGAGAGGCAAACCCATGTCTGCCTCTCCTACTGGAAGGGTGGGGGTGGGATGTATGTATGTATGTATTTTATTTGATATCTCAGCATACATAAATTTAACACTCAACGGGCGCGATCGGCACAAAAAAACCATAAGGGTCTTAAATCGCGGTGCCTATCGCTCAGTTTAATGCAATACGCAGTAAGCATTGCTCCACCACCAACCAAAACGCGCTTCCACCATTCGCGACAAATCACACAACACATGGGACAACTTATAATATAATCCACTCAGCGCCAATCACCTCAGACAACAGTTTCCACAAATGTGGACCGTACACCGTTCGACTCTGAGCGCTCCCTCCCCCCATCCAGCTCACAAGTTGTAACGCTTGGTTTGTATGAGGAAATTTTGAAATGCGTTGGCAATGATAATTTGCAAACTTTTGTCTGTAATGTTTCCAAAGATTAGAGTATCAATCACTGGTTTCATTGCCAAATTCCTGAGAATGTCATTGGTCGCTATCAAATCTAATACAGTATTTCTATGTTCAGCAAATTTTGGACATTCAAAGACGAAGTGCCTAACATCCTCCCTGGGATGACCACATGAACATGCTGGACTGTGCGATGGGTTATATTTAAAGACGTCTGCGTTGAGCTGAGTTAGTCCCATTCTATGCCTGGAATGAAATATGTTTCCCAGTTTTGTGCCCAGAAAGTAATAATTGGGGGGTTTGGCAGCACCGTATATTTCTGTAACAGTGCGTTTGAATTTGCTTGCGTTCCGCATGTTCCTTATGCTTTCTGGAAGATCGTTCCAGCTTTTTATGGAGATTCGAAAGAAAGATTTGAAAGGAAGATGTTCCGGAATTCGGCATGGTCAATGTTCTTGCATTCCGTAAGAGTCTGCCCGTTCTATTTTGCCTAGTTTCTGTAATGAGGGATGTGATGTAGATGGGTAAATTATCTCCAGCATACAACATTTTATGGAAAACTATAAGTTTGTGAATCTTTCTACGCGATTTTAAAGTCTCTAGTCCTAACTCAGCCCGTAGGTTTCCTGATTTGGTTCTGAACAGTGCCCCAGTTATAAGCTTAGCTGCCCTGCTTTGCAATCTTTCGAGCCGGATTGAGTCGGATATGGTAATATGATCGTCGTATACTGCATCTGCATAATCGAAGAGAGGTCGGATGTAAATCTTATACAATTTAACCAGAATCTGTTTGGGGACATACCTTGCAATAGGATAAATTGGACTAAGTGATTTGACCGCTTTGTTAAGCATACACTTCACATGTTCGTGGAATCTAAGGTCGTTGAAAACGTCAATCCTAGATGCTTGTGAGTTTTGACGTTAGGTATAACGCTCCCTGCCATTTTCAACTCTAATGATATTTTTGGTGATCTGTTTGTGAATGTCTGTTGTATAGTTTTAGAAGCATTGAATCTTATTCCCCACTCAGCCCCGAACCTGCTCATTGTATCCAGATCGTTCTGGATGGATGTTTGGGCAGTTAAGGATCCTTGCGCATGAGGTGAAAAAAGTGCAACGTCGTCAGCAAAGAGCAAAATTTCATTGTCAGTTCTTTCTGTCAGATCATTCAGGTAAATCAGTGCCAACAAGGGCCCAGGACCGAGCCCTGAGGGCATCCTGCCCTCAGGACAAGTGGTTGGGAGAATGTGTTTCCTATTCGTACTCTCTACTGTCGATTATCCAAATATGATTCAAGCCATTTTAAAAGAGTTCCATTGATTCCACAATTCACCTTGCATCAGTGGCGTAGCCAAGGGGGGTCCTTGGGGTCCGCGGACCCCCTTGGGCTGACCTTATGCACTGGAAAACACGAGCATTGGTCTCAGGGGCCCCTGAGCTCGGTCTCAGGGGGCCTCCGAGCTCGATCTCAGCCCCCCCCCCGAGGTTAGTCTCAAGGGACCTCCGAGCTTGATCTCAGGGGGCCCCCAAGCTTGGTCTTACGGGCCCCCTGATCTTGGTCTCAGGGGCCCTGAGCTCGGTCTCAGGGGGCCCCCGAGCTTGGTCTCAGGGAGCGCCCAAGCCTGGTCTCAAGGGACCTCCAAACTTGGTCTCAGGGGCCCCCCGAGCTTGGTCAGGTTGCCCCCGAGCTTGGTCTCAGGGGCCCGATCATCGGTATTGAGGGCTCCAGAGTACCGAACATTGATCTCAGGGGGCCCTGAGCTTGGTCTCAGGGGCCCCCTGAGCTTGGCCTCAGGGGGCCCTCCGAGCTCGATCTCAGGCCCCCCCGAGGTTAGTCTCAAGGAACCTCCGAGCTTGATCTCAGGGGGCCCCCAAGCTTGGTCTTACGGGCCCCCTGATCTTGGTCTCAGGGGGCCCCGAGCTCGGTCTCAGGGGGCCCCTGATCATCGGTATCGAGACTCTAGGGAACCAGACATTGATCTCGGGGGCCCCTGAGCTCGGTCTCGGCCCCCCCGAGCTTGGTCTCAGGGCTCCCCGTGCTTGGTCTCAGGGACCCCCGAGCTTGGTATCAGGGGCCCCCGAGCTTGGTCTCGGGCCCCCGAGCTTTAGTCTCACGGGCCTTTCGATCTTGGTCTCAGGGTCCCCCTAGCTTGGTCTCAAGGACCCCCAAGCTTAGCCTCAGGGCCTTTCTATCTTGGTCTCAGGGGGCCCTCCGAGTTTGGTCTCAGGGGGCCTCCGAGCTCGGTCTCAGGGGCCCCCAAGCTTGGTCTCAGGGACCTTCCGAGCTTGGTCTCAGGGGGGGCCCCCGATCATCGGTATTGAAGGCTCCAGAGTACCGAACATTGATCTCATGGGCCCCCTGAGCTCGGTCTCAAGGGCCCCCGAGCTTGGTCTCAGGTCCCCCCGAGCTTTAGTCTCACGGGCCTTTCGATCTTGGTCTCAGGGGCCCTGAGTTTGGTGTCACGGGGCCCTCTGAGTTTGGTACCAGGGGACCCCCAAGCTTGGTCTCAGGGGGCTCCTCGAGCGTGGTCTCAGGTCCCCCAAGGTTGGTCTCAGGGGCCCCGAGGTTGGTCTCAGGGGGCCCCCAAGCTTTGCATGAGGGGCCCGAGCTTGGTCTCACGGGCCTTCCGAGCTTTGTCTCTCGGGCCTTTCGATCTTGGTCTTAGGGGCTCCAGAGCTGGTCTTAGGGATCCCCCGAGCATTGGTATCGATGGCTCCGGAGCAGCGAACATTGATCTCGGGAAGTGGGGGGGGGGCAATATTGATCTCGGGGTGCCCCCCCGACTATCGATATCGAGGGGACTTATGATCGAGGTACGAGCATTGGCCCCATGGGACCCAGAGGTTGGTCTCAGGGGCCCAGGCTTGGGCTCAGGGTCCCCGAGCATTGGTATCGAAGGGCTCCAGAGTACCGGCTCCGAATGTTGATCTGGGGGCCCCCCGAACAACGGTGTCGAGTTACTCCTGAGAAAAGTGCAAGCATGGACCTAAGGGTGCCCCCGAACCTGATCTAAGTGGAACCCCGAGCTTGGTCTTAGGAGCCCCGCGCATCAGTATCCAGGGGCTCCAGAGTATTGGTATTGGGGGAAAGCAATGCTTTTAGGGGCCTCCAAGTGCTGATCTCGGCGGGCCCCCGAATGTGTGGATGCAGTGGCGTAGCCAAGGAGTTGTAGGAGTCCGAGCACCCCCTTTGGGCCAATCTGAACCACTGCAAAGCATTCTCTGATCACGGGGCCCCAGAATCAGTCTTAGAAGCCCCTGAAGATTCGTTCTTAGGATGTCCCGGGTCGGCCTCAGGGCCCCGCCCTGAGATTCGGTCTCAAGTATAAAATTTCAAGTCAAGGTGTATTTCAGAGGGGCCCTGAGAGTTGGTCTCAGTGGACCCCGAAAGTCGGTCTCAGGGGCCGAACTCGTCCCAGGTTCCCCCAGAGAGTGGTTCTCAGGGCCCTGCGACAGTCTATTTCAGGGGGCTACATTAAAATCAGTCTCAGAGAACCCCAAGAGTCGGTCAAGGGGACCCCGAGAGTCAGTCTTAGAGGACCCCCTATATTCGCCATATGGCCTTGGCAGTTGGTGTGTCGATAAGCCCCCCCACCCCTATATTCGGTCCCATAGTCTTGCGGGCGTCTCTCTCAGGAGTCAATATTTACTTTCAGGTGGCCCCGAGAGTTAATCTGGAGGTCCGAGAGTTAGTTTCATTTGATCCGCAGAGTGCTGATCTCAGGAGGCCCCCGAGGGGTAATCTTGGGAACCCTCGAGATTTAGCCTGAGGCTGTGCCCCCTCCCCCTAGTTGTTGCATAAGAGGCCCCGAGTCAATCTCAGGGAGCACCTAAAAGTTAGTCTTAGAGTGCTCCCGGGAGCTAGTCTCCGGTTCGTCCAAGAGCTAATTTTGGGGCTTTGAGAGTAATTCCCAGAGGTGCTCCTGAATTTTGGTCTCACGGCCCCGAGTTAGCCTTAGGCCTCTGAGGGTTAATCTGGGTTTCCGAGAGACAGTCTTAGGAGTGCCGTGCCAAATACTCAGTCTCAGGGGTGCTTCCACGCCTCCCTCCTCGAGTGTTAGCCTCAGGGGGCGCCCCAGGGTTAGTCTCAGAGGGCTGTCGGAAGTCATTCCCAGCCCCCGCCCCACCCCAGAGATAGCCTCAGGGGACCCCCAAGGGCTAATCTGGATGGCCCCGAGAGTCAGTCTCAGCCCCCTCCCCTAGAGCAAATCTGGGGGGCCGATAAATAGGCCCATAGGTGCTGCCGATAACTAATCTAGGGAGCCCCGAGAGATTCTAAGGAGTCCACAATTTTGGTCAAGAGGCGCCGTGAATCAGTATCAGAGACCCCCTGGGATCTAATCGGGAGAGGGGCCGGAAATTAACCTTGTGATTTCTCTGCTCTCCTTCCTCCCCTTGAATTCATCCTCAAGGCCCCACGAGAGTAAGTTCCAGGGAGTTCCAGTAGGTAGTCTCATGGTACCCCCAAATACTGGTTTTGGGGACGTAAGTACTGATTTGCGGGAAAAGTGTTGTTTTCAGGGGTCCCAGATACTGGTTGCGGCATCGTGTCAAGTGCTAGGCCCCTTGATATCTCTGCTCGACCCAGGGGTCAGGGGGGTGGGTGATGGTCCTGGATGGCTTAACACTGGCATAACAATACAAGCCCTGTACAAAGCCTATCAGACTTAAAGTCCAAGGAAGTACTCACCTCCCCAAGCCCCCGGGATCTCCAAACAATGGCTGGGGAGGAGAAAGTGAGCGGTTTCATCAGTAGGACCGTCCATGGAATAGGTTTTATATAACATCTGGGGAACACTCATATATCCTTTTTATTGAGCGTCCTTTTTCCTTTCCATTTCTTTTAGAGTTTAGAATAGAATCCAGAGATATCGCTTGAGATCCTAGGCTCAAAGAAGATTTTCGAAAATCATATTTTCGAAAATTTATATTTTCCCATTGCGTACCAAAAGGACAAATTGAAACATGTCGATCAGGCACCATTACTGAAGGAAAGGCAAAAATTAATCTAATTTTAACATCCATAATAGCAAATCGAACAGGGAATTTGGAACTTCAGCTGGTTTTCAATCTATTAGCTTAGTCCCAATTACTACCGTCCTAAATATTCTGAAATTAACAACTTTCAAATATTTTCGTAGGAAACCAGAGAAACAAGGAAAATGACAAACATTGTTGAGCATAATCCCAAAAAGAAAAATAGGTATGGAAGGCTTAAAATAACAATGCCAGAGTAATCCAACGCAATAGTTATATCAGGCGCCTATTGTTTTGGTAATTTGCTCATTTACAACATAGCAAGGGTAAGAAAGTAACT
This sequence comes from Lepas anatifera, assembly GCA_034440635.1. Lineage (NCBI taxonomy): Eukaryota > Metazoa > Arthropoda > Thecostraca > Lepadidae > Lepas > Lepas anatifera. The sequence continues at coordinate 37,789 of JAOTON010000006.1, forward strand.
GTGGTGAATTCATCAGGATCCTTCCCCGGAACAGACGTTATATGACGTCCGGAACACACCACCATCTACCATATCCCATGTATTTTTATAAATTTTTTCCATTTCTTTGGAAACTTTCTGATTAACCTTCGCCCGGGTGGGGGTCTTTTTAGACCCCCTCGGGTTTTTCCGAAGTGACCAAAAAACGGCGCGCGCAGCGCCGCCAAACTTGGTCTAGCTGTTCCTTCATCATTTTTACATCTTTGCTGAAAATTTTGGCTCAAGGTCATATCAGGTCAGGTCACCAGGCCAGGTGAAGTGACCTCACCTCAAAAATACTTAGGACCGCATAACTAAAAGAAGGGTTAATCGATCAAGTTGAAACTCATACCACCTATCTTTATGCATGGGTGGCTATGGACATTTCCAAGAATATGCCCAATATTTAGTGACCTGTAGCTCCCTAGGCGTTTACCTGACACGAAAATGAATGCCACTGAAATGAAAGCGCATCTCAAGATCTTTCGAATGGTGTTAGAAAAATGTTTCTAGCTATCATAGTTTCTGAGATATATGAGGTTTTCTTAGTACAGCTCATATTAGCGATTTTGACCTATTTTGACCTCTGGTGACCTTGATATTGACCTGACAAGAAAAATGTATCATTTTCGAAGAGCTTTCGATTGCCGTTTTGCGCTTTTTTCTAGCTCTCTTAGTTTTTGAGATCGTGGGGGTCTTTTTTAGCCCCCCCCACCAGGGCGAAGGTGGCTCGTACCCGCCACCGGGGCAAGGGTTAAAGAGTTCATGAATTTGACAACCGGAAAAAATTGGTAATCATTTTCCGTAGAAGACCATTTCTTCGTACTCAAAACGACCGACCTTCAATAACTTCATACATGATTACCAGAATGAATTGAGGTAAAGTCAGGTTGAACATCATGCACGCAGCAACATTTGATTTCCCGAAATGTGCCACAATACTGTTATTATAGCCACGCTGTCATATAGGTATGGGCCAGCTTTAATATTTGGTGACCTAAATTTACCAAACCCTGGTCGGATCGAGAAAAATCAAACTATCAACAAAATAATAACAAACACTTGAGAAGGGATATAAAAATTTCCGTCGTGCAAATGTTATAATGCCAAAATATTATACGACATAGGAGATGGGCCCCGACTACTAAGGGGCTCCCCGGCCTGGGGGCCCCCCGACGGTAGTCGGACCCCCCTTGACCGAATCCTGGCTACGCCACTGCCTTGCATTTGAAGAGTAGACCAGCGTGCCAAATAGTATTGAAATATTTTGAAATACCCAAATATACAGCGGTAAAGTCTTGGCTATTATTCAAAGATTCATACAATTTATGCGTCAAGTAAAGACGTTGTAACTGGGTCCCATGATATGGTCGGTAACCGCTTTGCTTTTCTATCAAAATGTTGTTTTCTGTGATATGGGCATAAATTTTCTGAAACACCAATTTCCTAATATTTTAGAAATGCATGATAACAAACTGATTGGCCTGTAGCAGGATGGGTCCGAAGAGGTACCGGTCTTCTTAAATATGCAGGTGACGTTTGCGAGCTTCCAATATCGAGGGAATATGCCGCCTGAGAGAGACTTGTTAAAGAGTTTTGTTAGGGGTTCACTAATAAGTATTGCAATTAGTTTTAGAAGCCGAGGAGGAATTTCATCCGGGCCCATCGATTTGTTTGGATTAAGAGTATTTAATTGTTGCAGTACTTCATTTTCTGTCACTTGGATTTGGGATAATTCAGGTATGTTAGAATCTGCATCTAGTTCTGGTAATTCGAGATCCCTTGGTGGCTCTGACCGTTTAGCAAAACATGAGTTTAACAAATCGGCCTTTGCCTCATCGTCTACCACCTCCAATCCACCTGGACTTTCGAGCGGTGGTACAGTATTAGATGTTCGATTGCCAAGAATATCCTTCAAAATTTGGTAATACTTTCTTGGGTTTTGCGTACATTCTATTAACGTCTGAACTTTACTTTTAATAAACTTTTGTTTGGTTATTTTGTTTAACTCAGTCACCTTGTTCCGTTGAGTCCTCCATTGTTCCCAATGATATTTTGATTTTTCTGACCGGAAATATTGTTGTTGGTTATATTGTTCTTTTTAAACAAACATCGTTTGCAACGATGACGAAACGATTTTAGTAGGAATATATTCCCTTGTTGCACTAATAATAGCTCCAGATAATGCCTCTGCCGCCTCGTCTGTATCCCCCTGCAGCAATTGGTCCCAATTCGTATTTTGAAGAATGGCAACTATTTTATCAATATCTATTCTGTTAACCCGCGCCCCACCGGGGGTCCGGCGCCACCTTCGCCCCACCGGGGGGCCATCGATGGCCCCCCCTCTAACTCCGAAAATATGGGCGTTAGCGCAAATCTGCAAAGTGCAATAGAAAGCTCGCGTGAATTCAGTAAGAAATTACTTGGCATGTTTTAGTGCTCAGGTCAATGGTTTGACCTCCAGAGGTCAAATTAGGTCAAGATCGGCTATTTTCACTCAAATATGCAATGATTAAGCAAACTGGGCATAACTCTTATGTCATTAGAGCTATTGAGGCCTGGTAAAGTACATTTGATAGCAAATTGCCAGTACTTATTCCGCTATGTGGAACGTTAAGACCTCCCGCCAGTGGTTTGACCGCCAGAGGTCACCTCGTTACCTAATATGACCTGAGGTCACGAAAGGTCAAAAAGTGACCTTGTTGTATATCAAATGAAAGCCAGTGACAAGACAAACACGATGGTGTTTGTTTCACCGCTCTAACTCAATTAGGTCATAAGTTATTGTCAAAATACTGTTTTTGACCTCTGGTGACCTTGGATGACCTTGGAAAAGTCAAAGGGAAAATATGACCCCTGGGATCCGTGAAAGGGTGTCCAAAAACCTTGTTCTGAGCAGTCTGAGTATTTGCAATCATTTTTGTGGCTTTTATATCATGAAATAGCTTTTCCCCATGCTTTTCCAATGGGAGAAGTCGCCTCGTGACCTGACCTCAGGGCACGAAATCGAAAAATCCCGGATATACACCTTATAGACCCTGGAGGGGTCATGAAGTGTAGGAAGTTTCAAATCGATCGACTTTGAAATGTAACTCTTACAGAGCTCTAAAGGTGAAGTGAGGTGACCTTGGTTGACCTCGTCTGGTGACCTGACCTTGGGTGACCCGGGGTAAAAAATTTCAGGGATGATGGGAAAATGATGCAGTGAGAGGTAGAGCCCTCAACCGCGGTGCTGCGCCTCGTCGTTTTTCTGCTATCCCGGAAAAACCTTAGGGGGCCATCGATGGCCCCCCGGTGGGGCGAGGGTTAAAGTCCCATATTTGACGCGGTGCCTGTGGTTTTTTCTTCGGCTTACTGATTTTTAATGAGGCAAAGATAGGATGGTGATTAATGCTAGAAAAGGGAGCAAGTGTCCCGACTGTTGATGCAAGCTCTATGTTTGAAACGAATACCAAGTCCCGTAGGTTTGATGAATTCTCAGTGATTCTGGTCGGTTCATTGATTAGCTGGTGAAATCGAAACCCTTCCATACACTCTTATAGGTCCCGATCAAATGAAGTAATTCTCCTACCAGTGAGTCTATGGTCAAGAAAAATGTTGCCTGAATTGAAATCTCCCATGATTATTATCATCGAAGGACTCATCGAAATAGCTGACGATATACCGTCGCTCATTTTATCGAGGAAGCAGCTTTGTTCCTGTGATGAAAGGTTAGGGGAAGGTATAAGCAGCATACTACGATTGTACGTGAATTTAATTTAACTGAGCACCAAACGGCTTCAATATCTGCGATCTCTAAATGTGTTAGTCTTCTGACCGGCAGGAAAGCTCTAACATAAATTGCCACCCCACCACCACGCCGGGTCCAATGCTTTGTCAGTGGCTCTTGAAATTCTTTTAATTTATACAAACTTGGGTGGATTGATTTATTAAGTTTTGTTTCTGATAACAGCAGTATATATATATATATATATATATATATATATATATCATTGAGTGTTACAAATTGAGCCAGTTCCTCAATTTCGCAGGAGCAGTGATACTATTAATATTAACATGACTTAATTTCAATTCTTTAAAGTCATTCGCGTTTGGAGGACCTGGGTTCACCTCGATTCCTCCAATAATAAGCAATGCCTTGATGAAAGGCGAAGGGTTCCACATGTTTGATGGGATCCACAGAATAAAACCTGAGAACTGGACAGGAGCAGCGCACCCAGTGAGGGGTATCTGAGAGTCAAGCCAGTGTTGGGAGAGAGGCGCAAACACAGCAGCAGTGCGACCCGTCACGACTGCAATCCAAGCGTAGCAGGAGCGGCGATGGACCGCGCGCCAGGAGGTGATCAATGAACAAAAAAATCGCCTGCGGCTGGAAAGCACTAAGGCATCATACTAAAAACAGTAGCTACAAAATTGGAACAGAGTTTAGCACGCAACGTGTACGCGCTGCACGTGTTCTATTGGTTCAGTAACAATAAGTCCAATGACAAAATTAACACCGTTAAACAAACGAGTACAGCACCTAATATGTTCAAACAGTCAACAACAGAAAATTACAAACCGTCAGACCTGAGAAGATTAAGGGTCCACAAACTGCTCGTGGCTTGCAGCTGGGTCACGTACCGTTGACTAGTTCTGAGGAAACAGCTGTAGAGCTTGTCAAATTGCGAGACATTTTCGATACAAAAATGAAGTATTTATCGGAACAGATCGGGAAAGTAGTCATCGATCGGACAGCCTAATACCTGGTACACATTGCCCGCGTGCTAACACCACCACACTATGAAATCAACTGAGCAAGGTCCCTGAGGAATAGAATAGTTTCGGCACATCTAGACTTACTTTCTCAATTACTGCCCCCGCGATCACGCGAGGTCGACCGGGCGGCTCCGTTCAGGTGGCACCAGCCGGCGATCGGCTAGGATCAGATGACTTCGCACACAGTCACGTGAGAGGGCGGGCGTGGTTAGTGCCTGAACGCACCGCCTCGGCTCCTGCCTCGATGGGGCGGCCCTGTGCCTCCGGCCGTCGGTGGCTCCGCAGGGGCGGCGTCAGGTGAAGCTTCCTGGCGGGTGGGCGCAGCAGGCAAATCCTCCAAAGATCGTATGACCCTAGTAAGGCCATTTTCCGTCACACGAATCTTCGGACGTCCGTTGTCCGTCCATGCGGCTGCTATGGTCTTCTCATGACGAAGCTTACGGGCTTGGTACATAATCTCAGAGTTGTGTCTTGTTAGGTTTTCTGAAATGAAGACTTCGCATGCAGCGTCTGACCTGAGGACTTTCCTGGCCTGGAAGAGCTCCTGCCGCTTTCTGAAGGTCCCGCATCGGAGAATAATCTTTCTTGTCTTGCCAGGACGAGGTTTACCGACACGATGAGACACTTCAATGTCACCTCTCGATATAGTGACACCGGCGGCTCGGGCCACCTCCACGGCCAGACTGTCCAGTCTCTTCGCCAGTGCTCTCTGGGACGCCGGAAATATCAAGGCAGTAACGCCTAGAGTACTGCTCCAGGTCGTTTACGATCTGCTGGGTCTCCCTCAGTTCTGATCTGAGGCTCTCGATTTCCCGCTCCTTCTCAGCCACCGCCTCAGATACGGCAGTCTTCACAATAGGTGCAATGACCGATTGAACTGTTTCGATAAAGTCTTTATCCTTGAAACAGTTAAGAATGACTTTCCCTACCTCCTCCATGGCGCACAGTCCACCACCACTCACTTATCTGCCCGAAATCGCTGTCAGACTGACTCCCTCGGAATTATCCAATCTCCCTCACCGCACAATGTACTAGTCAGCAGCAGAGAGCGGGCACGTCCGCTCTGGTCGGTGGTGGGGAGACAACTGTGATTTGGGTGCTCGATATGCCTAATATAAGCTACCTCTCCAAGTAGGTATGTATGTATGTACAGTCTGTTGGTAAAGTATCGTTCCGTTCCAGGGGTGTCCAACCAGCTGAGAATATGAAGTTTGGGAACCACATGTCTGAGGGCGTGGCCTGTTCGGCTGGTCGACCTCCCCAGCGGTTAGCGGGTCGGACCAACGAGGCTGGGGTCAGCCGGGGAGGGTGGGGCGACCTAGTGCCTTCACTTTCAACTGTAGAAGCTCCTGTCTTTGAGCCTCCCCGGCAGAAAGGCGAAGCACTGTAATGATAATTACTCGCTTCTACTGCAGTGGGCCAGCAAGAATTCCTCCTCACTATTGAGAGCTGAACGCCTAATGCCATTGGACGCAGAACCGTGTGCATAAGCGTGGCATTACTGCCAGGAGGCAGACGGGGGGGGTCACATCATTGCCAGAAAATCGGCAGAAGAGGAAAACAGTTTTCGAGGGTGCAGCATAGACAATTCCAGGACTTCTTATGGGGGGGCACTTAATCGAAAGCGGGTCGCCATCCGAGCCAGGAGGGAGGGGCATCGAAACCTATCGTGGGGGTGCTCATTTTCATCCTGAGGGGAAGAGTAAGCGGGTGGCAAACGAAAGTAAGTCTAGGATGGTGCCATTGAAATTTTAAGGGGAAGCCGTGAACATTTCGGGGGCGTTGAGGCTCGATCTTGGGAAAGTAGCAATTGCCCTCTCTTGCCTTCCCTGGATTTTCCCATGAGGTGCAAGCGGATACAGGACAAACCAATGACTGATGAACCAGCCTCTGAAAAATGATCGGCCTGTTGACACATTGCAGCACCACCTTACCTATGACAGGGAGGTGACAGTGGGTACAGCAGATTGTTGTATCTCAACTGTTCCCGAAAAATCGATTTCACTAAAATTTCGGGATGCCAGTATTTTTCTTGAAATTATTTTCTGGTCCACTCCAGCATTCAGCGCCAGATTCAGTCTCCGCGAGGCACCTCGATTAGTCGGAAGTACCGGCAGGAGAGTCACGTGACCTCCAAATGGGTCGGCTCTCCGGACTATCGGGGTGGCGCCAGGGTGCGGAACGGTGGTGTAGTCGGTAGAATGTTCAGTTCTTTTAAGAAGACCCCGGGTTAGCTGTGCGTAGTTTGTTAGCTTTTTTACCGAATACTGATGCCAACTTCTCAAATGACGCTTCTAGGAGTAAACATTTTCAGCTTCCCACACATTATTATCATGTGATCCTCCTGCGTCTGAACGTCATTAGCTAAGGCTGAAGTCCCCTACTTTATTTTCGTTCGGAATTACACATTTGATTATTTTCTTTTTTACGTTTGAACGTGTACTACTGAATGTATGTGCTTAAAACCACTGGGCAGTCATTAATGATGTCATTAGCTGAATACAGTCACTTATAAAGATAACTGTGCTTTTTAGTATGCTTAACTAATCCTGAAACACAATGGGCACAGTGCGCTGAATTTGAAATTGCTATGACTAGGCTTGATCGGTTGAGGATGGATATCTCGGAACCTATGGTACTTCTAGCTTTACAAACGGGTTATCTTAAGTATTTTTTCCACATTTTTCCAGTGGTTACAGTTATTTCTTAATCAGACATCTGCAAGACTGATTTTTCTGCATTCTGACGGGGTTTTCTTCGGCTGACTTGCCAACGCCTCTGATAATCCCTGACCCTTTGCTCGACTGGCACGCATACCTGGGTCACGTGATTACTACGTGTTTACAACGACCGGTCACCCGCAGTAAGTAATGTGTGGATCGCAGGGGGCACAGAGTTTTAAACCGAGGGCATCAGTACTGTCTAGCAGGTGCCTTGCCCCAGGCGGTCCGTTTAGTAACCGAGGCGCCTGGGCAGGACAGTTCCGAGATTGGGTATGTCTAAGTTATGGTTTCAAGCAGTGGTTCCAGGCTCATAATACTCACAGCTTCATTACTAAAACAAGTATTGGGGTTGATTAGAGTTCACAGGGTTTGAAAAACTACCCAATGCCCAGGCTTTTCCTGTTTAACACAAACTCCGGTAGGCCACCGAGCCATCCTTGCCCTGGTGGGGGGTGATCGAACAGCCTCTCGATCTTGGCTCCCATTCGGGATGGCGAAAAGACGGGCATCCTGGTGAAAAGCTCTTAAGAATGGATGAAGAAACTTTATAGTCACTTTTGGCTCAAGCCAATATTGAGGTCATGACAGGCCAAAGAAGGTGACAGGCTAGAGAAGAGTTTCTGGCCTGTAGCGTCCGAGTTAAGCTGGAATCGATTTTAGGCACCATTCGCTTCCTCTTCTTGCGGAAAACCGGATGATGCATATGACTATACTAGATCACGACCTAAAAATGAAGTGACCTAAGGTCAGGTCAAGGTCACCATCTGACCTAAAATAGTCAATATGTATATCAATCGGCTTTCAATACTAATATAAACGCAATGACATTGAAATAAACGGTTATCATCATTTCTTGCGAAAGTAATGACCTAAGACGAACATTAGTCTGCTTAAGTAGTCCCTGATGACCTCTCAGAGGTCACAGGTCAAAGCTGCCGCATGAACCTGCAAAGGGGCCTAGGATACTACGACTTGGAGTATATGAAGGTATGCTATGCTGTATCTACAAAAATGTAGCCATGTTCGCCCAAATGCCGTATTCCCATGCATTTCCAATTGGAAGGTCATGATCCGTACCTGAATCTAGGTCTGTCATATGAATAGTTTCGGAATATATTTTTCGGTTTTCGTCCTTTTTGGTGCCGCGGGAAAAACCTGAGGAGTGTTTAAACACTCACTCACTGGGGCAGGGGTTAAGACGGTTCCAATTAGACTTGATTAGACTTAATCCAGTCAAGTGCAAATAATAGTTATAGTAAATGGCCAAGTATGCTACCCAGACACCACCTGGCCTCTTTTTGCACCCACTACGGTGTGGGGGGGGTTAATCCTACCCCCTTCCCCTGCCAACTCGGGAATCAAAAGTGATTCGAAAAATACGAATGGCGCTTAAACTCCCTACCGTCTCGTTCTAAAATTACAAACACAAGCAAGTTCGTAAATGTGACCTTTGGTTATTGCCCCCTCCCCAGCCCGTGGTACTCACATTGTTGACATGATCTCAAAATAACTAGACGGTATATCGGCAATTTTTCTTTCAAGAGCTCTTGAATGAGGAAGAACCTTGACCTGGCTTTGGTAGCAGTCGCGTTACTACCTAGTTTTATAGTCATTATCCGAAAATAATAAAATTGCCTCACATGGGCGTAGAAATGACGTTAAAACTCGTTCATTTAGCCTGAGCTGCTATTAGTATACAGCTAAAAGTTATCAAAGTGATAACCATAAAATAATATAAGGCCAAGAGCCTCTCATTCTCATTGGCTCGGAATCATTCGCAAAAAACGATAAGAGCGCAAGGCAATTAAAGTCATATATATGGGCATACTATGTATGATATATGGAAGAGACTTAAGCCTTTTTTAGTGATTTACTTTATATTTATCCTTTCTATAGACGTTTCGGTGGCAAAGCACCTTCGTCAGAAAGAAGAGCAGAATCACTTCAAAAACACATCAAAACGACACATACATGAAGCACCATAAAACGAATAAACAAGCCAGTTTCGCAAGAATGAAAGAAATAATGCATCTACTGAATTTTGTCTTGTGCGCTGTGTTTTTTTTTTTTGTTCCAAATGCGATATGTTTTTTTTTTCTTTAAGGCCAGGAAGCCACCCCAGTGGACATTTTAGAGCCTAAAATCTTTCAATTACGTGTTTCATCTCATCTTCTAAATATTCTGCGCTACGTATTCTTATAGACCTAAGGAAGAAACCCAGCACAATACCACTTTTAGTTTCGTCACTATGGCCGGAATAGAAGTGAAGGCCGGAATGGAAGTGAACATAGTCTATTTGCTTTATTTTTCCCGCTTAGGTAATCAATGGAATAGCATGAGGCTGTTGTGACGGTTCGCATTCAAGTCGCTTATCAGCTTTAGCATATTTCTGTGTTATATTTTGATTAGGGCTTATGGACGAGAACATGATAATTAACATATTTTGCTGCATTTCATGCACGCCACATCACTAAGACCCATTATGAATAACAAGAAGAGGGCATGATATTGTAGATTAATGTATGAGGAAAGCATTTAAAACCTGCCACCAGATCTCAAACTGCAAAAACTACCGATTTTTACAAGTACCGAATCTTCACAATTTCTTACAATGTTTCTACATTAGGATCAGATATGCTATCCGCATTTTATTACAATTTTTTGGTTAATTCTGTGTCTTTGATGAAATATGGACATTCATGTAATGAACTTTTTCGCATTTTTTTAGAGAAAAGGGAAGAAACTGGGCTCAAATCAGTTTTATGGTTTTACGACACACCGACCTCTGATGTTATCTGACGTCACTATTTCTCACCCTCTTGGAAGATGGTCACAAGGAGAATATAACTTCACTTGAAAAGGGCTCTTGTTTTCTTCGTTGGGCTCTCTGGTTTCCTACTTTGCCCTTGCTTGCCTGATTATGTGTTTATTATGGCTTTCAGCAAAGGCAACATTAGCCCTTGCAAACGGGAAAAGGCATTCATGTCTTTCGAGCTAGAAGGGTACTGATTGCCAAGGAGGGAACAATTCCAAGGCCATGGGTTTATTATAGTAGGGCTGCCAACCATCAATGGTCACCAGCTTGTGTGCAAAAATACCCTGATTTACCTAAATCATTATTCTGATGGAGGGAAGTCTTCAACTTCAATTCAATGGAAGCTCATTGGAGAGCCACACTACCTTTTCGTTTGGATTCACTAGGACCGATTTTGATGTATTGGCGAAGCAGATAAATTTCCTCTAAGAAAAAGGGCCAATAGAGTTTCGTGCGTCAAAATTTGTTTTAACCCCGTAAGGTTACGCTGCTTCACGTAACATACAGTGCCTGCACAGGAGTGAAATTTCCATGTTTTAGGTTGGTATTACCGAACTCAATGATTATAACAAAACTGATGACATCTCAGGTACGAGGCGTAGAAAAAAACTAGCACAAATTTTTCCGAATTCGAATGATTACCAAAGGTTGGGGAGCACAGGATAGGCACTGCTTTTGGTTACGTGTGCGTAGGCTTTGGTTACAAGGTCTCCTAGGCAATTGTCCGGTTTCAGCGAACCAGATTATGTAAAAACTGTTCATCCTAAAATATTGCAATTTTAGCGGCACTTTAAAAACTTTACCAGCGACACTAGCTGGAACCAATGTAGCACCAAAATAAAAGGAGTTGGCTCTCGAGTTGGTGGATTTTATCACGGGAAACATTCACTATTCATTACCCTTCTGCCCCTGGTGGTTAAACGGGGCAGCGAGACCCCTCTGACTGCACCCAGTTTCAGTGGCGGATCCAGGGAGAAATACATTTGCCCCCTAAAGAAAGAGCTCCGAGAGCGCCCCCCAAGCTGTCGAAATTTTGCCCCGGCTCTTGTTTAGTTTAAATGCAAGGTTTTGGTGCTTCAAGTGAACGGATCAACTTCAAACAGAACCAGTCAGCTTCAGTGTAAATATTGAAACCTGGTCCTCTTGATGTCTAAAACCGCTTTTGAGTAAATGACCCTTGGCAAGCAAAATCAAGCATCTTGTGGCCACATCTTTTACCCCGTGCCGTCTTATTGCTTTGCTTTTCGACTTTTTCAAGAATATATTTCATAAAACGCTGCTGTAAACTTTGCAAAACAATTGAACAGTTTTCCTTCACACCTTGCCGCTCGTGTCACGGTGGTAACCCCACGTCGCTTCAACTTACCATCGTCTCGACACCAAACCCAGCCCACCCCCCCCTTCCCGATCCCTACCCTCTCACAATGTGCATTGTGCAATCATGTTGATTCCATACCCTTCACAGATCACGACGACAATCTTCTTAACCGCATGCAGCTAGCCGAAGTGGGTCTAGATTATGCGAAATGTAAAGCTCAAAATGTTCATTGATGAATGGTAACCATCTCTCGTTAAACCTGCCATTTCTTCTGTCCTTCTTTGCAATGCACCGTTCCATTTGAAATGTTTTTTCCAGAAATGTTGAAAATATTTCCATTTTTATTTCTTCATCCTTAAGCCGGTGATTCACCATAAACTGTTTTGCACCCACCTTCAATTCAGTTGACTATAAGATTAACAACATTCAATGTTTCTAATGATCCAAAGCGAATGTTTGTAACAGTGCCAGAGAACTGTTTTGTTGTGACAAGCTTTGAGGTAATTTGTCTAACTAGATCATCCCAAAATCCTCTAACCTCTCCACGCTCTACGAAGAAATGCTCAATTGTCTCTATGTTACCGCACCTATCACAGAATGGATCATCTATCACATTTCGTATGCACAAGGATCTTCGAGTTCGAAAAAAACCTATATACTATCCTATGTTGTAAATTTTGAAGCTTTGTTGATTAGGTGATGTTAAATGGAAGTGACTTTACACCAGTCTTCGCCGTATTCAAATCCTTCGTTTATACATTTTATTTGCGCTCTGTGGGTTATCTCCTTTAGAAATGTGTTTGAAAAATATTTAACTTTAATCCGCTGAACCGGGACAAGTTTTCTTTTACTTCTATGCCATGGCCAAGTACCTTCTCCTGAACGGTTAGTATTTTACTGACAACGGAAAGCAGTCTCCATATCACAGGAATGGCCCGGCACCAGCCCATACAAACAAGAGGATCCAGTGGTGTCAAGGAATTGCTTTCCTTAAACGAATTATGATCCAAGATTCGTCCCTGATGATTAAAGAATGCATCAAGGAACAATATACTGTTTTCGTACAATTCAGCATTGAAAATAATTTTCCCCTCCACCCGAATAGCTTCATTATGCCACATTATTTGTTTACGGACTTCCTTTCCACAAGTAGGTTATTTGATGGGGACCGTTTCTCTGAACCAACCTAACATCACTTTGCTTTTCGACTTGGGTCTACCCCCTTTCCCCCACCCTATTACTAGCTAGTTAATTGTGGCCAAATATTTCACCACGTGACGTTATTTTGGGCTTTTCGTCACTGATGTCCCCCCCACCTACCGACTAGATCCGCCACAGCTAGTGGCGGATCAAGGAATTCATATCAGGTGGGGGGCTAGGGGCTGGAGCCTCACCCGCCAGTACCTAGGGCAGTCCTCTCTTATGTATTAATTATATGGGGTCGGATATTTCGGGGGTTTGATCCAAATAGCCCCCCTGGTGTCTGCCACTGGCCACTTCCCAATTTTACCGCTGGTGATACGCACAGCAACTATCACTTCCACCGCCGAAGCTGATTCATATGCTTCTATGCTTTTGTAATGCTGCTAAAAACTTATTTAATATTTTGCCGTATAAAATATGGTAAAATCCTTCCGAAAAGTAATGATAATTTAAGGATTATAGCCAGGAGAGGTTCTCGCACGGATTCGTGGTTCTCGCACGGATTCGCCTGCCTTTCGAGCCACAGGTCCCGGGTCATGTCCCAGCGGAACCTCTGAATATGTTGGTCTGATACATCAAATCCCTCCTTGCAGGCTGAGAGTTGGTGATGTAATTTAACCCTAGCAGTTGTAGCGTCGTTTAATCCCAACAATTATTATAAGAGGCTATCGCAAGCGCTGCCAAACTCGCACCCTGTTTTATGAGTTCAGAGATCAGTTCCAATGAAACCCCAACAACCCTTCCCAATAAAAACAATGGTTGTCTTTGGTTGAGGGGAAACGAGTTTTGTGATTTGGTTCAAGCAAGGGTGGAGTTCTGCTGCTGCCGAGAAATGGACCCTACAAAGTTTCTCTGACTGGAAATGTTTTAATTTTTCTTTGACGGAATTAAACCGAATTATCTGGAAAACATTTGTCCGATAATACATAGGGGAGGGTGGGTATGGTTCCGACGACATGGTGGTTCAGGCAATTCAATTTTCTCCAAAGTTATTGGATATATTTCAGGCAGCCTAAGACTGTAAATGCTTTCCATTATTGTGGTCTGTTGACACCAAATTACTTTCAACTTTGATTTCAAGTTCTGGAGATATAGGAAATTTTAGTTTTTTTCAAATTTTGCATGTAGTTTTTCACGTAAAGCTGATACATCCAAAAAACCTTAGGATTGATGTTTTAAGCCCTAGCTTTACATGTCACATCTCTATCCTGTTCTGAACCATTCAGGATTTTATTTCACCGGCATCACCAATGTCCTGTGGTTGAAGCATCCCATCCCCCAAAGCTGTGGTATCGGGATGGTTCGGGCAAAACGAAGTGGGGTAGGTTCGGACTCTGGAAAGCCTAGCTTTTAGCAAATCGTTTGATTTTCCTCACTTAAATTTCAGTGACCTTGGTTTATGCCAGGGAGATGATTCGTGCTAAAATGTGATGATTCCTAAGCGTTGAACCGCTAAAACGATGGTGCCACTTTCAACTCCTTTTATTTTCCCCATGTCAAAGTTCATAAGTAGTTATTTAGTGATGCCCAGATGATGCTTTAGATCTAAAATTTTGGCTATGAATACATGACAGTCAAGTTCTTCATCGGCGTGAGAATCTTTGAATTCCTTAACACCCGCACTGTAGGGGGTCTGGCACTAACGCGCACTGGAGGGGGAGCCTGGTAGGCCCCCCTAAGATCTCTGAAACTAAGAGGCGTAGAAAAACGAAATTTGAGAGGTGGGTGGGGGTTATAGTGATCTACATCATGACCAATTTTTATTGACCTAGGTTAATATCTTCAAGGTCAAACGAGGTCATAAAGGTCAAAACTTGGCCATGCTGGGGATCGACCGGTAAATGCCGTGATTATGCGGAAAAATGGCGGGAATAAGCTAAAGGCGGACTAGGGTCATATAGAGAAGGTCTCAAAGAGCCTTCCCTTCAATTTTGGGGCCAAGGTCATTCAAGGTCATTGACCTGTAAGGTCACAATATAGTATACTACTTATAATGTACACTTTGACTAACACTACAGCCACTGTTTGGCGAGAAATGAGGATTGGCCTTTGAAAATGACCTTTGACCTTGCTCTTTGACCTTGACTTTGGTATTGGGGTACCTTGTCGATGACGTCATAGCATAATGTACGTCAGACCGGGTAACGTCATTTGACCGGAAGCACTGTGGTCAGTAACCTTGAAAGTGCACATATGACCTTGACCTGTGACCTTTGACCTTGACCTTGACCTTCAAGTGAGGTGACCTTGACATATAATCCCGGTTATATGGTGTTATGACTTCACCACTCGGTCTCCAATGCAAGCTATCTGGTCCGACCGCGCGATTACGGCGATCTCAAAATGCAGGTCTGGCTTTAAAAGCCTATAAGTCAAAAAATTTTCGACTGATTTTCAACAAATCTTCACCAATCGAAGCGCTATTAAATTCTCTTTAATGTGGCAAAGTCTCGTGCTTCGGCTACAAGCAGTTCTCCGGCCACCTTGGAAGAACAGGTGGGGGGGGCCTCCGAGGCCCCCTCCAGTGCGCGTGTTCAGATAGAAATGGTAATAGCTCTGTCACTAGGACTCTTCAAACTCATCCGTCCTCTGCCCGAACCTACCCCACTAGCGGTGCAGTTTTGGACCTTTGAAATGGTGTAAAGTTTGTTCCTCTGCTCATGGGCGCCGAAAGCGGGGGAACGGGACGAGGAGATGTGTCCCCCCTGTTGGCCAACCAGGGGGAAATCCCCCAAATTTTTGGGTTTTGGGCATTGATGGGAGGTGCTGGTACCCGCCCCCTCGGGTTTTTCGGAAATAGCAGAAAAACGGTGGCGCGTAGCGCCGCCGTACTTAGCATACCTTTTTCCTCATCATTTTTACAATTTCTGTGAAAATTTTAAGGTTAGGTCATCTCAGGTCAGGTCACTAGTATAGGTCAATTGACCTCACCTCAAAAAACGTTTAAGATAGCATAAGTCGGAGCAGGGTGAACTTATCCGATTGAAACTCATATCACATAATGGACCCACCGAGTTCTCTAAAATATGGTCTGGTATTCTTTGTATCGATGACCTAAAGGTCAGGTACGAGGCATGACCTCTCCATTGGAAAAACATGGGAATTTATTTTTTTACTGAATAACTCAGTAACGGATGATGATAGAGCGTTTATTTTAGCTGCATTAGACTGGCCATGGCTTTGCAGTTCTAATGATATGAATTTTATATAATTTGACCCTGACCTGACCTCAGGTCAGGTCAAATTCTTGATTTGACCTAGCAAGCTCAAATTATATCTCATTTGATCCAGCTTGCTGCGAGGAGGATTCATATAGTTCAAGTTGTTTTTCGCTATATTTACTTGTTCAGATGTAATGGCCGAAAAATTTAATTTATATGTTATCCCTATGACGGCATGTTTTGACCTCTCGTGACCTTAAATGTGACCTGACAAAAAATGGTTTAAATATTTTCGATGGAGAAGTGGATGGGCTATCCAACACTTTTACCGTTTTTCGCTACCTACTGTGGTTCTCGAGATCTTAGGGGGCGGGCACCCTCCCCCGTCAAAGCGAAGGTGGCTCAGACCCCCGTCAATGCGCGTTTTAATGCTGTCAGGTACCGAATATGCTCAAAATTCGCCTCTCCCCTGGTCATCACCAGCCCGGATCCGTAGCCCCTGTAAAAATTCCGTGGCGGCGTCTCTGCCTCTGCTCCTCAATCTCCGAAATATTTCGGTTGATCTTCTCTTTAGCATATTGCTAAGATAATAAGGAACCCTACTTTACTATCTCATGCTCCTGACTCAAACTAGTTTGTCCACCAGAATGTAAGTTTCGAAAAGTGTGTGAACCATACCCACCCTCTCCTAATCGTCGGCACCTACAAAACAGTGGTAGAGCCAGTGAATCTTAAACTTCCTGCTGGAAAGAAAATGTTCCCTCCAGAAACAAAACCTCGTCAGGTATAGGTTCTTTGTGCTCTTTACAAAATACTGGTTACAAAATTTCTTATTTTTCCGGGAATAAATCAGGATATTTAATGTAATCGGGGAGCCCCTTTTCCGATGCGTATCTAAAAATATGTTCTATACTACAAGCTGTAAACAAAGTTGTATCACTGTTTCAGCCGTTTTACCAGAACCCTTCCGTAAATTGACGTACGGGGAGAGCCCCGGCACCGGTAGCCAGTGAATCAACATGTTTCGCAACCCAAGCACAAGGACGGATCCAGGAGGTAAAAATGTGTTTGCTTCCCTGCAACAAAATAGGTTCCGATAATGCTGTGATGGCGATGATGATCTGTGATCGTTTTGCTGGACATCGCTCCCTCCTCAAAAAGTGGCGCGTGGTTCTGCCATTGCATTGCCCCAGGTCAGTGACACCACATGTCCAGCACATAGCAGCACTGTGGTAGCAATTGCAATACGAGTGCCCCTCAGACACGACGAGGTTTGTAAAGGGATGAGTGAGCTGGCGTAATGCCAGCCGCCCATTCATGTGTGAGGTCACGTGGTCCAGGTATGGAGGAGAGGGTCTTGGATTATCATAGGCGGTGGTAAGTTGACTAAAAGCTGCCCCGTCTGAAAGCAGTCAAATTCATTTTGTGGTAACACTAAGTAACACTAAGTTCACAGCCACAGAAAGCTTTGGAAATGAATATATATCATGTGATAACGTCATATATTTTCATAGTTACATAATATTGACATAAAAAGGTATTACGCTCGATGGATGTTAACTGACAAACGTATTAGGGATTCGGTACGACAAATTTATACCGTCCTCTCTCTCTCTCTCTCTCTCTCTCTCTCTCTCTCTCTCTCTCTCTCTCTCTCTCTCTCTCCCTCCCCGCAACGCTCTACAATACCGAGTAGCGCACCCAAGGAGGGGGCCAGCGTGCCCGGACCTCCCCCAAACGCTTCGATTTCAAAATGCCCTCCCCATCCATGTCGGGCGCCTTCGACGCTCAACATGGGTTCTGGCATTAACTGACCGCCACAGGTGCCTTTCGAGGGCCAAAATGAGCCTTCATTTGGCTTTTAGTACTAGTTCTGCTCTCACTTTACCGCCCCTGCCTATAGTGTGCCGTCCCTGCGGTGAAGCATTCACCCAATATGTGATTCAACCACAGACCAGATTTAGAATAATTGCACCCCCTTCACTTGCGTTTTGCGCCCAACAAGTATTGCCTTTTACGTGATAAGTACCCTCTCCGGAAAATGTTTCCTCTCCAGTAACTTGCCGCCCCCTGTCAAACATGTCACCCCCATCAGCCTGGCGCCCCCCTCACCTCTTCGTCAGCCGGCCCCGCCCCAAACAATAATTCTGGGTGCGCGCCTTGCAATGCAACTATTCCATAGGCATCCCGAGAGGCACAAATATATCCGTCAGGTGGCATGTCATTGCCGGCATTTCGCCCACTTTGGCTCGAATCTGCGGCTGTAGCTCCCATGTATAACTGACCTCAACCTGATCGAACAACATCTGTGAGGTATGCGCTCCACCCCTCCTCAGCTGTCCCCGCCCAATTCCCGCCCACTCTCTCGGCTCAGCGCTACAGCGTACAGTGACTTCCTAACTAATGGGTCGGCAGCGGAACTATACTTTCGCAACTGACTGTACATACATGATGGCTCTCCTGGAGGGGGGGTGAGAGCAAATATTTAATTGCTCGACAGACCTAGTGTAAATACTTGTTTTTCAAAAAATTTATCCGGTCTTTGGGGGTCAAAATATATTTTGACACCTTCCAGCGCTTTGGGGGAGCCATGGCCAGAATGCCACCCCTCCCCCCCCGCCGGCGTCCGCCAATGGGTGCTACCCATCGAGAACCGCAAACCTGCTGGGGGGCGGTTTGGAACTGGTAGGTGCCCAGGTTATGTAAGGCACTGCTCTGCAGGCTCCTGTTTGAGGATTTATTCGCAGAACAAGATGCTCACAGTGAAGCAGCACGATTAATTGTGCAACATGACGTCACATTCCATTCAAGTTGCGATGAAGTCGCGTATACAAAGGATCGACATTTTTCAGCACACCCAAGGCTACTTAATGCAGCTTGGAGACGGGTTGATAGGAGGCTTGCTTCACTTGCCGCGAGATGGGTGGAGGCATCGGACCTGCCGACGTGCCTTACGAGCAAGGTGAGAAGCCTCTCTTTTCCTCATGCCAACACCGGGATGAAGACGCACTTGACTAGTGTCGATCAAGAACAATGAATGCCTTACACATGGATTAAATTAAAAATCAAAACAAGAAATCAAATTGAATTCATGCTTATTTCCATTTGTTATATTTATTTTATTCTCCTGTGATATCCTCACAGATACGCTTGAGGTATGATAACCACATTTCAGTCTTTGCACCACTAGCCAAACAAGAAAAGTGAAAATAATAAGCCGACAAAGTGGAAAGCTCTTCCAACTGCTGGAAAACTTAGGATGAATCTGTGTCAAGAAAAAAATTAATAAACATTTTTAAAATTATGATCAAGGGTCTCCAAAATATTATTTCGTAACAATTGCTTATATTCTCCATAACCCTGGGTCCTTTTTATTTTCAGAAAACTATCAAGTGATTGACACATAATTTCTGCAAACAATTACATATCCTAGAAAGGTACAAATTCTAGCATTCAACAAGACATAAAGGTCATATAACAGGTGTAAAGGTATAACAATTGATGGCATTGGCATGGCCTCTGGTCAATGCTGGTGTGTAAGTAGGCATTTGTTCTGATGTGTCATGGTTCTAAATGATGTAAATGACCGGCTTGGGCTCAAAACACTGTAAGAATACAAAACATCGAAAGAATTAAATCCAAATATATAGACACCTGGCCTTCGCCACTGAAAACGTCAAAAGTTGAGATTAGAAAATCAGCACGGTTTCAAACATTTTCAAATATTACCTTTCTTTTTCTTCACTTACGTGCACCCAAGGTCCAATATATAAATATATGTCAGCCTTTGGCCTTTTACACATTTTTGTATGTTGCGGTAAATGGTGTTTGACTGGGACATATTAAGTTTTTGTAAAAGTTATTTAAGACACCAGTCGTATTTCGGTTTTATTTTCATAGCTTTTAAAGGTCATTCGACTATCTTCGTCAGCCAAAAGATTGCTCAGCCAGCGCCTAATTCAATACTACACAAGTTTGAGAAAACATCGTATCACACTCGTGCTAAAACTTCAAATTCTACTTGTTGTTTCCTATACATGTTAAGCAGTACGCTCAATTAGGAAAACCAGCCATTAAACAGCGCGTGACATTTTCTGACTGGCAACTTCTTAATACTTTAAGCTTAGTTTTGTTAACCAGGGCAGAAAAACATCTTTTCCAGAGGTCAAGAACATTTCAGGTTGGCTACCCACATCCCTTGATGCGACCAACATGGCTACCTGAAGCGAAATTAACTTTTGCATGAACTGAGGCTTTAAATGGCTCCCAGCATAACTGTCTTAGTGAGTGAAAAAGTATTCTCAAAAAGTGGAATAATAAAAGTAATTAAATTTACAGTGATTTGGAGACTAATGAATTACATATAGCATACTCTTAGTACCAAACAGCAAAAGGTTAAGTATATGTGCAGTGATTACAAGTTGTGTGTGCTGTAATACAAGCATGCGTCCATTAGCTGAGCATATTAATCAGTCAAAAATGTTATCAAGTACCTAATTCAAAAATACATGAAAAATAATATGTGCCGTCAGAGTCTAGTACCCTTACTGCAACTGCTTGCTATGATCAATCATTGCTTAGATCATCATTGCTAAGATAGCAGACAACCACCATTTGACTGTAGCAGTCACCATGCTGAGACTTAAGCTACTTGAAGGATACATTCAATTAACACTCTGTTAAAAGAATACATGTAATTTAAATATCTCCAATGCCTGCAACCAAATATACGTACTCAGCCAGAGGACAAGTACCTCCTAATACCTCAACCATCATCCAGCAAATTCTAGAAATATTGAAGCAGATCAATAAGCAGCACCACATTCACCTGCTGAATGGAAACTTTTGTGGAATCATTACAATTTTGTTAAGTTTGATTTGATAAAATTGACACCAAAACTGCAGGTAGGCACCAAAGAAACCTACCTGCAGTTTACCTGACTTCATGGGCACCAAACAGCATCTAATTTTCTAGGTGCAAAGCCAAAACTTGCAACTCTCATCTCCACAGGTCTACAGTTTTGATATCTCGCATGCACATGATTAAAATGTGTGCTCTTATTGACACCCTCAAATCTCTCCTGGGCTTTTGAGATCTGGCAGAGTTCACTTTGCCCTGCGTTTCTCTGGCTGCGGCATAATATATAAGAATTGGTAGTGGGTTTACCACTGGCAACAAAACCTCCTATTTTGATTTAGGTCAAAATCTACAGCCTCATAGTAAGATACCCAAACAGCAGCTTCAACAACACGTATATCTGACTGCTTTCTTCTCGCTACTCCCGCGCCAGAAACGCAAAACTTTGTGGTTACCCAAGTGGCTACCTGGTGGTCCCTAATTGTAATTTTCGTTGGCGGCCTGGCTACCAGACCATCTCTAATTCCGCAAAACGAGTCCTCAAGTACAACGTAAGCAGTGGATTTACTATCCTATGCTGAGTAATTTCACTATAAATCCTGATATAGATTTTAATTTTTTTCTCTTTTATTCAAAATAAATGGTCAAATTCATATAAAATAATGAATATTACCGTTTTCATGTCATTGCAATTTAGAGTACCTTTTTCTCATGGCTTTATATGGGTCAATTTCGTTGCCGATGTGGTTACCTACCCATCTCTAACTTAGCTGTGAAATAACGCGAGTGAGCAAGGATAAATTATTTGTCACTAATTTGTATCGTCTGTCACTAAAGTTATAATGTCACCTAAAATCAGTCAAGGTAGCATTGCATATTATGGATAGTTCTTTTAACGTGGCGGTAAGATCGTGGAAATACTTGTTTTGTGCTGGTAAGTGCAATTCTTGATCTCTGTCAAATCTCCGTGATTGGCATCCTAAGTTCTGGTCCTTGAACCTCATTTGGCTAACCACGAGCGTGGGCGAGTTGGCCAGATTCTTGACCTCTGGTCTTTTCCTGCCCTGGTGGAATTTGAGGTGAATCCTGAGCGAATCTTGCGGATTTGAGGTGAAACCCGAGGCATGCGTACCCATACCTTAGTCTTAGTAGTATTTCATTTCATTTGTTTGTTAGATTAACAACGGGGAAAGGGCCCATGTATGAGCAGAATCACAATATTTCTATCGTCAGTATACGATCTTAATTTATCAACGAATATGACACAGGCTTGTAAAGAAACATGCGATATATTGAACGATCGAACATTTGTTGAGCATGGAGTATTGCTCATTTAGCTCCAGGTATTCTGCTCCATCACTGTCTTTCTTGAGTGTCACATCACCCCGTCTCATTTGCCGAGCTTCATGGCGCCCTCTCAGCCCAAAGGCCAAGCTGAGCAGGAACCACATGGTCCGTATCAGTGCTATAGGACTGTGGGAGCCCAACGAACCCATGTTCCAAAGTTTTTCTTCATCCCCAAGGGATAAGGGCATCACTTGGTTCGGTCTGTTACCCTTCCCTGTGGCTTTCAGTTTTCTCACTTGTGTAGCCTTGGAGCTTCGAGACATCTGGAATGCCGGGCTGGTTTCTAAATCCTGATTGTTGTTCTCCTTCAGAAATCGTGCGATTAGAGAAAACATGCAATGCACAGTCGAAACTTCATAGTCACCACCATCTCCACGTTGCATAGAAAGGATAAGACGGCTTAAGGCTGCACCTAACTTTTTGGGCTCCATCTTTAGCAAGTCTCCTTTCAGGCCAACCCTTTCTGCCTCTTCCTGTAGCTTGCATGTCCAAAAAGATGTCTTCTTCACCGTCGAATCACTTCTATTTCTGCCCCTTTCTTCTGTAGATTCCTTGTGTATTCTTTCTATTATGTTGTCCTCCATCATTTTTTTCTTTCTCTTCATCAAAAATGTCCAAGCATAAATATGGCTTTGTTGTCGCAGACATGTTTAGAAAAATAATCCATGCCCTTGGCCGAGATTAATTTTAAGATGACCTCGATTTTCTCGCCGAAAACACCTCGGGCCTAACGGCCCTCAGTGCTTCCTGTCGAAAAATCTCGGTCATCTTAAAATTAATTTTCCTCGGCCCGGGCATGAATATATATTCTTTCCCAAGGATACTTAATACACAAGTTCAACAATTTAATTGAGTTAAGAGTCACAAAGGCAAATACAGTACACACACGGGGAGGTTACAGTCTAGATCATTATACACCTACGTGAAATCGGGATCAAGCTAAATTCTAGATCATCATACACCTACGTAAAGTCTGGATCAAGCTAAATTCTAGAGCATCATACCTTACGTCAAAGACCGACGAGTAAGATGTCGCTGAAAACGCCGCGAAAACTTATTAGAATACGCTCCAAACCAGTGTTATTTCATGACTAGTAATAATTGATTATAATAGTTCGGTGTCAGGTATACTTGACGAACATGCAACCTTGAGATACTTTTTATGTGTTATTGTTCTAATACTGTATTATCATTGTTACTATTAATTTTTTATGAAGAGCGAAGAACCTGGTAAATTTCTGGCATTGAAATGCCTGAGTTTGTATTTAGTAGTTTGTCTTGTTGTGTTTTTGCGATGAAGATGCCTTCTTTTATTTTTCTTTTTCTCCAATGGTTTTCATACGCTAGGATTTTGACGTCATCCCATTTAATGTTGTGTCCGGTGTCTAAAATGTGTTTAGCCAGTCCAGAGTGGTTGTGGTCCTCATTTTCTATAGCTCTTTTATGTTCTTCTTGTCGCGTTTTTATGGTCCTACACGTTTCCCCCCGTGTATGTTTTTCCGCATTGACATGTGTACTGGTAGACTACTTCTTTGTTTTGGTGTTTGTGTCTGTTGTCTTTTGGCGACACCTTTCGTATGAAGGGTGTCATACTCTTCCAAGAAGGCGTCTGACTCTCTGCACTTAGCTTGTGAGTGATCACAACACTTTTGTACAGAATTGTGCCCCTTACTGGAGTCTGACTCTTCTGTGACGTCACAGCACGTGCTATTTCCGTTTTTGTTGCTGAAAAAAGGGCGCAAAACCGCCTCATTCTGGGTGCAGAAGCAATGAGAACAGGGTAAGGTAAGTGAAGATATAATGCGTTTTATCATTTAATGTATCTATCATAATTCTCGAGATTTCAGGGGGCGGGTACACGCCCCCGTCAAAGTGAATGTGGCTCAGACCCAACTCAATACGCGTGTTAAGGCTGCAGCCAGCGGCTATTGGTTTTGGCTGTAGTCATACGTTGGAAACCCTCATCCTCTATTCCCTGCAATTATTTGGGTCCTTTGTCCCTTTACGTTGCATTTGACCTCCATTTCTCTTCAGGACCCCGTGTCATTGTGTACCATATGCTATACGAGCCCCATATGCAAACATTTACGATACATTTCCAGAATTTGATCTAACCAATTTCATTCTTTGCAGGGCTTAGAATGAACCTGTTTGGAATATTTAACGTTGAACACCAGCACGATGTTTTTTTTCTCCCATATCTGCGTAAACAACCTGAACGTGCTGTCTTTGCCAAACATTTCTCAAATCATAAGCAAGATATTCCACTCAACATTGTGAGTACATCCTATCGTAGGTGTTGAAAAGGCATCAGATATTTCAGCGACTACGTGCGGGAGTGTTCTGAGTCACCACTTGGAGAGACTTATAAGTCTCTCGACCCAATAGTGCCAAAAATTATGTAGAAGCTAGTTAGAGCGCTGTGCATTTTGTCACTGCATGTGTCTTATGATAATGCAAAGGTTTTTCCAAGACAGAACCCACGTGCTTATATCCGAATGTGATCACTGCATAACTCAAAACTTTGATCTGGGTGCAGCATTTCGGCATCCACGTGCAGAATCATTGCTGATAAAATGTGTGCCGTGGTTGAGAACATGTTCGGCGATTATGTGTTAAACTGGTGAACTAATATAAATACAGAAATGTTCATCCACCATTACTTTTTACGACCGACGGGGTGGAGAAAGGGGTCGCAAGAAAAAGGACGCTAAAATACGGGGTCACAAGTGAGGAGTCAATCTAAAATTACACCATAAGACGGCATCAATACATGTGTATTGACACCATGAGTTAGAGTAATTCGCAAGAAATACACCGGATTCGGGGGTAGTGACGCTACTTGGTGGGGTTGACCGAACTCCCTTCCAGTGGGGACTTTTTGACGGTATCACCAAATGGCGAGAAGGTGTCATTTTTTCTATCAGTGCTGAGCCCTCAAATCAGACCAACTCTTGAGGCCATTCAAGACTGATATTCCGATGGTTTTTGGGGTCGCCAAATCAAGTTTCGGAACACCGGTCAGAATTCTAAGGGAGCATTTTCAGTGCTAAAGCTCAGCCCAAGGGGAGGTGGATGATCACCTCCATTGCCCCTGGATCTGCTCCTGTTAGTAAATATATACATAACTTGATACGAATAACATGTCGCACCTGATCCCAAGGCTCGCCGTGTTTGCTGCTAAGTGCTATCTTTAATGTAAAAGACTTAAATATTCCCTTCCACTACTCCTGAGTGTCATTTCTCTTAAAGGTTCATTGAGGTGATTTTAATATATGCTGTGACCATTTGAACATATTTTGAAGCTGATAAACATGCTAATTAATGCTGTGCCGTACGTGGTTTTGCATCTTTGAATGGTTCGTGCTGAATATTCTGTTTTTTTTAGCAATTAGCGGTCTAAACGTGGTAGGACAAATATATCATCGGTATATCATACACATTGTGGCATTAGTATAGAGTCATCTACTGTACAGCAATGAGATAGAAAAATAAACTCAAAATAAAATTTAACTGTTCTTTGATCTGAAGTACAGGATTTCTTGATATATTTCATTCATTTTTCTTCGTTTTTTCTTTCTTGTCTGATCCGGGCTTCGTGAATATAAGGCTTCACTTTTATGGGGTCTACGCACTTCCCTGATTATATCAGCTGACGTCAATCCTACCTGTTCAAGTTCCGAGCAGGTCATTAAACTCTCATTACAAGCATCTGAGAAAAGGTGTTTCTTAGAACTCGTATAGATCCGGTTCTGGAATGTGCACATGAGGGGGGAGGGGATATCAGATCACTGGCTTGGGCTACCCAGAGACGGAACTTGTTTGGGAGTGTGGCCAAGTAAAGTCAAATGCAGACCCCAGCACATATATTGGATGGGATAGCGCCCGAGTGGGGATACCGCCTATCATGATTTAATTAAGCCCCACAGTGAAGAACGATCGCCCCTACACCATTGTATTTCGAAGACAAGTTGCGAAGGTGTCGAAACGCCAATTTGGTCCTATATGGACAAAATTATTCTCCGGAGATCGCCTGAGCATTCTTAACACCGATAGTCCAGAGAGATTTGACGTCATCGTGCAGTAGAGGAGGGACACGCGCATTGACGGGGGCGGGTACCCGCCCCCCTCGGGTTTTTCGGAGACAGCAGAAAAACGGCGGCGCGCAACGCCACCGTACTTGGTATACCTTTTTCCTCATAATTTTTGCAACTTTTGTGAAAATTTTAAGGATAGGTCATCTCAGGTCAGGTCACCAGTACAGGTCAAGTGACCCGACCTCAAAAAAGTTTAAGATAGCATAAGTAGGAGCAGGGTGAACGTATCCAATTGAAACTCATATCACATAATGGGCCCACTGAGTTCTTTAAAATATGCTCCGGTATTTTTATATCGATGACCTAAGGTCATGTACGAGGCATGACCTCTCCATTGGTAATGCATGGGAAATATGGTTTTTACTGAATTACTCAGTAACGGATGGAGATAGAGCGTTTATTTTAGCTGCATTAGACTTGCCTTGGCTTTGCTGTTCTAATGATATGCATTTTATATAATTTTACCCTGACCTGACCTCAGATCAGGTCAAATCTTTGATTTGACCCAGCAGGGTCATATTATATATCATTCAATTCGGCTTGCTGTGAGGATTCATATAGTTCAAATCGTTTTGCTCTCTCTTTACTTGTAAGCGGATGGGCTAACCAACGCCGTTTACCGTTTTTCGCTACCTACCGTGGATCTCAAGATCTTAGGGGGGGCGGGTACCCGCCACCCCCGTCAAAGCAAAGGTGGCTCAGACCCCCGTCAATGCGCGTGCTAAAGCCAATTTATATTGACGGGGGTCAATATCTTCAAGGTCAAACAAAATCGTTCTGGACAAATCCGGGCTATGCTGCGAACCTCCCAGCAAAAATTTGGTCCGGTGCCGGGTCTAATAACGCCGGCTGTAGGCGGGCTATGTCCGCAACATTGGTACGGCTGAAGTCCGTACGGTGACCAATGTTTTCCCGGCGTAAAACAACTCTCTGGAGCACACCCAGACCTGCACAAGACTTCAGCTCACCCAGGAACGCCGGCTTACGGCCTGCTCTCTCCCGCAATTGTTCCACACCACTGGTAAACAGTTGCACCTCGGAAGAGGGTAGGGCCGATTAGCTTTATTCCACTGACAACGCGTCCACCTGCCGACGCATGTTAATATTTCGTCGTACTTCATCGTTGCACTCATACATGTTTGTGGGACGCATATTTCTTGGACCATTTTTGAAACTTTAAATATTCGGCATATTCAGCCAAACATCTAAGGAGAAGACAACCGATTACCTCATCTTACAAGCCCCACAAGCGGCCAAGAGTTGCATTTGCCCAGGAAATTTAGGCGACATATGGAACTATGTAAGGTTTTACTTTGTAAGAATCAGACCTTTATCCCCCAGCAAATCTCGGGTTTAGTCTGTAAAGATATGAACACGCGCATTGATGGGGTGCGGGTACCCGCCCCCCTCGGGTTTTTCGGATATAGCAGAAAAACAGCGGCGCGTAGCGCCACCGTACTTGGCATACCTTTTCCCTCATCATTTTTACAACTTTTGTGAAAATTTTAAGGTTAGGTCATCTCAGGTCAGGTCACCAGTACAGGTCAAGTGACCCGACCTCAAAAAAAGTTTAAGATAGCATAAGTCAGAGCAGGGTGAACTTATCCGATTGAAATTCATATCACATAATGGCCCCACCGAGTTCTCTAAAATATGTTCCGGTATTTTTGATATCGATGACATAAGGTCAGGTACGAGGCATGACCTCTCCATTGGAAATACATGGGAAAATGTTTTTTTACGGAATAACTCAGTAACGGATGGTGATGAAGCATTTATTTTAGCTGCATTAGACTCGCCTGGGCTTTGCGGTTCTAATGATATGCATTTTATAAAATTTGACCTGACCTGACCTCAGGTCAGGTCAAAACCTTGATTTGACCTAGCAAGGTCAAATTATATATCATTCGATTTGGCTTGCTGAGAGGATTCATACAGTCCAAGTCGTTTTGCTCTATCTTTACTTGTTCAGATGTAATGGCCGAAAAACTTATTTACATGTTATCTCTATTACGGCATGTTTTGACCTCTGGTGACCTTAAATGTGACCTGACAAAAAATGGTCCAAATATTTTCGATGGAGAAGTGGATGGGCAGCCCAACGCCGTTTACCGTTTTTCGCTACCTACCGTGGTTCTCTAGATCTTAGGGGGCGGGTGCCCGCCCCCCGTCAATGCGAAGGTGACTCAGACCCCCGTCAATGCGCGTGTTAAGTGATGATGATGATGATGATGATTTGGGCTTAAGGGCGCGCCAACCCTAAAGGTCCTATAGCGCCCATGTCACTGCCAGTAAAACATAACGTAAAATATACATCAGCTGAACACTGCCTTGCTACCCTTATTCCTTGCAGTTAGTTTTTTTATAAATTTTGTTCAAGTTGTTCCTGGTAAGGCTGCTGGAGTCGGAGTCTCACTAAAGTCACCAAGGGACTTGTCACGGAGACCCCGACCCCACCACCCGAACGAGCAACTCCCTCAATGGAGGGTTAATTTAGAAGCCAAAGTTTAACGTCCCACAAAGCACAGGGACGGCCGCCCCTGTAGTTGTGTCTGTAAACAAAATAGCTAAAAGAAGGTTCACATCAGTCCAATCGGTTCTCGGAAAGTGGTAACAAAAAGGGTATTTCCAAAAATCAACACAGTTCGTAGAAAAAAACTCACATTCACATTGTCACTCCCTATCAAAGCACAAGTCCTCAGCTCGGGTCAAACACAATCACGAAATCGCCTGCTCTGAGATAATCTAGCACTTTCTCAACCATGTCCGAGTCCGGGCCAATCAGATGAGACAGTGTGAGAAGACGTGAACCGAAATGTGAAAGCCTGAGATTATCATACTCCGGACACGACATCAGGACGTGCCGCACCGACAAGGGGGTCGCGCATCGCCGACAATAAGGCCTGGGCTTGCCACATAGCAGATATCTGTGAGTGGCCAGACAATGGCCAGTTCGCAAACGGCAAAGAGCCACCTCCTCACGGCGATGGGAGCGCATAGAGGACAGCCACTCCCCAATGTTTGGTTTTATTACCCTGAGCTTGTTATTTGTTTGCTCCTGCCATTCCTGTTGCCATACATTGCGAAGGTGACCAGATATATGTGGGAAAAGATCTCGAGCAGGAATCGACTGTCTTTTTCTACAGGGTCTCTGAGCAGCTCGCCGGGCTGCAGCATCAGCCGCTTCATTCAGTCGGATACCGACATGACTCGGCACCCAACAGAGGGTTATATCCTTACCCTGTCCGGCGAGTCGAGCTAGGTGGAGAGCAATCTTTAATACGAGCCCGTCGCTTGGATTAAAAGCACTCAAAGCCTGGACACTACTAAGACTGTCGGTGAAAATTACATTTCTGGTGTCGTCACTGACTTCTATGAAACAGAGAGCTTAGTCTAATGCAGTAAGTTATGAGCTAAAAACGGATGAAAAAGGTGACAGTGCGAAATTTCTAGTCACTGAGTCAGTCACAAAAGCACATCCCACGCCGAACTCAGTTTTTGATCCATCGATGAAAAACTGGACATAATCTGCATATTTTGCGATGTGTTCGAGGGCTAAATATTTAAGTTCCAGAGGAGCCGTGTCAGATTTGGTCCTGCCTGCAAGAGTCGTTTCAGCCTTTGGTGGTATTAGTTCCCATGGTGGGATATCCGAGAACTCGCTGCGACTTATGATAAGGCGTTGGATACCACATTCGTCCGACAGGCGATGCAACCGCACACCTAGTGGAAGTCCCCTTTCGCTGTTCACAAACAAACGCAGCATGTCATGCGAGAAAACGGCGTTGTACGTGGGATGGGGCGGAGACTGGGCCAGTTTGTACGCATAGCGCTGTCCCAGCAGGCGTCGTCTCATTGAGAGGGGTGGTTCGTTAGCCTCCACCAGCAGGCTGGCGCATGGTGTGGTCCTAAATGCTCCTGTAGCTACTCTGATTGGGCTATGATGTATTGTATCCAGACACCGTTTGGCTGATTTCGATGCAGAGTCGTAGACGAAATAGGCGTAGTCCATCTTGGAACGTACGAGGGACCGATACGAAGTGAGAAGTGTTTTCCTGTCAGCTCCGTACGATGGACGAGATGCACATTTTAGGACATTTAAGGATTTGAAACACTTGTCACGGACATTCCTAATGTGTGGGCTGTAAGTTAGCCGTTTATCAAATGTCACCCCGAGAAATTTTGCCGTCGGTTGAAAAGGGATAGTTTTGCCGCGCAACGATACCGTTGGTTCCGGACAGGCCCTGCGCCTGCGACAAAAATGGACACCCGCGGTTTTTCAGTCAAAAAGTATAGCCCGTTTTTTCTACTCCAGCGTTCCAGACAATTAACGGCCAGCTGGAATTGACGGGAAAGTGCCGGCGTTGTTGAAGCCTTTGCCCATATTGCAATGTCGTCCACGAAAATGGATGCCTCAATGGAATGTGTGACGTCATTTATGGCCAGAACGAAGAGGCAGATACTAGAGACACTCCCCTGCGGAATGCCTTCTTCTTGGTAAAGGTCTTCTTGGTAAAAGGTGTTTGAGTATTTACCACCTACTCTGACACGGAACGTCCTATCAGTCAAAAATGTTTTTCATAAAGAACCCCATCTGACCTCTAATACCACACTTATACAACTTTAAAAGGATACCATGTCGCCACGCTGTATCATAGGCGGCAATGGCGTCAAAGAAGACGGCTCCCAGGTGACGCCTCTCTTTAAATGCAATTCGCACTGAAGTGTCAAGTGATACCAAGTGGTCCACCGTACTGCGGCCTCTACGAAACCCACACTGGTTGTTATTGATGATGCCTCGGCTTTTCAAATACCAAACGAGTCTTACATTCACAATTTTTTCGAACAACTTGCACATGCACGAGGTAAGCGAGATCGGCCTAAAGTGCAAAGGGTCCAATCCAGATTTACCAGGTTTAAGGATTGGTATCACTATAGCCTCCCGCCACGCCGGTATAAATTGCCGGAATCCCACATTATATTGAATGAGACCAGCAGTACCCTAAGTGCGCTCTGCGATAGTGCTTTAAACATATCATTGTGAATTAAATCCGGTCCCTCGGCCACTGGGTGGAGCCCACGAATGGCTGCCGCTAGCTCATGCCAGGTGAAGGGCTTATTGTATGACAGTGTGCTGGTGGTTCCAAAATGTATACTTCTCTGTTCAGCTAGGGCTTTATATCGCATAAATGAGACATCCTTCCTAACTGAACTACAACGTTGAGCAATCGCGTTACCTATATAGTCGGCTACTTCTGATGGATTGAATATATTCCTACCACCAATCTGCAAAGTTGGTAGGGGTGTGGAGACCGACCTGCCTTCGATACAGCGGATTTGAGCAAACACTTGGGACAGTGGCGTACATCTATTCAGTCTACCTACGTATTCTCTCCAACATTTTCTCTTTGCTTGTTTTATTGTGCGCCTGCAGGCGGCTCGAGATTTCCGATACATATTTAAGTTTTGCTGAGTGGAATTTCGTTTAAACTGTCTGTAAGCTCGCCGCCGCTCGCGGATAGCGTCACGACATTCCATGCTCCACCACGGTACCGGTGGTCGCCGAGGGTTTTTGATGTTCGCGGTATAGAAGCATAAGCAGCGTCTCGGAGGATAGCTGTAAACTGGTCGACTGTGAACGGTGTTTGGGTTGCAAAGGTTTCCAAATAGTCATCCACGAGGGAGCTAAATAAGGACATATCAGCATTTTTCCTCTTCCAACGTTGCAGTCTCGTGCCTAAAACAGATGTGTTGTCACAAGTCACTAAAACAGGGAAATGGTCACTTCCCATGGGGTCACCGCACACAGCCCAGCTAAACAGAGCAGATAGCTCTGGGCTGCAAAGGCTAAGATCCAATGCCGATTCCCGGCCGGATGGAATAGTAAGATGTGTTGGTGCTCCGGTGTTTAAAATACAAAGGCTCACACCCTGGATAAAATGATCGAAGTGCCGACCCCGAGAGTTGATATCTTCACACCCCCAAGCGGTGTGGTGAGCATTAAAGTCTCCCAAGAGAAGGATGGGCGGTGATAGCTCAGATATAAGCAAATTTAGTTCTCGAGTGGGCAGGTCTACTCCATGGGGCAGGTACATAGAGCAGAGCGTAATCTGCCGTCGAGCGATATATATTCGTGTTGCCACGGCTTGCAGCCGTGATTGGAGTGAGTTTGCTTTGCTGGTATATCATTATTGATTGCGAGAAGTACACCACCGTGGGCGACTGAGCTATGTTGTATATCCTTTCGAAATATTGAAAAACCCTGTAAGGGAGAATGGGATCTCAGCTGAGAGTTTAGTTTCTTGCAGGCAGATAGCTGCCAGCCCCCTGGATCTTATAAAGGCCTGGAGATCCCCAGCGCTAGTGCGAATTCCACGGCAGTTCCACTGCAAAAACGTGTTAATGATGGGGATGTAAGTTAGGGTGAGCGCCTACCAGAAGAGCTACTTGCTATTTCCAGTATGGGCCTCCTGGCCCATAGGTTTTCTTTGGGGATCCAGAGGGCACCCCAGTTTGCTTGGGTCGAGACGATGCCCCAGGCCTAGATGTCCCTATTGATGCTGCTCGGGCTTTAGAAGGTTGTGGCTGGCCTGGAGGAGTCCCGGATGCCACACGTTTGGTGGGAGATCTACCCCTAGTGCTCTCCTCCCTCCGTGACCCCTCAAACTGCCTCCTGACAGCCGCAACCGACGTCGGAGGCGGTGGGGGTGGCGGAGGGGCTGCTTATCGGACAGAGGAGAAGAGGTAGGAGTAGAGGACTGACCGTCAACAGACATTCCAACGGGGGGCTGGACTGGGGACGGCAGTTGACGTCGCTTCCCACCCTTGCCCACCGTCGTCCAACCCTCGGTCGCTTGAGGGGGGTCAGGCTCCGGTGCCGCCAAGGGCACCCTTTGCCTCGGAGTGGTGGGTGTCTCAGACGGGGTGTTGAGGGCAGGAGTGGTCCCCTGCTCCCCGCCCCACCCCCAGTCGGGGCCAGAGGTGGCGGAGGAAGGGCGGGAGGGATGGGTGGAGGAGGTGCCGCCTCCGGCTGCAGTGTCGGGGCGGCGGGCTGGCCAGAAATGACCAGCCCCATCCTCCCTGCCAGGCGGACAAAGTCCGCCATGGTCAGAGAGCGAATGACCTCCTCCAGGGTCATTCGTGGGGTCGCTAGCGTCTTTGAAGGCGCCGCTACGGTGGGTGCTGTACTACTGATATATAAGATATGTATAAGATATGTAAGATATATAAGAACGGGTATATAAGTATATATATATATATAAGATATGATATGATATAAGATATTAAGTCTGTAAAGAATTAAGATATTAAGATATTAAGTCTTTGTAAGTGTGGTCTTCGGCCATATATATTACTATATGACAGACAATCAGCTTTGGACAGAAAAACAATGTGAATACCACCAAAATCACATTTAGCACCCGCTTCTCTCCTTGACACTAACAGTACAAAACATAAAACAATAAATCCGATCAAATCACTGATTTTAAAGACATTTCAAACTACTAGTCTTCTCAATGGCACTGCGGTCTTCTCGCCAAGCGCAAACACTGGGAACTCTTAAAATTGATAAACTAATACTTGCCAGGACGGAACCAGGGGGTAATACTTGACAATAGCTCATTACCAACGCTCCTAACATCATCAACACCATCCCTTACCTCATCTTTAACACCATTATCAGCATCATAAGACATAAAAGAACTAAAACCAGAATGGCTAAACTGAAGGTGTCCACAGGAGCAGAGCGATCCGTGCTCGACTATTATTCACAATGATTTGCATACCTTGACGGTATGCTTACTAAATCCCCCAACTCCCCTCTCTCAAAGCACCTTGCATGCCTGATGACATACTGAAGACTCAGCATCACTGCAAAAACACATGGCCAACATTTATGGGTAAGGTCAGGTGTTGACTTTAACCCATAATTCTGTCGAAACAATATAGCAAAAATTTCGTTGAAGCGTGAAACATTCAACCCCCCGGTTACCATTTGGTGCAGAAATTTTCAAAACGTGATAAATGGAAACATGTAGGCTTAGTTCCGTCCAAGGATCTAGTGTTCCTTGAGCATATCAACAGGTCAACAGGTAGACAGGTCAAGCGACAACTTAGTAGCCCCGGAAGAGGTTGAGTTTGTGAAACATTTTTTCTAGCAGATTCTGAGTGCAATCACAGGCTTGCTGATTGCAGTGGCAGACCTACGTTAGGGTAAAATGAGGAATTGCCCCCTAAACTGAAAATGGGTGGGCTGTTAAGTTCTGTAAAGATGCAGATACATTTATTGACATACAAAGACATTGCAGAAAAAGGCTTAAAGGGAATGTGGCACTTTGATCGAATCCTGGAATTTAGTGTAATTAGGCGTGTTCTTATCCGAAAATTATGAAACCACTTATCATTTCTCTGAAAAATGAACAATAAGCTCAATATTTTGATATTTTAAATACTGCTCTTGGAAAAGAAATACATATCTGCCTGTGGATGATGTCATGATCTGGCAACCACTACCATACTCGAAACGCTTCAAGGACTTTGATTGGCTAATGCTCATCGTGACGTCAGCATATGTCGTCACACCAACAGCCATGACAACTGTGGCGTGCTGCTAAGGGTATATGAGGGGTACATTTCAGGTAGGTTTTAGCTTTTTGTACGGAAACCTCGAGTTCCAAGACAAATGATATATTGGGTACCGAGCTTTCCTACTCGCTTTTCACCTTGGCTATCTCAGTTAAAATCGCTTTATGCGGGTGCCATATTCCCTATAAGATTGATGCAGAAACTGCAATGGTCTTAAGTCTTGGAGCCACTCTCACGAACATTTTAATAAACCCATATATTCATTCATACACACTCAAAAGAAACAAATCAACTAACTGCACATTCCAAACATACGTTCAATATAAAATAGTTTTGGACCAGCCGATTTCATGGCACTCCTCCGATGGCGACAGCAATGGGTAGAAGCCTTCTGGACGCGTCCACAAACTAGCCGGCAACCGCAACTGAGCCAGCCGGCGTCCTACTACCGCTCCGAAAGCCTCAAGAGAATCATCTTGTTTTTCCAAGAAGGTAATGGAGTACTTTAACCACCGCTCGTGTGAGCCGGTGAGATAGGCTTCCGGAATGTTGCCGGGACAGAAATAGATGATGTTTTGCGTACGTGCATTTTCAGTTGCAAATTACGTGTATGGTTTCAATGGGCTAGAATTTTGATTAGACGTTTTACTTTTAGTCTCGACGTCTCAGTTCTGGGATCTGATACCAGTCTAGGTCGAGACAAGCAGCTAGGTTTATTTCGATACCTCTTAGACACGCAACTGGAGCCATTCAGACGCCTTCTCAATCCAACATAGTCTGTGCTCGCTTTATTTTTTTTTTTGGGGGGGACCAGTGCCGAGATGAAGGTAGATATTGCCGGGGCCAATCTTACCTGTGGTGCCATTGTCAGAATTTTAAAATACCGTAGAACTTCTTTCAATTTCCCTTTTCAGGTTTCTTAACACACTTAACACAACAACACTTAACAACACTTAACACTTAACATGTGATATGAGTTCCAATCGCATAAGTTCACCCTGTTCTGACTTATGTTATATTAAACTTTTTTTGAGTAGGATCTCGTTCGGACTTCCTCCACAAGAAGATATTGGGGGTCGGAGCTTTCGTACTGTATTACAGTGCTTCGTCAGCGATGATCGTTCGGAATATAAGGGGGATAAAAAGGCACAAGAGAACACACAGTACAAAAATTGAGCTCAGAAAAAACATGCGACATCAATAATCTACACGTGACAGCAATAAACCATTGACTTCCTAGAGCGACCTAAGAAATTATAAATACATTAAAAGGTAAAGTTGTAAAAAACGCATCTTTAACATGGAAACGCTAGAGTACTAGGGTTAGCAAGAGAGGGAGGGGGTTTAAGACAGCTACAATAAAACACGCAATACTCGCAATACTCACTTATTAATTATATAAAAGATGGGGAAGCTATAAAAGGGGGGTAGAGAACAGGGGGTGGAGAGGGGGGCGGAGGGGGGTTAAATGTTACAATAAAAACACACAACATTCACTTATTTATGGTAAGAAAATCCAAAGCTATAAAATACCTATTATCGATTCCATATAATGCAAACTTTCGCTTATTTATGATACGAAAAAGGAAACACTATAAAATACATATTATCTAATAAAATATAAAAGACAGTATTATACAAACATTGTCAAAATATAAATCAGTAAAGCCTACGATACATCATGTAAAAATGCAATGAAAACATTTCAAAAACACACGAACGATCATCGCTGACGAAGCACTGTAATACAGTACGAAAGCTCCGACCCCAATATCTTCTTGTGGAGGAAGTCCGAACGAGATCCTACGAAAATCGACTCCACAGTATGGCCTTTAAAGACTTTTTTTTGAGGTTAGGGCACTTGACCTGTACTGGTGAACTGATCTGAGATGACCTAACCTTAAAATTTTGACAAAAGTTGTAACAATGATGAGAGAAATGTATGCCAAGTATGGCGGCGCTTCGTGCCGCCGTTTTTCTGCTCTCTCCGAAAAACTCAAGGCGGGGAGGGGCGGGTAACCGCCCCCCCCGTCAATGCGAGTGTTAATGAGCCTGAAAAGGGCGCCTGAGCGTTTGCAATTGCGAATGAGTAGCGTGTTGCCTGGAAATGACCCCAGTAATTACAGGTCAAATAATCACAAATATAAGCCAGGTTAGCGCCAGTCTTTGAAATTCGCAGGTAATTCAATTGATGGTTGATAACACGCCCTGGAGTTTATAACATTTTCATCAAGTCTCAAGATGCAACTATGCCCCTGCATTTAATTATTTTTTGTAAGTATCTGGGCTCATAAGGAGCGAAAGGAAAGGACAGACGAGTGCAATTTCATACAAGGGGATGGAGGGCAGATACAAAGAGAGGACAGTTGGGGAGGATCCCAGGGTGGGTGGATAAATGGAGCACAGTGCATATAAAAGTGAAGGGAGATCAGGTAAGTGAAGTGCACACGGAGGAAAGAGCAGGACAGGCTGGAAAGTTCCAGGAGAAACAAGGTCAAGAAAAGGGCAAACTTAGCGAGTTCAGGTCAACCGAACGTGATTGTAGGGAAGACATAATGAGGGTAGGGTCGCCAAGAAGAAGGGCGGGACAGACGATGGAAGCGTAGTGTAGTCAAGGAAGAGGCGGAAGAGATGAAGCGCATGGCAGGGTGGAAGAGAAGGAAGGGCGGGATAGCCGGGATGATAATAGGGATCAGGAAGGAAATAACAGGGCAGAACATAAGTATTTTAGGACAAGACAATGGGAGGGAGCGACTCGAGCTTTGTTCCTAAACTGAGCTGGGTGCCATCAACGGAAGGCATTAGTTGACACAGACAGTTGACACAGTTGGCATTAGTTGACACAGACAGTTGACACAGTTGGCATTAGTTGACACAGACAACCCTGCGACAAGGATTTTTTGTCTGAAAATTAAATGTATTACATTTTTCCAAAAATAAAAATGAAAAACCCCACATTTCATGCAAGAAATATCCCAAAGATAAAGTTCACGAGCAATTACGGCCAGTGGCGTAGCCAAAGGGGTCCTTGGCGTCCGTGGACCCCCCTTGGGCTGACCTTATGCACTGGAAAACACGAGTATTGGTCTCGGGGGCCCCTGAGCTTGGTATCAGGGGCCCCCGAGCTTGGTCTCACGGGCTTTCCGAGCTTGGCTTCAGGGGCCCCCCGATCATCGGTATTGAGGGCTCCAGAGTACTGAACATTGATCTCGGGGGGGGGCTAAACTCGGTCTCAGAGGCCCCGAGCTTTGTCTCAGGGGGCCCCGAGCTTGGTCTCAAGGGACCCCCGAACTTGGTCT
This sequence comes from Lepas anatifera, assembly GCA_034440635.1. NCBI lineage: Eukaryota > Metazoa > Arthropoda > Thecostraca > Lepadidae > Lepas > Lepas anatifera. Next base: position 75,972 of record JAOTON010000006.1, read on the forward strand.
CAAGGGCCCCTCGAGCTTGGTCTCAGGAGGCCCCTGAGCTTGGTCCCACGGCCCCCTGAGCTTGGTCTCAGGAGGCCCCTGAGCTCGGTCTCAGGGGCCCCTGAGCTTGGTCTCAGGGGCCCCCGAGCTTGGTCTCAAAGGACCTCCGAACATGGTCCAAGGGCCCCCAAGCTTGGAAAAGGTATACCGAGTACGGCGGCGCTACGCGCCGCCGTTTTTCTACTATTTTCGAAAAACCTGAGGGGGGAGGCGGGTACCCGCCCCCCGTCAATGCGCGTGTTAAGATTGGGCTGGAGGGAGCTATCCGGTCTGCAGAGTCAATGATACTGACAATTTTCTTTTGGAGGATCTTCAATCGAGTCAGTTTTGAAGGATATATAACTCCCAGACTTATATTCCATAGGATAGATGGGAGAGTTTTAGAGAGTTGTAGAGAAGGACGATATGGTTGGGCTTTAGGAATCTTCGTATTCTTGCTCTAAGGCCAATGTTCCGAGAGATGGTGACTTCAATGCTTCTAATATGTGGATCCCACTTCAGGTTCTCGTCAATTATTATGCCAGGATACTTTGTCTCAGGTTTGCGACTAAGTTTTTTACCCATTAATAATATTTTTATGTCAGAATGGTGCGTGTTTTTAGTAAAAATCTGATAATAAGTTTTTTTGCATTTACTGTTAGTCGGTTGCTAATTAACCATTTACTGATCTTTGGTAGGTCATCTTGTACGATTGTTTGAAGCTCAAGAGCACTTTTAGCCTGAGTATGTTACAACAGTGTCATCAGCGAATTGCAAGAAACGGCATGTGGAGGAGCTAAGAGTTATGTCATTTAGTTTCATTTGATCACTACTTCTGTACGGACAGGTCCTCTCTAAAAGTTAAAGGGAATGTGTCACCTTGGTCGAATCCAGGAATGTAGTGTAATTAGGGGTAATTTTAGCCAAAATCATGGAAACGTCCATGATTTCTCTGAAAAAAATGTACAATAAGCTCAATATTTTTATGTTCAAAGTGCTCCTCCACGGTAAAAAATAAGCATCTGCCTGTGGATGATGTCAAGATCCGAAGCGGAGTTTTTTCTATCAACAAGAGATATCAAGGTACCTCCTCTTCAAGTGTAAAACAATAGGAACTCTTTTCCATATCTTTCTAGGTCACAAAGCACGCATTTATTTGAATTGAACAGAAATTCAAACCTCGTCACACCTTTTCCACAACTTTAGGGAAGAATCAGTAGTCATTCTTACCATGAATCTCTCTGTGACCATCCGATGCTCCAGGATTGTGGATTTCTACAAATTATTTGGGTGCCCAAATTTGAAAAAAAGTAAATGACCACCACATGAAAGCAAAAAACATAATGCTATGTTTGTTTTAGCCATCACACAGTCCTTTTGAATTCTGAAAATGATTAACAATACAAATTTAATATATATTCTAACACTAAATGAATGTTCCATTACAGGTGCCCGGGCTCCAAAAGGCAAATTCACACCCTTATATGGTACTGTGCATCTGGCACACCCTGGGCGCTTTTCATACACACCACCACCTGGGGTGTGATGGGTCCCCTTACGATCGTGGGAAGCGGAGGCGATATGGATAAATTAAAACGATGCTGGAAGCACCTTACCCTCTTCTACTCTGGATCCAAGTTTGAGGCGTATCCGTTGACCAGTGGCATTACAGTGGGCAAAAATAGGTCAAATCTAGACTCATTTAGAAAATAGCCTACACCTCGGGGATCAGAGACCTAGAATAAAATTTCATCAGCGTGTTCGTCTTGACCTCAGGATTAACACGCGCATTGACGGTGGGGCGGGTACCCGCCCCTCTCGGGTTTTTCGGAGATAGCAGAAAAAACGGCGGCGCGTAGCGCCTCCGTACTTGGCATACCTTTTCCCTCATCATTTTTACAACTTCTGTGAACATTTTAAGGTTAGGTCATCTCAGGTCAGGTCACCAGTACAGGTCAAGTAATCTGATCTAAAAAAGTTTAAGATAGCAAGTCGGAGCAGGGTGAACTTATCCGATTGAAACTCATATCACATAATGCCCTTACCGAGTTCTCTAAAATATATTCCGGTATTTTTGATATCGATGACCTAAGGTCAGGTATGCGGCATGACCTTTCCATTGGAAATACATGGGAAAAATGGTTTTTACGGAATAACTCAGTAAAGGATGGTGATAGAGCATTTATTTTAGCTGAATTAGACTCGCCTGGGCTATGCGGTTCTAATGATATGCATTTTATACAATTTGACCCTGACCTGACCTCAGGTCAGGTCAAATCCTTCATTTGACCTAGCAAGGTCAAATTATATATCATTCGATTCGGCTTCCTGAGAGGATTCATACAGTTTAAGTCGTTTTGCTCTATCTTTACTTGTTCAGGTGTAATGGCCGAAAAACTGAATTTACATGTTATCCCTATGACGGCATGTTTTGACCTCTCGTGACCTTAAATGTGACCTGACAAAAAATGGTTCAAATGTTTTCGATGGAGAAGTGGATTAGCAGCCCAACGCCGTTTACCATTTTTCGCTACCCACCGTGGTTCTCGAGATCTTAGGGGGCGGGTACCCTTAACCGTAGCCTTAGCCTTAACCGTCGGACGAGTTATAAAGGATGTGAAATAATGAAAGCGCTGCTAAAGGGAAACCAGATGATGTACCAGAAGAGGGAAGCATGTACTGCTTTGTTCCACGCTGGATGGTGAAAAGGCACTAAACCTGATTTGAGACTCAAAACATTGCCGATTTTTTAACCCAGTTCACATTTCATACGTTATACCACATCTAAAATTATATGGTAAAACCCAAAAGTAACAGGCAACGTATTGATTTTGTCTAATGAGGGTTCTCTTAATCGACCCACTTTAACAGCGTGGATTTTCAAAAACCATTAGGGGCGCCCAAATTAGAATATTGTTAACTACGACAGCGTTAGGAGAATATTGCATTATAAATACTGTAATACACCCTTACAACATGAACAGTGCTGTCGTACACCACAGCTTGCAACTGTGACCGCTTGGCTGGGGTAGATTTGCGATACATTTCTGGTAGGTTTTAGTTTTACGCGACGGAATTTTAGTTTCAAGGCAAATGATATATTGAGTCGTTTTTTCCGGCATGCCTTACAACTTGGCAATCTCAGTTAAAATCACGTTATGAAGTGCCACTTTCCGTTTCAGGCCTACATTAATAATGCGCAAGCTTGAGAGGGTCAAAACTGCCCGTCATAGGGATAACATGCAATTAATTTTTTTAGGCCATGACTAACAGCTTTATTTAATGCAAGTTTTATTTTTTATGAAAATCGACCCGTTAATCTTTAATTGACACTGTCATGGGAGACACTACGAATATATATGATGCAGGTGGAGCTGATGGTGACTATTGTATCATAGATATGATAGCTTCAGTTTCATCATAGATACTCTGTGTCTCGACACCTTGATTTTGACTTGACGTTTGTACGGGGTGACCTTGACTATAATCCCAATTATGAGTTATTACGTAATACTCGGTCACTCGTCAGTGGGCAAGTGGTGCGACTGTGCGATCGCGACGACCTCCTAATGTAGGTTTGACTTTAAAATCCTATAAGTTATTGACCAATTTTGAAACCTCGTTCACCAATCGACCCGCTCATAAACTTTATCAAATGAAGCGAATTGCGTTTTCCAGCAGCGAACGGCTATCCGGACACATCGAAAAATAGGTGGGGAAGGGTGGCCTTCGACCCTGACTGCGCATGCTTGGGTTGTGACTTCATATATATTTGAAATGTGTCGAGGGAAAATTCGTCAAAAACTGTGTGAGTGAACTTCATTCCATTCGGTGAGCGAAGCTCATTCCCTTGGGTGAACGAAGCCCATCCCTTTGGGTGACCGGAGCCCGCGCTACCACCGGCAGGCTCAGAACTTAGGGCCCGATGGAGCTGGAAGTTCTAGTTATTTACGAGGTACTAAACACCAAACTTGTCTTTCAGTGGAGGACAGTAAGGCAGCCAGCAGCTGGCCCTGGAATCCAAGCAATGCGACCAGGACCAAGAACACCGCAAGCCTCGCATCTAAGGGTAGGTTCATCCTGTCCAAACTCAATACCTAATGCAAGCAGTGGAAATGTTTTAAAAATTCTCATAAATATACCCTATCCACATGGATAAGAAAAAACATATTATTTCCAATCAATGCTCCTGATATTTGTCTTAAGTTCATAGTAGGATTTCTAAAACCTGCAGTTCTAAGTCTTCGTGCAAAGGAGTATAACTGTGGGTTAGGACATCCCACTTCGGTCAAAATCTTTGATGGACATAGGTACAGGGACTTTCTGATCATTAGTACATTCTTTATTACGTTCTTTATTCCGTTCCTATGTCCATCAGCTTCATCTGACCCATGTTTCAGAATTTTCAACTGGTAAACTCTCTTGACCCCTGACTCTTAAAATTCGAGCTCAGGTTTCGTGTTAATGATTTTGCTGCATTTTAAAATCCCACTCCGTGTCTCGGCACGTCACTTTTCTACCAACTACCTCCCCTTCCCCATGACCTCAATAGCCCATAGTTTGGTATTCAATTAGAACTGAACTATAATTTTGATTTCATTGTGCCTGTTTTCTCGCCTTAATCGATTCGTACACGTTATGGGCATATCAGGATAGTAAGTAAACCAAAACAAGCTTAAGGTGAGGTAATTTTTACCATTCGATCTAGCATGGTTATGTTATACATCATTCGGTTCACCAGGATGTAGAAGCACAAGATATCTAAGCATTAGCTTTATTGCAGGCCATATAGTAGAAGAAAATCAGTAAAGCCATGCTAAAACCCTATGGAACTTTATTTGTCCTTTGGTCACTTCGATATTGACCTGAGCTAAAAGTGCATACTCCGCTTCGCTCCTTTCAGAGCTTTTGAACACCTCCCGGCATTTGTTATTAGCTTGTCTAGGGAATCAAACGGGCAAGGTGAGCGAAATATACAACCCCCAGCGGAGCACGTCGCCCCAGAGACCCCAAACGGGTGCGTGCTAGCAAAGAGTTAAGGTCTGAGACATCCACCAGCTAAGTGAAGCCTGGGCTGGTATTTTGGGCACGCATTTTCTTTATTCTTTGACAAATCATGTGTTTCTGGTGGATGCTATAGACCTTACTGTCTGAGTCAGTCTTAACACGCCGCGTGGTGTCCCTGGCATGACGTGACCCACTGTGGGGGGCGTATTGCGTCCCCTTCGTATTTGTTTCCTGGGAAGTTAAAGCAAAATTACGGACGATTTTCAAAAGCTCTTGACGAGATGAATAGAAATTATCACAACTGTGTCAATGTCAGGTCAATATTGAGGGCACAAGAGGTCACAGAAAGTTCCTTAGGCTTACTGTTGCAGAAGCGGCGCTGAACACCTAGCGTGTGAAAAATATTTGAAAATTTCAGAGACACAAAACATGACGCAATAAACCAGAATGACTGAAGAATTTTTAATAATCGAACGTAACATAATGGCGACCGCAATGAGGACATTGGAGGATTATTTAGAAATAGCGGAAAAATGCGGTTTACAAGGCCATGAGGCTTTAAAATTCGCCACAGAACATCAAGAAAAATATTTTGAAAGAGAAGAAAGAAAGGAAAAAGAACAAGGGACAGAGAAGAAAGAGCTCGGGAAAGAGAGGAACAGAAGGAGAAAGCTGCTCTAGAACGAGAAGACAAGGAAAAGCAAAGACAATATGAAATCTAAATCGAAAAACTTCGACTCAGCTCGGAAAAAAACAATGACCTCAGAAAGTACACGGAGCAACAAAATGCCGAAACTGCCACCATTTTCTGATGGTGATGATATGGACAGCTATCTAACCCGCTTTGAAAGGTTTGCGCAGTCAAACAACTGGGACATAGGAGACTGGGTGATGGCACTGAGCGCTCTCCTAACGGGTAAGGCACTTGATGTGTACCACAGGTTGAGCGCGGAAGAAGCAGAGGAATATGACACTGTCAGAGATGCGTTGCTCAAACGCTTCAGATTAACATCCTCAGGCTACCGCAAAAAAAAAAACTACGCGAATCACTCCCAGAGAAGGATGAAACCCCCGGACAATTTATGACAAGGCTCCGCACTCATTTGGACAAGTGGATGGAGCTCGAGTGATTTCCCGGCGACAATGGACGGTCTGAAGCAGCTCATTTTATCTGAACAGTTTTTGCCACTATGTCCAAATGAGCTGAAAATGTTTATTAAAGAGAAGGATCCTAAAGCTCTCAATGACGTCGTCCAATCAGCTGAACAATACCTGTCAGCTCGTGAACAGTCTTTACATGACCCGACCCGCAAGAATCCACTGACGGGGAGGAGCACACGGGGCTGGAGGACACAGCCGCCACACGGACTGCCACCGGTTACAGCGTCGGCAGCAGCCCTGCAGGTCTCTTCCCATGGGGGTCGCGCCAAGTGTGTCTTTTGCAGAAGCGCAGACCATGAAACAGCATCCTGCAAACAAGTCAACCAGCTGAGTGTGGAGGAACGCCGAAACCGGCTGCTGAGTGCAGGATCTTGTTTCCTGTGCCTTGGCAGTGGACATTTTGCGAGCCAGTGCTCAAGCGTCAGAACGTGAGTGCAATGTGGAAGGCGTCATCACACAGTTCTCTGTAGCAGAGAGAAGCTAGTCCCTATAATGGCTGCTCAGTCTCATGTGTCAAGGAAGGGAACTATGCTGTTCCAAACAGCACGTGCAGTAGCAATGGGACCCGGAGGCGGGCGCAAGGTACGCATTTTATTGGACTCAGGTGCAAACCAGTCCTTCATAAATACTCAACTTTCGAAGGATTTGCGTTGCAAAGAACTCGAATCTGAAGGCAGGAGCATCACAACGTTTGGAGGAGCAGCTATGCCACCTAGAGCAATGAAGACTGTCAGTCAAACTGCGCAGCACACATGATCCAACTGCAACTGTTTCTCCGGCTGTGACAGAAATTGACCGCATTTGTGGTCAGGTCAACACTTTACCGATCGACATCGATAAATTCGAACATATTCAAGGGCTAAAACTCGCAGATTACCCTAGTCATGGATCTACGGACGAGGTCGAAATTTTGATCGGCATGGACTTCTACCAAGACGTGATCAAGCCAGCCGTCAAAGTGGGAAATTCGGGTCCAGTCGCGATCGCTTCCATCTTTGGCTGGATCGTAGGCGGCAGAACTTCATCCGACGTAGCGGTGTCAAACCGTCAAGTGATGTTCCTGCAAGAGGGCTCCACTCAGGATGATGTCGATGGGGTACTTTTGTATGCAATCGTGTGACTGAAATCCAGTCCAACTTCCCTCCTGGTAAATGGCGTCACTGTCCTGGAAACTCCAATCCGGCTGACATGCCCTCGAGAGGAGTTTCAGCGGAAAAACAGGCGGTGCGTCTTTGGCAAGAAGGGCCAGATTGGCTCAAACGATCGGAGGATGCATGGCCAACATCACGCGCCAGACCGGAACCATCCGAAAGCCGAAATGAAGAGAAAAATCCGTAACAGCTGTGAATGTGTGCGCTTCTGCGTGCGTCCCATGCTGTTTGAACAACCTGCTGCCTGAGACGAACTTCAGTTCCATCAAACGTCTGCATCGAGTCACAGCGTGGGTGCTTCAATGGGTTGACGAAGCTTGTCATAAGAGCAATGCGTCCGGAAAACTGACGGCAGGAGAGATAGCGAAAGCCGAAAAAGGTGGATGCTTGAGGTGCAGAAGGAGTCATTCCGGGAAGAGTTGGACCTACTGAAGAAAGGAATGAACATTCCGAAGACATCCGCCGTTCATGCTCTGAACCCATTCATCGACGGTGATGTTCTCCGGGTTTCAGGACGTCTTTATAAGTCAATGCTGACGGAGGACGAGAAACACCCCCATTCTCATGTCAAACAACCATCGTTATATTCATCTGACCATCCTCGATCTGCACACGCGCCTGTGCCACTCTGGTACACAACAAACGATGTTCGCCCTGCGTGAGAAACTCTGGGTTCCGAAAAGTCGCCAGAGAACCCGTCAAGTGGTCCGCACGTGCCCACAGTGCAAAGTTTACGACCTGCAGCACTTCACTCAGGAGACTGCGCCATTACCGAGAGAACGGGTATGCTCTGGACCACCCTTCTCTCGTGTCGGAGTCAATGCTGGAGGTCCCGTATACGCTCGAGACGGAGGGATGGTCATCAAAACCTACTTCATCCTCTTCACCTGCACGGCCGTCAGATGTGTTCACCTGGAACTGGTGAAAACGCTCACCACTAAGGATTTCCTACAGGCGTTCGAACGGTTCTCAGCTCGCAGAGGAAAACCCAAGCTGCTGATCAGTGATAACGCGAATAATTTTCAGGTCGCGGCACCAGTACTTGCCGGTCTCGGAATCTCGTGACGATTCAACGTTGAAAGAGCCCCGTGGTGGGGCGGTTTTTGGGAACGCCTCGTGAGAACGACCAAAGATGCCCTTCGAAAGACACTTCACAAGAGTCTCTTGGCACTGGATGAGCTGGAAACTGTGCTATGTCGCGTTGAAGGAGCGATAAATTCTCGACCTTTGGCACCTCTGAGTGAAGACTTGGACGATCTGCGCCCTCTTGCTCCGAATGACTTTCTTCGAGACGGTGCACATGAACTGTACACATCCAACGATATGGAAGCTGAACTCCGTGAGACATCAGCTAATGATTTGAGAAGCAGGTGGAGATATCGCCAAGAAGTACTGACTCACCTGTGGAAGCGGTGGAGTAAGGAGTACATAAGACATCTACGGCTCACCCAGAGAGAAACGGCCGACCTACCTGAACTGGGAGAATTGGTTCTGATCGGTGACAGCCCCCAGACGAACCCCGCATTATGGAAGACTGGGAGGATCGTAAACCTTCACTCAGGAAGAGATGGACTAGCAAGCGCTGCGACTGTGCGCAAGGCAGATGGCAGTGAGATATCGCGACCCATCCAGAAGTTGTACAAACTTGAATGTATCTAATTTGCCAGATGTGCGTGCAGATCTAGCGTTGTACTTACAAACGCATCACTTACCTTCTCTGTGTCGAAAATGTTGACTATTTGCACGTTATGTATGATGACATCCACGAGTGTATGCCATGGAGGGAGGATGTTGCAGAAGTGGCGCTGAACACCTAGCGCGTGAAAGATATTTGAAAATTTCAGAGACACAAAATATGATGCAATAAACCAGAATGACTGCATAGTTTTTAATAATCGAACGTAACAGCTTACAACAGGGTATATATTTCCCTGCATGTATACTTTAACTGAGCAAAGCTAGAACAAATCGGTTGCATCATTGGAGCCCTCTCATCGTTGGGAGTCGAATTATGTATATTACCAAGCTAGTTCAAATATGGAAAATGACCTAACATCAAGCTAGGTCACGGCCACATGGTGACCTGGTATATAGTAATGTTACATATCAATCAACTCCCCATGGCAGCATAAGCACAATGAACACAATGAAAGCAAACGGGAATCTCTATATTAATGCATTGCGAAATTGTTTGCAAAATAATCACTGTAAGCCCATGTGACCTCGAATGACCTTTGAGTGGTTAGATGCTCAAAAACTCAAGTTAATGGTCAAGATCGTGGTAAGAATACATGTTATGGGGGCATTTGATTTGATCTATCTAATCTTTACCAAATAGCCCTTTCTATTTTCACCATAGAATTATACCTAATGGGACGACCGAGAAAGTGACGCAATCATAGGTGAACAACATGAAAATTCAGAGATAGCAGATTTTTCGATCCTGATAAGCTTATCATATCATGAAGTTTTGGAACTGCTTGGTTGACAGATTTTCCATTGCACCGCTTTCAAACCCGTGGCTTTGGATTTTGAGGATATGTCGCAAGACCTTGAACCAGGCCAATTTTTAACATGTTAACTGGGGGTCATTTGCCCCCCAGTCGGCCGAAATGCCCCCCCAGTGACCGTAAATTAGCCCCTCCCCCAGTGAAATAGACTAAAGATGACTTAATGGAACCTCACCTAACAAAAATAAGACGGAACACCATCCGATAATAGTAATTTAGGTTTATTGATGGTGCCAAACTGGCAATGCACAAAAATTTTGTTTAAAGAATTGTCATCCGTGGCTGTCTCCTCCATCGTTCGAAGACGAAACAAAGCGCATAGTTACGGGAAATCCCGGCAAAGCAGCCTCAGTGTCAACTTATCACAACCCTGGAGATGAACGCTGGCCTACAACTAATCAAACATCATGTTCTATCCGACCGAAAGCCCACACCCCAGCCAGTATCGTGAGATTTTATGATGCTCTCATTTCACACGAGGTCAGTTTTGAGCTCGTTTGTGGATTAGAAGGGACACAGTGTAGTCAAAGCGCATAAGACTGGTTGCTGGTGTGGAGGTGTGAAGTGCTTAGTCTTTTTATTTATTATTGTAATGGCAGCATAAACAAACATCAGGGTCCAGCCAAACTTCATACATAAAAGTGGCTTCAAACTTTAAACAAACTTCGAACATAAAAGTAAAGGGGCCAGCCAAACTTCAAGCTGATGCTGGCAACAAACTTTCCATGTTAGTACCAAAAACTGTTTGAATTTGGGGTCCTCGTTGCCTTCCGCAGCGACTGGTTATACAAATTTCCAGTTTTCACCCATTTTGACTGAGATCAAGAAATGGCTGGTCAAGAAGTGGGCGGGGTGCAAGCCCTCTGGTCCCCCTTTTTCGACGCTTGTTGTAGCATACGTGAAATTTATAGTGACATCGCTGCATCAATTTTTTCTGTAAAGTCGATAAGTTGTTAGCTGGCCTTTCTCATAGATTCCTTGATGTTGAAAATTGGGAGAGATTATATATTCGGCCACAGCCCTTCGATAGAATCACAAAACTATCTCCCGAGAAACCCTTCCAACAAGGAAAGAGCTGGCGACGCCATATGACCCTGACAGAGGAATTTACTTATCTTGCCACACTCATAAAGAAAAAAAGAAAATCACCTTTTCATTTGGAATACATTGCAGCAGCGTCAGGGCTGCCAGGCTGGACATTTCGTGGCCAAATACCTCGAATTGACCTTTTTGTCTTGTTTGGCCCCGCGATTTTTTCGGTTGGCCCTTTCTTGGAATCTGGCCTTTTTGTCCCCTTTTCTAGCTATTGGCACCTATGCTATTTGTGGTTTGTCCCTTGTATAAATATGGTTTCTTTTGACCTCTTCCGCTCTTGAATACGATATTCTGACACCAAAAAAGCAGCAGAGCAGCAGAAAAACTGGTATATGGTTGGGAGGGAGGGACAGAACGTTGTTAACCCTCGCCCCACGGGGGCCATCGATGGCCCCCTAAGTTTTTTTCCGGAATAGCAGAAAAACGAAGAGGCGCAGCATTGCGGTTGAGGACTCTACCTGTCACTGCATCATTTGCCCACTATCTCTGAAATTTTTTACCCCAGGTCACCCAAGGTCAGGTCACCAGACCAGGTCAACCAAGGTCACCTCACTTCAACTTTAGAGCTCTGTAAGAGCTACATTTCGAAGTCGATCGATTCCTTCACTTCCTACACTTTATGCCCCTCTAGGGTCTACAAGGTGTATATCCGGGTTTTCGATTTCGTGCCCTGAGGTCAGGTCACGAGGTGACCACTCCCATTGAAAAAGCATGGGGAAAGGCTGTCTTATGATTTAAAAGTCACAAAAGCGATTGAAAATGCTAAGCTTGATCAGAAAAGCGTTCTTGGACACCCTTTCACGGATTACAGGGGCCATATTTGCCCTTTGACCTCTCCAAGGTCATCCAAGGTCACCAGGGGTCAAAAACAGTATTTTGACAATAACTTTTGACCTAATTAAGCTACAAAGCTGTAGCAAACACCATCGTGTTTTTCTCATCACCGGCTTTCATTTGATATACAGCAAGGTCACTTTCCTGACCTTTCGTGACCTCAGGTTATCTTAGGCCACGAGGTGACCTCTGGAGGTCAAAACACTGGCGGGAGGTCTTTACGGTTCACATAGTGGAAAAAGGACCGACAATTTCCTATAAAATGTACTTTACCAGGCCTCAATAGCTCTAATGGCATAAGAGTTATGCCCAGTTTGCTTAAGCATTGCATATTTGAGTGAAAAAAGCCGATCTTGACCTAATTTGACCTCTGGAGGTCAAGCCATTGACCTGAGCACTAAAACATGTCAAGTAATTTCTTACTGAATTTACGCGAGCTTTTTATTGCACTTTGCAGATTTGCGCTAACGCCCATATTTTCGGAGTTAGAGGGGGCATCAATGCCCCCGGTGGGGCAAAGGTGGCGCTGGACCCCCGGTGGGGCCTGGGTTAAAAACACGATCCACAAAAATGATGGCCACTGAAAACCGGACGCAAGGGATACCATGCTATAAGTGCCTTTCGGGTGAAAAGTTTACGGCAAAGTGCGCCTTCTGAGGCTCCCGTCTCCCGCACTTACCATAATCCAGATCCGCCACTGTTCAAGAGAATAAATTCATAGTTGGAAAAGAGCGAAAACATTAAATGTCAGCGGGGAATGGTGCGGCCAAGATGATTGATGCTGAAAAGTCATCTAGTTGTTAGGACAACATCATTTGATGATCACGCGGGCTTGGAAGAGCACCCCTGGCTTAGTATTAAACGCGCACGGCTCAGCCCCCACCTGTTTTAAGGTGGCCGGAGAACCGCTTGTAGCCGAAAACGAAACGTCATTTAACAAATTTATAGGCGTGATTGGTGAAGACTTTGAAAATCGGCCAAAATTTTTGACTTATAGGCTTTCAAGTCGACGCATTTAGATCGCCGTAACGCGCGGTGGGACCTTAGTTGATTGAAACCAGTGGTGACTCAACTTTATAGGACTTGTAGGTCCTCTGTGGTGGTGGTGGTGGTTATCTACTGTACTGACCACTGTGCGTCCGGCATGACGTTATCCCGTCTGACAATATTATGATATGACGTCATGGTAGCGTCATAGGGGGTGTGGTCATTAGGTCAACCTCATTTCCGAAACGTGTGTGTTGTAGGTAATAGTATACCATATTATAAGGTATACCTATACCTTACCCAAATTTGTTACTTTAGAACTTTGTTGTTATTCCCATTAAATCGATTCAACCGGGCATATTTACCTTCACCTTTTGACTAAGATATTACCGAAAATGACACCGGGGAACCAGCACCCCCCCGGGTGTTAAATGGGTAGTGTGCTAAAAAAAGTATTGCATCAAGTCGATATCAAATTGTCAACAATTAGTTTTAACCAGTGATACAAGTCGCTTTTCTGTGGGCTTATGACTGCCGCTAGGGTTTTTCTAGCCTCAAATCTGGCTTTTGTGGAATTTTTTGGCTAGTTTAGTGAAAATGAAAATTTCCCCTCTTTGCCCCTTTTCTAACTCGGTTTGACCTTTTCCGCCGCAAAATTCTCAGCAGCCCTGGGCAGCATCTATAATCTGGAATAGCATGGAATAACACACATATTGAGAAACATTTTACTAACACTAATGCGTCTAAGTTTTATTAAGCCCGCTCAAAATGGGGTCTTGATCCCTGGAAGACACTATGACGGCCAGCACATGGAATGACCTCTACTGACCTTTCCTTAAAATTCCCTGCCTTGAATAGCTCCTTAAATGGACACAACCTACCATAAAAAAATTTCAGATGCGTGAAATTGATCAGGGATAAGGCACTGCGACTTGCAGTGTTCTGTGTCTCTTTATTTCTGTGTTATTTATAAAAAACATGGGACGAATTCCCCCCAGCGGGGCGCGTGTTAAGAGACCTGTGAGCTTGCATCAAATACTTGCTGCGTTCATACCGTCATGCAGTGCTCGTCGGGTCTATGTAAAATTACCAGCTTTGCAGACCATCGATCGTAGAACCCATCATTTGTCATTGCTGTTGTTGATTTGGGTACTCTTGTTAAAGCTTGAATTATACCGGCTTTAGTTCTGGCATCGATCTGAGAGCCCCTGCAATTGTATACCGCAGACAATGTGGGGCCAAGAGAGAATGGTGTGCTGTAGTAGGTCGTAGGTTCGTGGCGAATAGGTTGCAGTTGACCAGCCTTGTATTCTCAATCTCTAAACCGTTTTTGTACCCTTTTACACCGACGAAGATCAGGCTCTCACTTAGGACAATAGCACAATCGCATGTCTATACTCATGTGCTTCTTTTAGCTGACACATTATACCAGATAACGGAAAAGGATAGCTCAGTGGATAGCATCAAAGTCTGCTGAGGTTCCGGGTTCAATTCTCGGCAGAGCCTCTGAATAAGTTCAGCTGATCCCTCTATATGGGATTATAATCCCTCCCAGCAGGATGACAGCTAGTGGTCATGCCTTATAACCCTGGTAGTTGATGTGCCGTTAAACCCCAACAATCATCAACACCAGACGACAGATTGACTGATCCTCGCTACAGGCGACCCTGGACCGTGGGCTAAGTATTCCATGTTCACGTCTGGACGAATTCCCTGAAGTATGACGGTAATTCAGCGTTAAAAAAACGTGCGTTTAAATGAAAACGGGTGGGCGATCACTTATGAGGTGGGCGATATAGACATATTTCGAGTATGTTATGCAATGTTCATGTACTTGCAAGCTGTGAGTTGTGTGAAAAACCAAAAATAATGTAAGAAAAAGCAGTTTAGTTGAAATATTTTAACCCACTTTCATCATACAGTGAAATGGTCCTCGGCATGAACTGGTTCCTTGCATCACGTATGACGTGACGTGCTCACAGACGTGCTTCGCTTACGATGCTGAGCTCGCTGCTGGTTTTTCAGAGGAGGGTGATACGACAGTGAGTTCCTGGTCCCGGTCATGCAAACCGAACGATGCCAAGATCCAGAAGACAGCAAGCTACGTTCCTGAAGGTATGTTTCCCTTTTAATCCCACTATTGAATCTCTGTGAGAATATAATTTTAATGGTTTAATATTTGCCGCATATTGGCACTTTTTAAACGTACCATGGTTGCCCTTGAGATAAAAACAGTTCAGTCTTATAGCGATCCCATTGTGCACGTAACGGTTGATAAAGGTCAGCGAGATGTGCGGAAAGTTTTCAAAGCGTTCTGTAGACGGTGGAGGAGAACCCGAAAGTTGATACCAAATATTTCCGACTCCACCTGTGTCTTTCTGATAATCATTCACGAAGTGATTGAGCCCACCTGCTTAATTAGCCCCAGATGACCCCTCGGAGATGACAGATCACAGCTCGATGCTTGACCCTGGAGAGGGGTCTAGTATACCATGAAAAAATCATTACAAGCCGTATATGTAAGTCCACGTATATTTTAGGTCCAATACGAACCACCAGATACCCGAGGGTTACCCCCTCCAACATACCCTCCAACACTCGCGTCCTGCAATTATGACATTGCCTCACAAATAATCCCGATTTCTAATTCCCTTGCTTGAATCCGCGAAGCCGTTATAATAAATTTAAATATGACTTTCTATCTCAGCACAGCCCTCAAACCTATAGTAAAATTCAATTAAAAGTGAAACCCATTCCACAATAACCACCAACATGAATGGCGCCATGGCGACAAAATAGAATGTAGCAACTCAAAATATTAATACAACAAGTAGCAACTCGAAATATTAACAAGTTAAACGCCAATAAGCCAAAAAGACAACGTCGACAATCTCTAGCTTTAACAATACCGAATTATACATTACCGTTCAACGCACACGCCTTTTTAAGATTTTATCCGCAAGAAGTTTCAGATCAGAAATGGCGCCGACAAATCTGTTCAAACCGTCACCGTATGTGAAAGAGCGGAACTCAGAGTTGGCACGCTCTGATTGGCTGCACTCCAAACATCACCACAATTTCTAAAATTCGCTCAGCTAATTCTGAAACGATTAAAAATCGCATTAATAAATAATTTGACATCATTATTACAAAGTTCACTTCCATGAAGTATTAAAATTATTACTAGCTCGCATCTACTCTATTTTATATTAAACTTTTGCACCAAAATACGGCACTCCGCACTAAAAACAGACAACAGTAAGCCCAGCTTATATATACAGAGCGTGTTCAGCTATTTCCCAATTTTCCGTTGTATTTCCACATAGAATGGTCATGGCAGTACTCAGTAACAATATTTAGTGGTCAATAACAGTATTTTATTGACGCAGACCAATCGTGAGATACCCACTCTAAAAATTATCACAACCATGAACATCCAAAAATGTAAGCTCCCAACCCAAACTTGATTCTTACTTGTACCTTCAGTACAAGAAAGGCTAGGGTATTCAAGGCAAAATCTAAATTCCTTTGAATTTATATTTTTATTTAACAACAATCGGAAAAGGCTTGATAAGGACCGATTCTGCAAACTGCCGCATTTTAGGACATCGTCATACCAGCAAAAACTTTCCGAGCAAGTGAGATGCTAATTACGCAATATAGGTTTGGGGGATGGCATATCTCGTAACACCTGCGGCTAGTCTGGGTAAAATCTGAGGCCCTCACTATGGACCCCATCTCCACTTTTTCATAGGTTTTAACATAACGGGAACAAATCGCCTATGTGCCTATGTGCAAAAAATTGAGTCCTGAAATACATGATGATTTTAAGGGTATGAAGGACGTGGTGTAGCCCTGGACAGAGGTATAGAGAAGTGTCAAGTGTTGCCAATAAAACTTTAAATCATACTTGGGTGACCACTGTGTATCTCCATCCTACAATCGCGAACGTGTACTTCAGTCGGCACGACTCAGATCAACTTCAAAACCTTAGGATCATGGCTCTTTACTAAGGTTGACTTCGGAAATTTTAACCCGTTATCCTCTCGAGGTCATCTGAGGCCAAACAAAAAAATAGAATACGTTAGGTCTTAAAACGTTTGAACTAACGATGATAATATGTTATCTTTCCATCATTATGTTTGTTTTTGTCACTGCAAGTCCAACGATGTACGCTATGACCATACCAGTCGCTTTGGATCAAGTCGTTGACCTAAGGTCAGGCCAAACTCTTGATTTCACCTAGCATAATGAAATCATATGTTATTCGGTTTGTATTAGCGAGAGGATTACAATAGCCTCTAAATTACAGTTGTATCATGTTTTTCTCGGGATGTATTAAAAAACAGTCACCCTATAGTATCGGAAGAGTTAAATCTTTGACCTCGATTGACCACTACCCAGGCTTGACCTAAACTTGGTAGCCACTATTGATGCGTGCTTACCATAGGTTTTAAACTGTCGTTGAAGCATTGTCCTACATTGTCTCTTAGATGGGAAATTTGGCATCTAAGTCGAGCATACTTATTTTTTGGTCAAACTTATACTAAACTTATACTAAAATTTGCAAAGTTCAATGACCCGCAGCGCCTTAGCCTTTGACCTGACAAGAAAATGAATAGGAAGTCAATGAAACAGTTCAAATGCTGTTGAATGCCTTAAAAAAACGTTTCTAGCTGTTTTAGTTTATGAGATAATCGCTGTACTGTAAGCAGAGGTGCAGAAACTAGCCAACTTTAAATCATACTGGGGTATGTGACACATTTGCTTCATTCAATGTGAATGACTATGACAAAATAGAGATTCTGGCTGCATATTATTAACTTAAACTACATTGTTTTTTAACATGCGACCCGCTGGGGAGGACGAAATTTGTCCCCCCGCCTCCTGGTTTTCCCCAGATAGCTAAAAAACGAAGAGACACAGAACAACGAAACTTACAGTACCTTATTCCTGATTAATTTTACACATTTGACACAATTTTTTAGTTAAGGTCGTGTCAGTTCAAGGAGCTATTCAAGGTCAAGTAGCCCGACCTCAAAACCTAAAATCACGAGTTTGAAGCGGCGCCCATGGAACATCAGCGAACCGAGTTGAAACTTTTTTCAGCTTGAAACTTCCACAATATAATAAGGTCATTAGGGTCTACAAATCTGCTATCTCGGAATTTAGATCTGCTATATCTGCTATATCTTGAATTTTGACCCAAGGTGGGGTCAATTTTTGGTCACCCCATTATAAGTCCACCGTGAAAAATAAAATGGGCTCGTTTTCAGTAAATAATGGATAGATAAAGCTGAAAATCCTCAAACCGTCTATTCCTACCACGATCTTGGCCATAAATTTAAGTTTTTGAGTATCTGACCTCTCAAAGGTCATATCATGTCACGGGAGCAGAGAGTGATTGTTTTGCCAATAACTGCTCACTGAATTGAGATAAAGCTCCCATTTTGCTTGCATTGTGCTTATATTATCAAGGGGAGTCGATTGCTATGCAATATGACCATACCAGATCACTCCGTGACCCTAACCTAGCTCGAGGTCAGGTTATTTTGACTAGTTGACCTAGCAAGGTCATATTATACATCATTCGATTTGCCACGATGAGAGGAATCAAATGATGCATACAGATATGCTCTAGCTCACCTGAGAGCAGATCTAGAGAGGGAAACGTGCACTGCTCAATTGCAAGCCTATGGGGCCTTCTTTGACCTTTGCTGACCTCAATATTGAACTGACATAAAAATTATTCGTATAAAATCGTTTCGTCTTGTCAAAAGCTTTCGAACGCCGCCCGTGATTTTCCCTTACTGCTGTCACAGTTGCCAGATTTTATCATATGACCCAATGCTGGCGATTGATAGTAGTGTGCAGAAATCAACCGGCTAGAAACCCAAATGTGTCCGGCTAATTTTCCAACAAAACATGATTGTAAGTAAGCATATGGAAGGCTTTCGTCATTCATTCGGTAGTTTTCATCCTAATAATTCATAATTTGGCAAACAAATATCATTAGGTACAGTTTCACTACCTTCAATTTAGCGGTACCTTTCACCCTGAATATACAATCTGGTACCGCCAAGGTACGATTATTATTACAAAAACAGCTTTGCAGCAAATCTGAGTAAACTGCGCAACAGTGACAACACAATGCGCGGGGAAGTAGGATGTGTACTTTATTTCCCATCTCCTTCGTCCATCCTTGAAAACTTCTTGGTCTCTACAGGCAAGGTCCTGGCGCTGCTCACTGGTTTAAGAAAACATAAGCATGTGGGCCTGACGGACTTAGCGCAAGAATACTGCATGCTTAGTACGCCATTGAGCTGGCAATTCCTCTTAATATTATCTGCAACGTGTCCCTCTCTCACGGTGTTGTCCCAAAGTCTTGGGAAGATGCCAATGTAATACCAATACATAAAAAGGGACAGAAGGAACCCTGCAAACCACCGTGGAATTTCTCTTCTTCCACTGTGCTCCAAAATTCTAGAAAAGGTAGTATGCAATTCCCCTTTGCCACACTGTGTTCCAAACTTTCCAGTTGGTCAACAGGTTTTCTCCCAAATCGTTCTTGCATCTCGAATTTGGCTGTCTTCCTAGAACAATGCTGGAACTCTATTCATAAGGGTGTGCAAACAGACACAGTGTATACAGACTATTCCTCCGCATTTACTAATGGCAATCACTCACTTCTGCTACACATACTAAAGGTGTTCAACATAACCGGACGCGCCCACTCCCGGATAGAATCCTATCTCACTGACCGTCGCGTCGGCAGCGGGATGTGCTTGACGGGAAAGCTTCTCAGTGGTGTGCCGTCCAGTCAGGCGTGCCAGAAGGCAGTGTATGTGGTCCCTTGGTGTTTACCTGCTTCACGGCAGACCTCCCCTCCATCATCGGCACCAATTACATCAGTTTTGCTGACGACATAAAACTGTACGATCGCATTTCTTCAGCAGCTGATGCCGAGGCTCTTCAGGCCGATATTAACAAACTATCTGACTGGTCAAGGACCTGGCGAAAATGCAACACCATAGCATTTTCTCTCCGCAAAACCCCTTTTCTCACCACATACCTGCTTGATGGAACGCCTTTGGAACGTCGCTCAGAGGCTCGACATCTCGGAAGAATACTGGACACAAAACTCACCTTTACGCCGCATGTTGACGCCATTATTGCAAAATTGGTCTCTCCATATGCAGTATGCAGACTTCCCAGAAAAATAGACGCGCTCGTTTCAACAACAAAGCATTGATTTGTGCTTACTATGCCCATGTTCCGTCCATTCTTGAATATGGATGTATAGTATGGTTGGGAGCCGCTCAAAATCACCTCAAACGCGTAGAACGGGTTCGACACAAATTCTTAATCTGGCTAGCCACTTTCTCTGACCGCCCAATTGCCACCGTTGGATTTTGATTTTCTATTAGCACACTTCAAAGTATCTACTTTTAAATCTCGTCTGACTCAACACGACCTGACATTTCTTCACAGGCTTTATCATGGAAAAACAAATTGTACGGGCCTGCTCCCCTCCTTCAGCCTACACATACCCCTGAGACCTTCGCGTGCTCTGACGCTATTGGCCGTGCGCCAGGCGCGTGTAAACACAGTGCAACGTAGCATTTTTATACGTGTGCTTTCTATTTGTAATGCATTTCTGAATTATTGTAGAGACGTTCATTTTTCCTTGATCCGTTGTGTTCGTACAAAGGCACCGCAATAACACTATTGTCTTCCCTTGGGTCATTTTTATATTAAAACTGTTGTGTGTGTACTTTGTGTATGTTTTTGTTATGTTTGACTGCACCTGTAATTGGGCCATTTGATCTGTTGGTGTAAGACAAATACAAATACTGTGTAGATGCGATAACGTAGAGCCGGCGGACCTTAAGTCTATGAAACGTAGTAATCAACACATAGGAACCTGGACCGCATGAAGCTAGAACATGGTTTTGACTAAACTGGATGTTCCTATACTATGATAATATTAATATATCTGTACCTACTGGACCATGGACAAAATATTACGCATATTCATAGTCGTTGCCTCGGCATTTTTACTAGGAGGACGGACCCAGACAGGTAATAATCGGGGATGGGAGGCGAGTTTTGAGCATTTGGGCTGTCTCGGAAACGCTGCTCTGATGTGCACATTTCCACCACACTTACGTAGGTCTAAATCCATACAGAGAGTAGGAAGAATATGCAAAAAGCCTGGATTGAGTCCAAAATTTTTTGTCAGAGTCCCTTCCTTATTTGAGAGTAAGAGAAGTGAGCCCCACTACCCATTTTCCGCTTTTGATGCCCATGCGTCTATGACCCAACAAATAGTTCACATTTGTATCCCTTTTTCTGCTATCTGAGATAATAGACCCAGATATGGCCCTGTTGCGTTTTCAAACAACATCGTCCCTTGAACTTAAAATGCCGGGACAGTTTGTTTATTTCAACGTTAAAGGGATATGTTAAACATATTAAATAGGCTCTGGAAACCACTATCTTTTCACTGCCTCCCTGGTAGGCCTCTGATCCTCCTTTATACCGATTTGAGAGGGATACTGGGGTTCAACCCCCCCCCGATCTCAGCTCCTACGCTGATAGAGAACAAGTCAAACTATGATAAACATTAAATAAGAAGTGACCAAATTGATCACTCTTGAAGCCCAGGTCAATAATGAGGTCGCTGCAGGTCAAAGACAACGATTGGTTAAACGATCCTTGTTGACTCTCACACATGACTGGATTACGTCATTGCCAAACTGTAGGCATCGTGCAATTTATCTCATTACGGTGAATCAAGTGATGTATGATTTGTCCGTACAAGGCCAAAATGAAAAATGGTCTTAGCTAATGTCGGCCCAAGGTCACCATTTCACCATTTTTTATCGACAGGCATATCAATAGCCCCGTAGTGGGCATCTAAACGTAACCGTGTCAAAACTAAAGATATGTGACAATATTCAGTGAAGTCGTTTAAAGAAATCTGAAAATGAACTCTTAATCGTCACAGATAAAACCCTATAATCACATGATCCTAAAGAGTGCCCGAATATACTATAATTTCAAGAAAAGGAAGTTGTTCTGGGCAGTAGCTACAGAAGTGGCCCTATTTCTTTATATTGCTTTTCCCTATGCATTTTCGATGAAGATGTCTTGACTCGTATCTGACCCTAAGTCATGGATATCGAAAATCCCGTTACCGCAACTTATGGAGCCTGGTTAGTCTATTATGTGATATAAATATATCAATATTGTATGATTGCGCTCACGTGCGCCACTTGAAACAATTTTGAATCTTAGGTCACTGGACCTGCAATGACCTCACCTCACCTGAAATTACCCAAATCAAAAATTTCGGGGAACTTTGCGTAATCGATGGAGCGTAAGCATGGCAAGGGCGGGGCCGTGGAACGCCATCGTTTTATGGCTCCGTTTCGAAAACCACCGAGGGTACTCAAACACCTCATACCAGGGGGAGCCATGATCAGTACACAAAGCAATCGAAAATCTGATATTACCCTGAGTCCAATGTCCGCAAACTTAAGGAAGAATCAGTCTCTAGAGGTCTTCTCACTCGCGCAAGTAGAGGTGAATGAAATCCGGACGTCCAGCCCAGGCTCCGATGCCACCGTCGCGGCGCGCTACCGAGCCATCCCACCACTGGGTATCGCCGTCGCATCGCACAGATAGCAGCGTCTCCCCCTCCGACACGTAGTAAGGCAGGCACGCCTTGAACGTGCGGAAAGGCTGCTGTGGCTGCATTGAGGCGGCGTCAACACGCGGCCCCGTCCCGATGACCACCTCCTCGCGAGGCACTGTGAACGTGGTGGTGAAGGTGCCGTCGTGGGTGATCAGGAACAGATCGTAGGTGCTGCCGTTGCCCAGTCTGCGGATGTCGTCCGCAAAACCCAGGATTGAATGGTTGGGGTCGTCCTCCATCGCAAGTCTTGAGTTGTAGTTCCGCACAGCTGCGTCGGTGAAGTCGTGTACTCTGGAACTTCTGAAGATACGTGTGGCCCCGTCGTATGGATGGTCCATTGAGCAGGCCAGGGCCAGTGGCTCGTCGTTCAGCCATCCATAGGCCTTGCGAAGGAACCTTCCAAACCTTTCACCGGCACCGAAGACGTGCTTGATGACTCGACAAGTGACACCCGACAGCGCCGTACATACGCGGCCGCGGCAGAACTCGCCGTCTTCGGTACAGTCCGAGTCCTGGCGGCAGAACTGGTGGTGGCCGGACCGGCCCGCAATCACCAGGTACTTCCACCCCGAGTCGGGGGTGAGGGTGCCGTAGCCGGCCACCGAGCCGTACAGCCTGCACTGCCTGGTCTCTTGGTTGTAGCTGAGGCTGGCACAGCTGGGATGGCTGGAGCAGAGGCCGCAGCAAGCGCAGGTACTCGGTTGAATGAGGCGAGTGTCTATATTCAGCTCCTCACCGGCCGCGAGGTATCCGTACGTCCACGCAGTTTCCGTACAGGCTTGGATAAAGTAGGGTGCCAGCAGCAATAGGCAGAGAGTGACGGCGATATACTTGAAAGCCTTCATAGCGGTAGTTAACAAATTTGTGTGGTACATAAAATAAAACACAATCGGTATTTGCTGTGATCTTATGCTGTACAAGCAGCGTACGCTAGCGCAACTCACAGCGTCCTTCCAAGGCGCTTGTAGGTTTTACTCTGGCTGTGATCACCCCAGAATATTGATGCGTTGGACGACGTAACTGTTGTCAGCTGTAGCTATGTAACCACAAATCGCTTATGTGTTTTTGTTGATGTCATTTGGTAACACTTATGCCAAAGCACGCAATCAGCCCCTTCAGCCGAAATAAGCACACGCCCAATCATGTCCCGAAGGATTGGCAAGCTCTTCTACAGGGATGAAAAACCGCCAACTCGCCAGCCTTAAGCAATGAAGTTATAAACAGCTACAGACAAAACCCATAATCCGTACCAATCCGGTCAGTCAAATGAAAGGGAATTCAGCCCGGGACTTACAGGGTGATTATCGTAATTAACTAGAACAAAGAACCCAACCTCGCTGCCTCATTTAGATTCAGGGGCCATGTATGAAGCATTTAATTAGAAATAGCTCCAAAAATTTCAGCCGTTTTCCCCTCCCCTTATCATGTCTCTTAAACCTGCAACTGCCTTCTTCGTCAATGCCTTCAAAATTTCGACCCGAACGACTTAACTGAAAATGAAATTGATGGTTCCCTGACGAGAAGGCGTACAAATGGATATCGATTGCAAATTTGATTTAACACACAATTTAAAGTTATTGTCCTTGTAGAATGTACCACTTTTGGTACTTGAAACTTAAACGCGAGCAGTTTGATCACTTTCTTCTCATTCTGTTCTAGAATTCTCGTCACCACAAATAACGGAACGGTTGATATAGAGGTCGCCAGGCCGGAACTATGCAGCCAAGCACGCGACAGTTTGCTGACCGTAATCCGTCACTGTCTCGGGGGTAATTTCTGAACCCGCAGTTTTCTGCAAGTGACTTAGAGCTGATTTGAATGGGAGACGCGCCGATTTGCAAAACAGGAAGGCAATTAGTTCGGAAAAGATTGCCTTAACCCTCGCCCCACTGGGGGGTCCATCGATAGCCTCCTCCCCTAAGGTTTTTTCGGGATAGCAGAAAAACGACCTGGCGCAGCACCGCGGTTAAGGGATTTATCTCTCACCCCATTAATTTCCCACCATACCTGAATTTTTTTCCCAGGTCACACAAGGTCCGGTCACCAGGCGAGGTCCACCAAGGTCACCTCACTTCAACTTTTGAGCTCTATAAGAGCTACATTTCTTATTCGATCAATTTGAAACTTCCTACATTTCATGACCTCTCCAGGGTCTACAAGATGTATATCCGGGATTTTTCGATTTCATGCCTGAGGTCAGGTCAAGCCACGAGGTAACCTGAGGTCAGGTCACGAGGTGGCCTCTCCCATTGAATAAGCATGGGGAAAAGCTGTCTTATGATCTAAAAGTCACAAAAACGATTGCAAATGCTCAGCTTGCTCAGAAAAGCGTTCTTGGACATCCTTTCACGGATCTCAAGGGCCATATTTGCCTCTTGACTTCTCCGAGGTCATCCAAGGTCACCAGGAGTAAAAAACAGCATGCTCACAATACATTTTGACCTAATTAAGCTAGAGCACTGAATCAAACATCGTCGCGTATGTCTTGGCACTGGCTTTTATTTTATGTACGGCAAGGCCACTTTCTGACCTTTTGTAACATCAGGTCATATTAGGTCACGAGGTGACCTCTGGTGGTCAAACCATTGACCTGAGCGCTTAAACATGCAAAATAATTTATTACTGAATTCACACGAGCTTTCTAATGCACTTCGCAGATTTCCGCTAACCGCCATATTTTCGGAGTTAGAGGAGGGCCATCGATGCGCCCTGGTGGGGCGAAGGTGGCGCTGGATCAACGGTGGGGCACGGGTTAAAATCGATATCACGTCAAGTCAGGTCAATGAGTTATGGTATCATTTCCAGGCCCATAGAAGGGGGTTTTGCTGTTATAAAATTTTGTACACCTAGCTGGTAAGGTGCCTCCTAAGAGTGTTAGGATTAATCGGCTTTTATCAAGTTGCTGGAAATCATTGAAAATTTATTTAAATAAAAATTATGCACTGCTAACTACATATTTCTATATTTGGTCAATAACGCCACCAGATATCAACAAAGGTCACCCGCTTCAAAATCATGTCAGACCCAAAGGCTTACAATTTTCATCATACAACCGGTTATATTGACATGTGATCGACCAGGCCATTTGAGGTTACTTGAGGTCACCTGAGGTCACTTGCCTGTCATATGCTCAAGATATTAAGTACCATCAGCACAAATGCATTGAAGTCTTAAACCTAAAGTTAGAACGTAACCCGTTCCAAAATGATTGTCGAGGGGTTGAATTGGACTCCTCCGTGGGAAGTGGTTTAAATGTCAAAGAAATTTATTATAACGACCGAGGATGTTTGAGGGCACTCAAGGGATGTCATAGGTGTACTCAAACTAGAAGCGAAGATATTCCCAACACTCCTAATTTGGCCTGTAAAAATATATAATATAGTGCGATTGTCTACCCCCAGGAACTTTTTTATTCTCCACAATCTTGCATACCTTTAGAGTACGAACGACAGAATGCACAAAGTTGAACACAACGACCATAAGTCGGGGTAACAATCGGGACAAATTAAGGCGCTTATCGTAACAGTCAAACGTATTCCAAGCATTTCCACCATAGTTTGGCTTATTTGAAATATTTGCAAAAAACGCTCGATATTCTGCAGGTTATAAGAAGCCTGACCAAACTGATTTTATATGTCGTCACAAAATAAGTTTAAACGTCTATGGAAATAAACGTTAAAATAAAAGACCGCAGAAACTCACGGAGTGCTGTTTTGCGGCATTCGCCGCCGTTACGCCGGCTCCGATGGGCATGTTCGTCGTTGGAAAACCACCCACGTTTGCTCTAAATCTAAAATTTCTCAAACCCGGGAAAGTGAATGGAAAGTGTGCACCGATACCACATAGCCCTATCCTCTCTTGAGTCGACTCACTCAATCATAGCACGATATTTACTATATCGTGAATGCGCGCTAAGCAACAGTGCATATGTTACCATGTATGGGCTTGAGATCGGTTCCCCTGAGACGCTCCA
The DNA here is from genome assembly GCA_034440635.1 of Lepas anatifera. NCBI lineage: Eukaryota > Metazoa > Arthropoda > Thecostraca > Lepadidae > Lepas > Lepas anatifera. The sequence continues at coordinate 102,408 of JAOTON010000006.1, forward strand.
GCGCTCGATATTGACCCGACTCAGCTCGGCTGGCAACTGACTGGTGAGAGGGTGACCTAAGCCGGGCGGTCGTCCCTGAGCTTTGAGGGACGTTAAACTTTGACTTCTACATTAACCCTTCATTGCGGGAGTTGCTCGTTCGGTTGGTGGGGTCAGGGTCTCCGTGACAAGTCCCTTGACACGCGCCCCGCTGGGGCCGAAATTCGCGCCCTCCTGGTTTTCCCCGGATAACGCAAAAAAGAGACCCAGAACAACGAAACTTACTAAGCCCTGATGAATTTTGCAAATTTGGCCAAATTTTATAGGTCAGGTCATGTCAGGTCAAGGGAGCTATCCAAGGTCAAATGTCCCAACCTCAAAAATTAAAATCACGAGTTTGAAGCGCCGCCTAAGGAATATCAGCCAACCGATCAGTTTGAAACTTTCACAATATGATCAAAATATAAGGTTCTACAAAACTGCTATCTCCGAATTTTCATACTTTTGACCTTAAGGAGGGTCAGGTGTTTGGTCACCCCATTATAAGTCTATGGTGACAAATAGAAAGGGCTCGTTTTCACTAACTACTGGATAAATAAAGCTGAAAATCCTCAAACAATGTATTCTTATCATCATTTTGACCATAAAGCTGAGATTTTGATCATCTGACCTCTCAAAGGTCATGGCAGGTCACAGGAGTGTACAGTGATTGTTTTTCAAATAACTTCTCACTGAATCGAGATACAGCTCCTATTTTACTTGGATTGTGTTTATATTGTCACGGGGAGTCGACTGATATGCAACCTGACCATACCAGGGCACCATGTGCCCTCGACCTAGCTCGATGTCAGGTCATTTTCACAATTTGACCTAGAAAGGTCACATTACACCTCATTCGATTTGCCACGATGAGAGGAATCCAATGATGCATCAATATTTACTCTAGCTCCGCTGAGTAAAAATCTAAAAAGGGGAAAGGTACACTGCCCTGTTGTAAGCCTATGGAATCTTCTTTGACCTATGCTGACCTTAATATTGACCGAACATAAAAATACCTTACGAATTTCTCTTCTTCTCATCAAGAGTTTTTGAACGCTCTCTGTAATTGTTATCTATATTTCCTGGAAAATGAGATACGGAGAGGGGGGCGAAAAACACCCCCAACGGGGCGCGTCATGCCAGGGACCCCAGCAGGATGACTTTAGTGAGGCTCCGACTCCAAAAACCAAACGTGGAATATCATGGACAATTTCTTTTCAAATAAAAGGCGTGACCTTTAATGACTTCTTGTAATCTTATTATTGGCTGGCATCAAAGATGTTGTTAATTTTTTCTAAGAAATTACGATTAATGTTCAGAAACATGGTTTAGTTTCTACAGGAGGCGATATACCCTCTAGTTAGGTGTAAAACATTTTATAAAAACAAAAATCCCTTTGCATGAAATTTGAAATGACTCCATAACTTGTTGACCTGACGACGTAACATTGATTTTCGACCAAAATTGTCCGAACTAATTACCTATATGTTCTGCAAAACAACGCGCCTCCCATTCACATCAGCTCGGAAACATTCAAGCGAAATCCGAGGGGTTCAGAAACCAAGGGGCTCACAATCTGAGGGTTTCAGAAATAGCCCCCAGGCGGTGATGTATTTGGGTCAGCAGACTGTCGCGTGCTTGGCCGCACAGCCCTAGCTCGACGGCCCGTAGGGAGCCATATATTACCATTCAAGGCTTCGTGGTGACGCAGATTTTAGTAGCGAAATGGAGGAAAAAAGATCAAACCTGTCGCCAAATAAATGACCAATGCCGCAAGCTGTCGTTTTTAAAAGATTAATAACTTTAACACGCGCATTGACGGGGGCGGGTACCCGCCCCCCCTCGGGTTTGTCGGAGATAGTAGAAAAACGGCGGCGCGTAGCGCCACCGTACTTGGTATACCTTTTCCCTCATCATTTTTACAACTTCTGTGAAAAATTTTGAGGTTAGGTCATCTCAGGTCAGGTCACCAGTACAGGTCAAGTGACCCGACCTCAAAAAAGTTTAAGATAACATAAGTCGGAGCAGGGTGACCTTATCCGATTGAAACTCATATCACATAATGGCCCCACCGAGTTCTCTAAAATTTGTTCCGGTATTTTTGATATCGATGACCTAAGCTCAAGGTACGAGGCATGACCTCTCCATTGGAAATACATGGGAAAAATGTTTTTTTACGGAATAACTCAGTAACGGATGGTTGATAAAGCGTTTATTTTAGCTGCATTAGACTCGCCTGGGCTTTGTGGTTCTAATGATATGCATCTTATGTAATTTGACCCTGACCTGACCTCAGGTCAGGTCAAATCCTTGATTTGACCTAGCAATGTCAAATTATATATCATTCGATTCGGCTTGCTAAGAGGATTCATATAGTTCAAGTCGTTTTGCTCTATCTTTACTTGTTCAGATGTAATGGCCGAAAAACTGAATTTACATGTTATCCCTATGACGGGCATGTTTTGACCTCTCGTGGCCTTAAATGTGACTTGACAAAAAATGGTTCAAATGTTTTTGATGGAGAAGTGGATGGGCAGCCCAACACCGTTTACCGTTTTTTGCTACCTACCGTGGTTCTCGAGATCTTAGGGGGGCGGGTACCCGCCCCCCGTCAATGCGAAGGTGGCTCAGACCCCCGTCAATGCGCGTGTTAAGTTGTCTGCCGAACTTGATCCAGTATGCAATCGATATCCCTTTGAACGCATAATGTCAGGGCACCAAATTCATTAATTTCTAGTTAATTCAATGGAGTAGACATTTTGAGGGCAAGAACGGAGTGAGTAGTTTTAAACTTAAGAAGCAAATACTGAGATTTCTTCTCGACCCAGGAGGGGGGGCACCTAGATGGGGAGCGCTGACACGGCAATACAAGCCCGATACAAAGCCTATGGGAGACCCAAAATATAGGAAGGGCCCTGGCCCCAACCTTCAACGCTATCAACACATGCTGAGAAGTGTTATTAGGGGAGAGCAAAACGGCTGGAATTGTTGTAACTATTTTGTAATCAAATCCTTCATACCTGACCCCTGAATGCAGATGAAACAGGGAGGTCGGTTTCACTATTTTAGTTAATTATGATAAACATCCTATAAATCCTGGCTTAGTTTTTCTTTCATTCAACTGATCGGATCGGTTCGGATTTTTATGTTTTCTTTCGCTGGTTATAGCTTTAATATTCAAGGTCTGCCGTTATCCCTGGTTGGCGAGTTAGCGGTTTTTTCACCGCGAGTAGAAGAGCGTGCGAGTCCTTCGGGACATTAATGGGCGTCTGTTCATTGCGGCAAAAGACGCAGTGCGTGTTTTAGCACAATTGTCACCGGGTCACGTGAAGAGAAGGACAGCAACGATTTGTGGTCGCATAGCTACAGCTGACAACAGTTACGTCGTCCAACGCGTCGATATTCTGAGGCGACCACCGCCAGAGAAACACTTACAAGTGCATTGGAAGGACCTTGCGCGAGCTGCATTGGCCTAGGCTGCATGAAAATAATAAGACCACAGCAAAATCAGTTGCATGTTCCCTTAATTGCCACAAAATATCTCGAAATCACCGCTATGAGGGTCCTCAAGCATATCGCCGTCACTCTCTGCCTATTGCTGCTGGCACCCTACTTTATCCAAGCCTGTACGGAAACTGCGTGGACGTACGGATACCTCGCAGCCGGTGAGGAGCTGAATGTAGACACTCGCCTCATTCAACCGAGCACCTGCGCTTGCTGCGGCCTCTGCTCCAGCCATCCCAGCTGTGCCAGCCTCAGCTACAACCAAGAGACCAGGCAGTGCAGGCTGTACGGCTCGGTGGCCGGCTACGGCACCCTCACCCCCGACTCGGGGTGGAAGTACCTGGTGATTGCGGGCCGGTCCGGCCACCACCAGTTCTGCCGTCAGGACTCGGACTGTACGGAAGACGGCGAGTTCTGCCGCGGCCGCGTATGTACGGCACTGTCGGGTGTCACTTGTCGAGTCATCAAGCACGTCTTCGGTGCCGGTGAAAGGTTTGGAAGGTTCCTTCGCAAGGCCTATGGATGGCTGAACGACGAGCCACTGGCCCTGGCCTGCTCAATGGACCATCCATACGACGGGGCCACGCGCATCTTCAGAAGTTCCAGAGTACACGACTTCACCGAAGCAACTGTGCGAAACTACAACTCAAGACTTGCGATGGAGGACGACCCCAACCATTCAATCCTGGGTTTAGCGGACGACATCCGCAGACTGGGCAACGGCAGCACCTACGACCTGTTCCTGATCACCCACGACGGCACCTTCACCACCACGTTCACAGTGCCTCGCGAGGAGGTGGTCATCGGGACGGGGCCGCGTGTTGACGCCGCCTCAATGCAGCCACAGCAGCCTTTCCGCACGTTCAAGGCGTGCCTGCCTTACTACGTGTCGGAGGGGGAGACGCTGCTATCTGTGCGCTGCGACGGCGATACCCAGTGGTGGGATGGCTCGGTAGCGCGCCGCGACGGTGGCATCGGAGCCTGGGCTGGACGTCCGGATTTCATTTACCTATACTTGCGCGAGTGAGAAGACCTCAAGAGACCGATCGAACTTTAACACGAACAGTGGAAGATGTCTGGTGTGAATCTGCAGTGGAGAGGGAGCTCCTAAAGTGCCCCCTGAGATATAAAACCAAGAGGGTTCGAAACATTACCGTTTGGTAGTGTGCGAGGGTAGTGGGAATATACGTTATAGCTGAGTTTCATTGACCTAGGTTAATATATTCATGGTTAAACGAGATCATCAAGGTCAAATCTGGGCCACGCTGGAAACATATTGAGAAATGCCGTGAACATGCGAAAAAAATGTCAGGAAAGCACCAACAGCGGAGTAAGGTCAAATAGGGAAGAACCCTTACAATATACTCGAAAAGTCTGAGGTCAAGACCATTCAAGTTCATGGACCTATGATGTAGCAATATTAAATATTTCCAATAATTTACAATATAACTGGCACTATAGCATCCTTTGAGCCGGGGAAATTGACCTTTAACCCGCGCCCCACCGGGGGTCCGGCGCCACCTACGCCCCAGCGGGGGCCATCGATGCTCCCCCTAACTCCGAAAATAGGTGGGTTAGCGCAAATCGTGCAAATTTCATTAGAAAGCTCACGTGGATTCAGTAAAAAATTATTTCACATGTTTAAGCGTTCAGGTCAATGGTTTGACCTCCTGAGGTCAAGTTACGTCACAATAGGCTATTTTCACTTAAATATGCAATGCTTAAGAAAACTGAGCATAACTCTTATGCCATTAGAGCTATTGAGATCTGGTAAACTACATTGGATAGAAAAATGGTAGACCTTGCTCCGCTATTTAGAACGTAATGACCTTCCGCCAGTTTTTTACCTCCAGAGGTCACCTCGTGACCTCATGGCCCGAGATCATCACAGGTCAGAAAGTGACCTTGCCGTATATCAAATGAAAGCTAGCGATGAGACATACACGGTGGTGTTTGATTCAACGCTCTAGCCTAATTAGGTCAAAATTTATTTCCAAAATACTGTTTTTTACCCCTTTTGACCTTGGATGGCCTTGGAGAGGTTAAAGGGAAAATATGACCCCTGGGATCCGTAAAAGGGTATCCAAGAACGCTTTTCTGAGCAAGCCGAGCATTTGCAATCGTGTTTGTGGCTTTTAGGTCGTAAGACAGCTTTTTCTTATGCTTTTTCAATGGGAGAAGTCACCTCGTGACGTGACTTTAGGTCACGAAATCTAAAACTCCCGGAAATACACCTTGTAGACCCTGGCGAAGCCATAAACTGTAGGAATTTTCAAATCAATCGATTGACTGAGAAACGTAGCTCTTATAGAACTCAAAAGTTGAAGTGAGATGACCTTGGTTGACCTCGCCTGGTGACCTGACCTTGGGTGACCCGGGGTAAAAAATTTCAGGGATAGTGCGAAAATGATGGGGTGAGAGATAGAGCCCTCATCCGCGGTTCCGCGTTTCGTCGTTTTTCTGCTATCCCGAAAAAGCCTTATGGGGCCATCGATGGCCCCGGTGGGGCGAGGGTTAAAAAAACTTGACTTTGACATGTGAACTTGACATCTAATAGCCTTATCTATGAAGTCGTAGCATGACATACGTCATGCTGAATAATTCCATTTGATCGGAATTCTAGAGTCAATGACCTTGAAATGTGACCTTTCACCTTGACCTACCTTGGTCTTCCTGTAGGGTTGCCTTAACATATAACCCGATCATATGAAGTTATTACATCACTTCTCAGTCTAGAGTGCAGGCAAACTGGTGCGACCGCGCGAGATTGCGACGAGCTCAAAATATAGATCTAATTTTGAAGGCTATTATGTCTAAAACGTATCGACCGATTGTCATGCTGATTGATTTCATGCTCATGAATTCTGCAAATATAACCAAGTAGCATTTTCCGCGGCAAACATTTTGGACCACCTCGGAAAAATAGGTGGGGTGGGGGCACTTTAGGACTCCTGCACTGCGGGTGTCAAGTTTGCAAGCAATAAACTCAAGGTAATGCTAATTTCTGATGATGTTTATGTACTGATTAAGCCTCCCTTGTGGTGTTTGGGCTTTTGAAATGGTGCCTTAACTGGAACTCTATTTCTAAATCCTCCATTGATAGAATTTGTCCTCCGAATCTTCCTTTAGGGGAGCAGGTAATTTTACGACTTTTTATCGGCTCGCTACAGATCTTTTCCGTGCATATAGCGTTCGGCAAAGGGGTATACGAAAAGACATGGCGGGAAAGCTTCCAGTGATGAACACACAAACATAGCTCACTATACCAGCGGGGTTCAAAAGTTTGATAGTTTTGTTCAATGGCATCGCTCAATATCTCATTCAATAGTATTGCCTCACTCTAAAATTTACGCGACAGCTTCGTGTCACCTAACATTAGAGACCAACAAACAGTAGATTTTATGGGCAGTACAAAGCGTAATTAGTAAGGGGCAGGGGGTGAACTGACCTCCCTGGCGTGGAACATTTTAACACCAACTTTATGTCGTTGACTAGAAAGGAATGGATTGAAAACCCCATGTTAACTTCCTCTCAAATTTTGCCCCCGCCGCCAATTACGGATGACTTTGTATCCACTCTTTTGTTTTCCCTAAACAATCTCCGTATCTGGGAGAATATATGGCTCTAAGTATTTTTCCTCGGGCAAATCTATCCACCGGTAGAACTTTATTGATGAAGCCTTGGTGAAAATGTCACCTGCAATTTTTTTCCATGGGAGCAGTTAAAATTTGAATACAAATTGTAAATGTGCAAAAGTCCTTTTCTCACGCCTGAATTTCATGAACTTACGTGCCCATCATGCTTATAGCTAGCAGTGGAGCTTTCTAATGCTGGGAAGGCCCAGGGTGGGGGGGCAGAGGGGAGGGTGCAATTCTGTCATTGTCCCCAGAAGCGGCACAATTCTATCCACTTTCAGCTGGCGTTGGTCGATTGTCATTAAGACACTTTCTTTTGTCCAGCGTTTCGACACAAAAATTAAATAGCCTGAGGACAGTTACTTGGTAGGCGACATTTTTTCTCCGAAAATAACCCTTTTTCCAATGCCCCGTTTTCCTTTGAAGTTTCAATAGATAGGGTGTGACCCATTCCTAACCCTAGGTCATCGATACACAAAAAGTCTACCGCAGCTTGTACTTGATATGTTTATCATGTAATATCAATAGATTAAACCTATTTTATCCGGTGTCGCTTGAAACATTTTTGGAGTTAAAGGCACTTGACCTGGCCTGGTGACATGACCTGAGGCGAAACAAAATTAGCAGTTTTGTGAAAAGGTATGAAACTGATCAAGGCTATGGTTGATAGGTGCTCCGTGTCTGGCGGTGATTTGCGCCGTCGCTACAGCTATCTACGGCCCATGATATCAGGACCAGGAGAAAACGGCGACGCAAAGCGCCGACGTCTTTTGCTGCCCACAGAAAAATCCAAGCGGTGCTCAAACATTTCCCTGGGGCCAGGGTTGAGGTCGAAAAGTTGGTTTGGTGTTCGCCGAGAATGACTCACATGGCACCACCATCCAAGGGACATTTCACGATAGATTACCCAGACTTGACATATTTATACGTCGCATTTGCACCGAAATTGACACCCTGGCGTTTCTGGTCTATAGGAACACGACCTAAAAGTTATAACCTAATCGGTGACGTGGTTACAGAGTTGTGACCCAAAGCCATTTTGAGGTCGCCGTGAGCTCCAATAGTTATCTTACTTATATCACAAGGTTAAAGGGAAGAAACATATACATTTTATGCATCGTTAGAATCACAATAAACACATTTTTATTGCGTGGTGTCTCACGACACCCAATGGGGAGATAAGTTCACCGTCATAGGCGCAGGAACTTGTTTAATGTTGGGGGTACAAAAGTTTTCACCGCCAGTGGGATCAAATATGGTTCGACCTATCACCCGATTTGTCCAAGGAAAAGGCCCAAATCGACTCAAAGTTGGGAGAATTGCTCTCCCAGTCCAAAGTTGGGGAAGGCCACCCCCCGCCCCCAGTTCCTGTGTCTATGTTCACTACTGGTCCAACAGATGCGAGGCGAGGGCGCAGGTGCATTGCGAGAAATGTTAGGGTCCTTATCGCCATGACGGTTAGATCGCCGGTGACTGAAATGTCAAGAGGGACCGCTGGACTACGTTATGATTGCCGTGTTTGTTTCTGGTTTTTTATATGTCATATAATTTCAAAAGAAATCCTAAGAAATATTCATCCAAAATTGTTTGTAAAGACACGACATTAGGCCCAATGCCATTTCTATATGTATTTGAAGTCAAAGGTAGATCCAGTATTGCCGATCAGGTGGTGAGGCATGTGGTCAGGGGGAGCACCATTCGGACGGGGGAAGGGCACCACTTTTGGACAGGAAAGCTTATCAGGTGGGTGTCGAATCTTAATCGTGGGGCGCCGATACTTGCATCCTGAGAGGGATAGGAAGCGACATTTCAGAGGGGCCACCAAACTTTCAGGGGGAGGGTACCATTACCATTGTCCATTTCAGGGAGCGCAGAGATCGATCGGGGGAGGGAGAAGTGCCCCCTTGCCCCCTGGATCCGCCTATGTTTCGCAGTCATGTGAGACTAAGCAGGGTTGCATAAGCTTAGGTCACATTCAGATAGCCGTTTATCAATTATTATAAGATATCAGTCAGTCATACCTAAATTGAGAAAATGATGATAGTGTTATCTCAGATTTCCCTTAAAATATGTTTGATTATTTTTCATGTGTGACGTCATCGGATACTTACCTATTTGACCTCACCTCACATGGCCTAGACAAAAACAAAATCCCTCAAAAACACATACAGAGAGCACAGGCGAATCCAGGGAGAAGCACAGAAGTGCAACACTTGTCCCCCCTGCTGTTTGCCCCTTGATCCGGATGGCGCCCACCGACATGTGCTCTCCTCGGAGATCGGAGATCCGGGAGCCTCTATCGGAGATCCTGGAGCCGCCTATGACAGGGGGCGAAGCACTAGGTAAGAAAATTTTGAAATTCTTTGGGCAGTGCCAATATTAGGGATGCTGAGCCTAATTGAGCTTATGATCCACGAACAATACTGTAAACATTATATTTCAACGCGAAATCAAAATAGCAGCAGTCTGTTACTAACATGAAAAAAATGAGCAGTGCCTAAGCAGTGCCTATACGATCAGCACCAATACCAGTAACATATCGATCTCACAAATCGGTGCAATTTTTTCCGACGGACGTTAAAATAAAAACCTCTTAAATAAGTTCGGAGGTGACTTCTGCGGCTTCTTCCAAGCTCTAAGAAAAAACAAACATTATTCTTAAGACGTGATCACCCAAAATCACCCGCGTTCAGTGTAAAATGACCTTGCAATATATGTAATGTATGGCATACACTGCCACTGCATGTTCCTGAGCAGTGGACCGGGCCCAACTCTCTACCAACTGGCTACCGGGGCGTCTCAAATGCATATGTATATTTAACCTTTAAATGAAGCGGGATACAGCAATCAGTTGAAATAGTTATGAGCTTTGCTCTGAATTCTGTGCAAAATGGCCTTCCAAATTTCTAATTTTGTTTGACCTGAAGACAAGGTCACAATGTGATCTGACAAAGTCATGTTGCATATCACTCGACTCCATAGGTTCGGATAACCATTTTGCTTTTTTGTAGGTCTTCTGGTTCTCTACTTATAAAACATTTCCTAAATGGCCTACGTCTGGCTTATTTTTTCACCCTGTGACATCTCAGCCCAAATGTTATGGTTCAAACCTGCTACAAGAGCAGAAGCCTGTAGGGCGTTTCCAGCGCCGTTCCGCTTTTTCCGTATCACCAATGATTTTGGAGCTCGTGGGGCGCTGGTTCACAAAATACCTCATCAAGCGGTCGTGGGCACCGACATAGCCCAGGCAGCTTAGATTAACACACGCAGTAGAGGGGATTCTAAATTGTCCCCCACCTATGTTACTGAGGTGACCGGAGAACCGTTCGCCGCCGTAAAATGTTACTCGGCTACGTTGGAGATAATTAATGAGCTCGTCGATTGTTGGGGGAATTTTTGAAAATCGATCAGTACTTTTGGACTTATTTAATGTTTATTACAATGCTTTTTACCTTTTTACTTATAAAGTAAGATACAATCAAAGGTGTTTTCTAACTTTCTTGATTTCCGAGATCCCAGGGGGCACTTTAGGACCCCCACTACACTGCGCGTTGCCGCCAGACCTCTCTTCACTGCGCGTGTTAATCATTGTCGTGAGCGAAATGTTAAAACTGCTCCATTAATATAAGTGCCGTGTTCGCTGTACGCCTCGGTGGTATCTGCACGCGAGCATTACCAGAGGCTAAAATCCATGCAATGACCAGTGGCGGATCTAGCCGGTTGGTTTGGGAGGGGCAAACCAAAGTCGAAAAGCAAAAAAAAAACGTCGCGCAATGAAAAATTGCGCTACAATATGCCTTTTCGGTAGGATTTTGGGAACTGGAGACGAAAAGCAAAAAAAACGTCAGGGGCTGAAAAATATGGGCTCAACATACATTTTTTCCTATCCAAGCCCCAATATTTACACTGAACTTCTCTAATTCTGTTTTAAGTTGAGAGTTGAAGCACCAAAATTTTGCTTACAAGCTAAAAAAGGAGTCGGGGGAAAAAGGAGGTCGATCGCTTTGGGGGGCAAAAACATAGTTTTGCGAGAAATGTTAGCGTCCTTATCGCCATGACGGTTAGATCGCCGGTGACTGAAATGTCAAGAGGGACCGCTGGACTACGTTATGACTGCCGTGTTTGTTTCTGGTTTTTACATGTCATATAATTTCAAAAGAAATCCTAAGAAATCTTTGGGGGGGGCAATTGCCTTTTTCCCCCTGGATCCGCCACTAGCAATGACGTCACTCGTGCCTGAACCCCGTCAAACAACAATGCATACATACGATTCACATGTTGTAGTCCCCTCCGTTGGATTTGCATTTTCCCTGCCGCCATCGGCCGCTGCACTGGAGCTGTATTTGTTATGATTATCCCCTCATCACGGGGGGGGCGTTCCGACCCCCGTGGGTATCTTTGCGAATGATTCCAAGCCGATTTAACGAGAAATGCGTCACTTTGCATACCTCTGGGGTGATCAATTTGCAACTTATGACCAAAAATTGTCATCAGGTCAGGTCAGGGTCTTTGTTAATGTAGTGCAGATGCTGCTGCCGTTGTCTTTCATTGTAATGTGATATTGCATGCAATGACTTGTATGGTGTGGAGTGAATAAATGCTGAGTTACCAGAAGTGCCGAGGTGAAAAGACGATTTTAAAGTTGTGCAACTCTGAATTAAAAAAATACATATCCCTAATATTGCGTCTTAGGGTTTGCATGACAAGAATATCTAGATAATCTCACAAACACAGATTCTAGGTCAAAAGCCGTTTGCAATAAGTTGTTATTGTACATACAATATCAGTAGGCGATAGCTTCAGCGAGGAACACCATGATATTGCCCTCATGAAGAGACAAACGTCGCGTTTCCTCATTTTCAGACCACTGCCACAGAGCGCGCGCCGAGGGGCTGAACCGGAGGGCAACCAGACAGCTGCTGATCGCCACAGGCCTATGCTTCTTCTTCATGGTCACTGAGGCCGTGGGTAGGTGAAGACTCTACTGGTGGTCGCTGAGGTCGTAAGTAAATGGAGACTTAATGCGTAGATGAAGACTCTTCTTGTGGCCCTGGGATCGTAGATAGATGAACACTGAACAGTTTCCTATTGATTACTGAGGTCGTTGGCAAATGAAGATTGTTCTAGTCACTAAGACCGTGGGTAAGTAAAGGTTCTCCTAGTCACAGTGGCTGCTCAGCCACTGAGGTCGTGGGTACGTGAAGGCTTTGTGGGTGGATGAAGACTGTTTTAGTGGTGGCTGGGACCGTGGGTAGGTAAACACTCTCATTGTGGTCTCTGAGGTCGTAGGTAGGTGTAGACTCCTCCAGTGGTCAGTCAAACCTAAGTAAGTAAATATTATCCAAGCAGCCACTGAGGTCGTGGGCAAGTGAAAACGATGAACACTTATGCATGATCACGTGTTCATCTGCGCTGCAGACGCCAACAATTATACCTTCTAGTTAGCCCGCAGCTTAACACGTGCATTGACGGGGAGGGGCGGTACCCTCCCTCCTCGGGTTTTTTTGGAGACAGCATACAAAAACGGCGGCGCGTAGCGCCGCCGTACTTGGCATACCTTTTCTTTGACCATTTTTAAAAGTTTTTCAAAATTTTAATGTTAGGTCATCTCAGATCAGGTCACCAAAACAGATCAAGTGACCTGACCTAAAACAAGTTTCGAATAGCATAAGTCAGAACAGGGTGGACTTATCCGATTGAAGCTCTTGTCACATTATGGGCCCACCGAGTCCTCTAAAATATATTCTGGTATTTTGTTTATCGATGACCTAAGGTCAGGTACCTCTCGACTGGAAATACATGATACAGTTTGTTTCAACTGAATAACTTAGTAATGGATGGTGATAGAGCCGTTATTCTAACTGCGTTAGATTTTATTTGTCTTTGCGGTTATAATGGTATGCACTTTGACCTAATTTGGGGTCAAGTCAAATCCCATATTTGACCTGATTTAACCTATCAAGGTCATAATATGTAGCATTCGATTTGACTTCCTGCGAGGATTCCAATGGTCTAAATTGTTTTGCTCTATATTTACTTGTTCAGATGTAATAGCCGAATACCTGCAGACATGTTATCCCTATGATGACATGTTTTGACCTCTAGTGACCTTAGTTTTGACCTGACAAAAATGGTTCAGTATTTTCGATAAGAAGTGGATGGGCTACCCAACACCGTTTACTGTTTTGCGCTATCTAGTGTGGTTCTCGAGATCTTAGGGGACGGGTACCCGCCTCCCCCGTCAAAGCGAAGGTGGCTCAGACCCCTCGTCAATGTGCGTGTTAAGGGAACAAGCCTATGCAGTAATACCATTGCAAAATAATTTTGTTTTCATGCATATATGCAGCCTGAAAAAATTCAACGATTTGTACGATCTGCGACGTGTGTGCTTACAGAAAACATCAAAAATATTGTTTCTTGATTTATAGTATATGTACGAGTACCTACCACGAAAAAGTGTACCTTCCGAAACTTAACTGCACAGCATGTGCTCCATTGTTTCATTAAGAGCACAAACGACAGAGAGGTGTTTCTTCCCTTACACCTTTCCCTTATTGACACATCCCTCTGAACAGGTGGCTACCTCTCCAACAGCATCGCGGTGCTGACCGATGCAGCACATCTCTGCACAGACCTCTTCGCCTTCTTCGTTTCTCTGGCCTCGCTGGCCTTGGCCGCGCGAAAACCCAGCCGCACTATGACCTTTGGCTGGAAGCGAGTAGGTAAGTAGGGCTAATAAGTAATATTGAAATGTATTTATACGTTTCTGTCGAACGCAGCATTTGCAGGAAAAGCCTAACAGGAGCTCCGAAAATAAGCTATTTCTGAGCTGTTTTCCACCTAAGAAGCTGACGATACAGTTAATGATATTCTTAAGGGGTCGTGCTACAAAACTTAAGTTTGCTTAGAAAATACGGAACTTATCCATGTCCTCGGAATAAATTATATTTATATTGATTAAACTCTCGAAAATGTCAGCTCCAGCTTCCAGTTGGCGTAAAACTGACGTATGTATGTGCATACGTCGCCTGCCAAGCCCTATCTCACTGTAGTTCTTAAGGATCTCACAAATAAGGTCAAATAAGATCCTAACAAATAAAAGTATGAAGTGTTAACCTCTTCCCCTTAGAGGTGCTGGGAGCCATTATATCCGTGCTGCTCATCTGGATTATAACGGCCGTCCTGGTGGTACTGGCCGTGGACCGAGTATTACACCCAGACTACCACATCAACTCGCCGGTAATGCTCGGAACCAGCGCTGCCGGTATCTGCATCAACATCATGTAAGCTGCCGACACAGACATCGCTACATCCAGTAGGCAATGCAAACCAGTGGCGCAACCAGGATTTCATTTCAGGAGGGAACAGGTTTTGACAGTGTGACTCCCTCCTATCCCCCATATTCTTGAAATATCTACTTATTTTGGGGTGCGCCCCCTTTTTGTAGTACGAGTTTTTTTAGAGTTACTTTATATATATATATATATATATATATATATATATATATATATGGAGGACTGTTTCTTTTGACTCCAGGCTAAAAGTTCATATTTCCTCTAGAGCTGCATCCAGCTTTAAATGGTCATAATCGGTATTTACCTCTATGCGCTCCCCCGGTTTTGCTTTAAGTAAAAATGATGTATAACAAAAAAACTAAGTGCATTATATGTCGATGCTTAAGAAGTTTTTTGCATTGAGATAAGCTGCTTCTCTAAATTTAAGGTGGGAAAAGGTCACATTTCAAAGAGCAATCATTTCATCCCTCCTCCGCATTACCAGATGAAATGAAAATTCTAAGTTGTGTCAATTGCTCCTTTGTGAGCGTGCCATGGCTCGTCATGGGATTGCCGTTTTCTCAACGAACCACAGACAACCAAAAGAAGGGAATATGAATAAAACCCACGATATTAAACGTTTAAAAATATTTTACCATAACACCAATGCGCGGACCATGTGCACAATAATTCTGCTACACAAATGAAATGAAAAATATTAATTTGCTGACAGATGATACTTTTCTTCACTTTGTACGCATTGCATTCCAAAATTTAACCACCTACATTTCAAGATCCAAAAATCAAAAGCACAAGGTCATGATAGGTTCATCAATATAAAACGAATCCGTCACATATTTTCACAGTTTTCACATATACCACAAGTTTCTATTTTTGATGTATGGTCCGTTATATCTTCTATCCAGTGATATCCATTTTAATTAATTTTAATCAGCCTCTTTTAAGGTACAATATTATTTCTGCTTTAATGTTTGTGCTCACCTCAAACTTTGATGGACTCTCTCTGGTGACCTCTTTGACCTTGGAACCTGAAAATTGGTCCGAATATTTTATTTTGTATAGGGGACCTTGAGGTAAAAAAAGTTTGTGGAAATCTGACAGGTCAGGTAAGCTTTTTGAGGCCTACCTGGCCCCAATTTGTCCTGGAATAACCCATCTATATATATATATATTGTACACATATTTTAGGAGCATGGCCCCTGCCACCCCCTCCCCCTTGGTTGCTCTACTGACGCAAACCGCGAATTAAAATGAGTCACCAGTGATGACGCAGCTCTGGGGGCCATGCTGCTCCCAGAGCTGCACAGCAGACACTGCGGTTCCCAATAGGCAACCACACTGGTGTCTTACTTAAATCTCCAAGGAAGGTTTGAGTTTGAAGAAACATTTACATTTGTGAGGTTATATATCTAAGTGTATCAAATATCGTCTCAACAAACAACATTTTAATGTTGTGAAATTTGGCAACGTTATAAACTTCAAAGAGCATGATCCACTCGTTTTATGTTTTCCAGCGGTTTATGTATGGTTCCATTGCAGCATGGGATGTGCACTGAGCCAGGATAAAGCGAGTGGCGACGAAAGCGTCAACATCAACGTCCGCGCTGCCTTCATCCACGTCCTGGGCGACCTCGTGCAGTCCATCGGGGTGTTCTCGGCAGCGATCATCATCCATCTGCATGTATGCGCTTTCTACATCTACAGTGCAAACATATGCACCTTATGAATGATTTGTCACTGTATTGTTTCTGACGACTTTAGCGAAGGAGCAGACATATTGTTTCGAGTGTTGTTTTCACACTACTTTAGGAAATCAAAGCGAGAAAATTGTCCGGCAATCAGGTTTCTGGCTATTCGAAACATACTGAAGAAGATTCTGGTCATTTTTGTGGGGATATGTTTCCTCGTTTTTACTATAACACTCGTTTATACTATTTCCTAAACAGTAATTTCCTCGTGTTTACTATTCCATTTCTTCTATAATTTAAAAGGTAATGACAGAAGGAGATCGTACGGCGAGATGCATTAAGGAGCATAGCTGGAAAAAATCACTAATTCGCCAGCCAGGGCAACATACATTAAACATTAACTCACTCCCTACTGGTGTCCCGGGCGTTACGCGCCCCGCTGGGGTGGGGTAAATTTAACCCCCTCCGAATAATATTTTTGAGGTGGCCGGAAAAAAGGCTGCCAAGCGTAAATTTTAAGTCATGGTCATGCCAGGTCAGGTCACCAGGGCACCACCAAAAACATTATTTGAATTTGGCTTAGAATGGAAAGACCAGTAATCATAAGATTCATATTGAGAGAATTACAATGATACAAAAATGATGTCGCACCATGCTGGGTTTAAAAGTCATTAGCAAAAACGTAAAATCGTATGAGTGAGTAATGTTTTTAACCTCGATCACTGGCGGTGGAACTGGGGGAGGGGGAGGAGGCACTGGGAACGGTGCCCCCGCTTACATCAGAAATTTTAACACTAACCCTGTGGCGTTGACTGGAAAGAAATAGGTTGAAAAGCCTATGTTGTCCCTCCCCTTAAATCTGAACGTTCCGCCGTCAATGACCTTGCTCGTGCAAGCAGCGTCTTAATCGAGCGTGCATGCTCTTATAGCCTGAATGTTAATTTCACAATTATTGATGTTCAGTGACCAACGACACACGTTTTTTATAACAATTGACTCCAATCAGAAGAAAGAGTCGTTCAAGCACGTTCGAATGCAGTTTAGAAAACATGTCTAGCTATTTATATTCAAGAGATAAACGAGGTTTAATAAGTAAACCTCATTTCAGCAATTTTGGCCGAATTTGACCTCCAGTGTCGTGAATATTGATTGGATAAAAAACATGGGACGGTGGTTTTTTTAACTCTTTGTTAGCTTTGCTAGTTTCCGAGTTAGATAGTCTTACATCCCCCCCCCACCAGGACGAATGTGGCTCACACCCGTCAGCCAGGCACAAGTTAAAGAGTGCATCATTATCATCCGCAACGCTAAAGCTCATGACCAATCAACCTAAAAGACAACGAGCAGTTACAAATATAACAAATGCTTAAAAATATATCTACAGAAATAAAATATAAAGTTATGAATAACTCAATCGTGATACAATAAATAGGAGCCATCATTTCCGTCGACAGTTATCAGGCCAGACATGCTATTATTCATGACTGCTTGTGACAGCCCTGTACGAGGTCTCGTTCGGGGCTTTTCGTGACTGCTCTCGTCCGTTTTTGCAGCCGGAGTGGGTGATTGCAGACCCAATCTGCACGTTTATCTTCTCGGTGATCGTGCTCTCCACTACCTTCGGGGTCCTGAAGGATGCTGTGCGGGTGCTGGTGGCTGGTAAGCAAAACCTGGGAACGCTGAACTATGTATAAATAATTGTGACTGATTTTCATTGATACTCAACCAGGCATATATTTTCCCAAGATTATTGATTTCGAAACCATCGATCTTTTTAGGCATAGGTGTCCCAATGCAAGTGTAGGATATGATATGATATGATATGATAATCAGAGTAGTGAAGGCTTAATGCCTGTCAGTGGCGGATCCAAGGGGAGGTGGGCAAAAAAGGCATTTTCCCCCAAACGGAAAAGCTCGGGGCAAAACTATGTTTTGCCCCAAAGCGGTTGACCTCCTTTTCCGAATCCTTTTAGTTTATAAGAAGATTGTGTTGCTTTAACTCAACTTAACACAACCAGTTAGTTCAGTGAAAATATGTGGTCTTGGATAGAAAAGTACCTTGAACCTATGTTCGCCTGTACGTTCATTTTGTTTTGCTCAATTAGACAAGTATGTTTGCAAGTCATATTGTAGCGCAATTTTTCAATGCATGACGTTTTTTTGCTTTTCGGCTTTTTGCCCCTCCCAAACCGACCGACTGGATCCGCCACTGATGCCTGTGGGGTCCGATCTAATGGAGCTCGATTACATGTGAGGTCTTCGCTCAGTCCTGGCTTGGGATGTCATATTTCTGTAGTGCCCAGTGGGCGTCAAGTCGTGATTTAAACTGGATAGTCGTCGTAGACTCAACCACTGCAGCTGGAAGTGAGTTCCAGTCTGTCACGATCCTAACACCGAAGCAATTCCGGCGGACTCTGGACACTGCTACAGGTTTTGCGAGCTTCCAGGAGTGACCTCGGGTACGTGTGTGGGTGGCTATGGTGAAAAACTGCTCGGGATCAAGGTCGATATATCCCCTTAAGATCTGGAAAACTCTAATCATATCTCCTCTCCGGCGACGATGGTACAGTGAAGGGAGGTCGAGTGCCCTTAGCCTATCTACGTATCCGAGGTTTCGAAGTGTTGGGACCAAGCGGGTCGCTCGTCTCTGCACCTTCTCCACTGCCTGCTGATCACGCCGGTTAAAGGGTCCCCATGTAATGTTCCCGTACTCAAGGATAGGCCTAACCAGGGATTTGTACAGCAAAGGCAGTGACGTGATATTAATGGCAGTGAAAGATTTCCCTACCATCGCTAGGATTCGCGAAGCCCTTAATACGGCTGTGGCTGCTTGTTCATGAAGTTTTAAGTCACAGTCGGTCCAAACTCCTAAGTCTTTATCTGCGTCTGTCTCGGAGATAATGGATCCTGCCATAGTGTATTTAAAACCCATGGTTGCTATGGCCCACATGCAGCACAGAACAATGGTGTTGAACGGCAGCTGCCACTGCGATGACTATTCCACGACCGCATGGATGTCTCTCTGTAGCATCTGAGTGTAATCAGGTGTCGAAGCCGGATAATACAGCTTCGTATCGTCTGCAATGATTTTAACTGAAGATCGGATGTGTTCGGGGAGGTCATTAATGAAAATAACAAATGGCAACGGGCCTAGCACAGACCCTTGTGGAACGCCGCTCGTTACCGCAGCCCAGTTCGAAGCGGAGGAGCCAACGATGACCTCTTGTTTCCTGAAGGTTAGGAATGCCCTAATCCACTTCAAGAGTTTCCCTCGCACTCCATAATACCATAGCTTGTGAAGGAGACACTCATGAGAGACAGAATCAAATGTCTTCCTATAATTTAGGTACACTGCATCAAGTGGACTCTTTTCCTCCAGCACCCGACTCCAATCCTCAATCACCTCCAACATCTGAGGATCACAGGAACGCTTGGGTCTGAATCCGTGCTGGTCCTTACTCAGCAGATCGTGACTTAGAAGATGTTCAATTAGCTTGTCTTTGATTAATGATTCAAGCACGTTACAGGGAATAGCAGACAGGCTCACTGACCTATAGTTTTCTGGCCTGTGCCGATCTCCCTTTTTAAAGATAGGAACCACGGATCCGAGTTTCCACTCCTGGGGCAATTCGCCTACATCGATCGATTTCCTAGAAAGTATAGATAATGGATGACATATTTCGTTCGCCACCTCTCGCAGAACTCGTGGGTGTATGTTGTCTGGTCCGGGTGAACCAGTTTGCTTTAAGCGTAAGAGCTTTGCAAGCACCAGATCTGTTGACAGGACAATATCATCAAGGACTTCGCCCTGCCATCTAAGTCCAAGATACGGGATATTGGAAGTATCTTCGCTTGTGACGGCACTTGAAAATCAGGAATTCAGAAGCTCAGCTTTTTCTTTGTCCTTTGTCTCCAAGCAGCCAGTGCTGTCATCACGAAAATCAGCCAAGCCTACCCTGGTGTTCAATCTGGAATGAATATATTGCTAGGCTGACTTGGGGTTGTCCTTTATACTCCCTAGTATTGTTTGCTGGTGCGAGGTCAGTAACCTGCGGGTCAACAATCTCAATCGATTCCGACATTGTGTGAAAGGGACGTGATCCAAGTCGTCTTTAGTGTTCGTGTATATCCTCCAAAGCGTATTCTTCTTATCTTTGAGTCTGCCTGCTTCACTTGTCATGTATATGTTTCTAAATTTTCTTCTAGACTTGTTTTACGGAATGCAAGCATCAGTTAGTGAGTCTATAGTATTTTTGAAGAATTTTTAACAGTCTTCCAAATCCAGGTGTGCCATCGCTGTCCAGTCAGTATCGCATAACATCTGTCGAAGCAGAGTAAGGTTTGCCCTGTAGAAGTTGAGTTTCGGTTTTCCTTGCTCAGTTGAAACTGAGGAACATTTCAGTGTAAATCTAAGTGTGACATGGTCACTTTTGCCTAAACCTGGAAGGTATTCCATGTTACGCACCATACCCTCCTCGTTGGAGAATACTAAATCAAGTATGTTGCTAGTCTCACCCAGCCTATAACGTGTTAGGCGCTTCACATGTTGAAATAGGAAACTGTCCTGAACGATTTTGACGAACTTGTGAGAAGGATGGCCCTCTGGAGCCGAGCAATATTCCATGTCCCAATCTATCAGCGGAAAGTTGAAATCTCCAGTTACCAATAAGTGAGTGGGACCCAGGTCACAAATTGCACGAAAAAGACGTTCCAGATATTCGACATTGTTGTGGGTGGTATATGAGGGACTACGGTAAATGCAGCCCACTATAAGAATTTTGTTGTCCCTCAGTTTCAGCTGCAGCCAGAGTTGCTCCCTAAACCTTGATGCAGGAACAGAGATTGGGATCGCAGATGTAATGACATCATCCCTAACAAAAACACACACGCCTCTTTCTCCACTTCTGCCTAAGTTTTCCTTTGTGTGGTCAAAGCTGGGGTGAAGTGAATATCCTGTGATTCTCAGGAGGGCCATGGAGAGTGGAAAGCGCTGTCCTTTAGGAATGACTTCGGTTAAGAACATAATGTCTGGTTTATTTCCTGCGATCATCATAACTAACTGATCCCTCTTATTGATACATTGGTCCCAGTTTGTATAGAGTATCTTAAGCTCATTGCCTGCTCGCTGGATTAGTCAGTGGTCCTGGGCAGCTTGAGAAGTGCTGCCACGAACACGCCTGTCGTCTGTTGCACCGGAGGGTAGCGAGGCATCGGTGATTACTCTCTGGGCTTTAGATGGGGGACCATTGGTGGAGATGACCCCGATCGTGGACCTGAAATTTTCATAATAAAATTCCTTAACCTTCGCCCGGGTGGGGGTCTTTTTAGACCCCCTCAGGTTTTTCCGAAGTGACCGAAAAACAGTGGCGCACAGCGCTGCCAAAACTAGTACAGCTGTCTAAATTCATTTGTACATATTTACTGAAAATCTTAGCTCAAGGTTATATCAGGTCAGGTCACTAGGCCAGGTGAAGTGACCTCACCTCAAAAATGCTTAGGACTGCAAAACTAATAGAAGAGTTAAACAATCAAGTTGAAACTCATACCACATATTGGGCCCACCAGGAGCTACAACATATGTTCCGGGATTTTTTTATTTTGGTGACCGAAGGTCATGTACAGAGCATGACCTCCCCATTGCAAATGCATGGGTAAAATCACGAAATGAGCTTTTCTCAGAAAGTATGGATGGAATCAACTTCAAACATCGGTTATGACTTGCTCTTAGCCCATTTCTGAAGTTGATACCAAAAATGTTTACCTGTGGCCTTTGAAAGGTCACCTTACCACATACCACATACCATGTATTTCCCGAAAACAAAACAAAAAAACGCTCAAATATAACGATCGGCGCAAAAGCACGCATGTGCTTAACTCGAGGCGCCTTTCGTTGTTTCCACGATGCTGTTTCATTAAAAAAAAAACGCCGCCTGGTCCGTCATCTCCACCGCTGGTGCGTGATGCCACCGACCTGCGAGACACCGACGTATCTAGATGGATGTAACAGTAAATTTTGACAACAGCTTCAGAATCAAGGTCGGAATGGTTTTGTTGAACTAATAAATTTGAACGTTTCTTGATCTACGGCATAGTCCTGTCTACTAGGTAAAGAATGTCCTTTTAAAATTACATCTAGTTTTTGGGTATTGTTGAGATTAGCAAAGGTTGTGTTTATTATTTCCGATATTCTGCTTAATAGCTGCCTTCGCTGATTCGCAAAAAAATGGGCAGTGAAGAAAATAATGTTTAACATCCTCGCACCGACAGCCACATTCGCATGATGGCGTTGAACATTTTTGGACTGAGTATAGATGGCTATTGAGCTTCGACATTCCTATTCTTAACTGAGTCAGCAAGGAGTTTTGAAGTTTGGATCCATAGCAATAGTATTTTGGAGGCTCGGTTTTCCCAAATAGCTCTACGACACTTCTTTTAAATGTAGCTGGTGAGTTGGAGCCCCTGATCCTCTCGGGTAGCTGGTTATATAATTTTGTAGCACTCGGCAAAAGAGAATTCCTAAAGTTAGTTGTTCTTAAAGGGAATGTGGCACCTTCACAACGTGATTTTAACTGAGATAGCCAAGTTGTAAAGCAGGTCGGAAAACCCGGTACTCTATATTTCATTTCTCTTGGAACTCAATATTTCCGTAGAAAAAAACTAAAACCTACCTGACACCAACCCCCCTCAGCCCCCGTCGCCGGCGGCCATTGTTGTGAGCTACTGGTGTGACGAAAAAGCTGACGTCACGATGAGCATCAGCCAATCGAAGCCCTTGAAGCGTTTCAAGTAAGGTAGTGGTTGCCAGATCGTGACATCATCCACAGGCTGATATTTATTTCTTTTTCTAGAGGAATATTTTTAAAAACCAAATATTGAGCTTATTGTACATTTTTTCACAGAAATCATGAGTGGTTTCATTATTTTTTACTAAAAGTACGCCTAATTACACTAAATTCCAGGATTCGACCAAGGTGCCACATTCCCTTTAACGGTACCTGGGTTCTTTGCTTTGCATTCCGAATAGGCCTATTAACGATGTTGCGTCTTATGTTTGGAAAAATGTTTTGTATGTACAGCTAGGTACGTTAGAATGGCATAAGGTATGAAAGAACTCGATTTTGTGAATTTTACGTCTAGTTTGGAGAGATGTCCACTCGAGCTCTGCTCTAAGTTTCTCCGTAATGCTTCTTGGAAGTGCCCCAGTCAATAGTCTCGCGGCCCTACATTGAAGTCGTTCAAGTCATTCTGTGTCGTCAACTGTCAGTAGTCTGTCATATATTATGTCGCAGTAGTCGAAGTGGGGTCGAACGTTCATGTTAAGGATGTGATTTAAGATAGATCTAGGAAAGTGCCGTGCTATGGGGTAAGGTGGGCTGAGGGTCATATTGACTTTTTTGATAATTTCATTTGTATGCTCATGGAATCGTAGATTCTGGGAAAAGGTCATTCCCAAATGTTTGTGACTTTTAAAACTGGTACTGATTGAGAATCAAAAACAAATTTGGGGAATGCTGGTAGTTTTTGGTATGAAAAAGTTTGCTGTATTGTCTTGGTCGAGTTAAATGTGATGAGCCAATCCTTACCATATGCTAGAATTCTATTTAAATCATTCTGGAGTGATAGTTTCCACATTTTGAAGGTTACTGGAATTATGAGTAGCAAATAAGCCAGTATCATCAGCGAAAAATAGGATTTGGTTTTCTGTTCTGTTTGAAAGATCATTGAGATAGAGAAGCGCAAGTAGGGGTCCTAGAACCGACCCCTGGGGACAAATAAGCCTTAGGTCAAATAAGCATTTTTCGGTGTTTTAATCTAAATTTTATTGAGCACTTGCACCGGCGGCCTTAACCCCGGTTTTACAAATTTTGAATAAACAAAGATAAAACTTTTATTTTATCACCGAAGTGTCTGTATGGTCACTATAGGTCAAATGGTATACAGCATGATTATAACAGGGCAAGTTGGGTCAAACCGTTGGCCTGGGTCGGGTCAGGTCAACTATGGCTGTATCTTGCTTGGTTTGGAAGTTATTAGCGAACAAGGAAACGTCATTATGCATTGGTGGCTATGGACATTCTCAAGACCATTCCCAATGTTCAGTGACCAGCAGGTTTTCTTAGTACACCTCATATTAGCGATTTTGACCTATTTTGACCTCTGGTGACTTTGATATTGACCTGACGAGAAAAATGACCGAAGCATTTTTGATATCATTTTTGAAGAGCTTTCAATTGCCGTTTTGTGTTTTTTCTAGCTCTCTTAGTTTTTGAGATCGTGGGGGTCTCTTTTAGCCCCCCCCCACCAGGGCGAAGGTGGCTCATACCCGCCACCGGGGCAAGGGTTAACTGGGACCTGTGTTCCTTGGGGCCCATTTCAGATTGAGATCAGATGGTTTTTAACCAATTAAGTTAGTTTTCCCTTAGCATTTGACGAATAAATAACCTAATATGGCTAACTACGCACACACAAATTATCTTACTTAAGCCTATATGGGGCTGTTTATAAATGACGTCACGGGGGGATGCGGGCCGGAAAGTGATATACCATTGCCCGAGCTGGAGATCTCTTCTCGATTTTTAATCATATCACATATTTTTAATCATAATCATAAATAAATTTAATCATTAATCAATCATATCATAAATTTAATCTCGATTTAATCATAATTGCAAGAGTTCATACGCTCCCGAGCCAATCTACTGCCCGTGCCCACGCACCGGCAGGCCGATTTTTGCGCGCATGGTGTCATTCTATGGCTAATTACAAATTGATAAAGTATAGAACGCAAAACATTATTGACTTCACTAAAAAGAGAAGATATGGGTGCGTGTTTTTCTATGAGTGCCCTTAACGTGAATTACTGGCCGCATTTTATAAAAAGTCGTTGGAAAAAGTGGTCAAAACATTTCTAAAAATTTTGACAATTTCTAATAAGAAACGAGATTCTTCAACCTTAGGTGTTACATGCTCAATCTAATCCCGTGTAATTTGAAGCTCAGAACTGAAAGTTAGGGCTGAAAATAATCGTTGTATATCACCGTGTTTTGACGAAATCGGCAATTTTCACGATTGTCTTTAAGTTATAACTCTGAAACCATGCGTCTGAGGAAGGAAATTATCTCAGATCAGGATTCCACGCTCCTGTCAACCCAGTAGACGAAGTTGGAAGGAAATCCGAGACTATTGTATGTCTGGTCGATCTATGCTGGAACGGCCCAAATGAAAAACACGAACTTGAGAATCATATGAATTCTGATTGTTGTTATGAATATTCCATGAATGTCAGCACCACTTTAGCACCTTACTAGGGGTGCCTGGACACCTCCAAAGCGATATAAATCCACACATTTGCTTTCCCCTTTATGAGCAAGTCTTCACTGAACAGTGTCGCTTACTCCACGCCTACCAGAGGTGTCGCTCTGTACGCTGTAGATGACACTACTTGCTTCGTTTTGCCTCACGATTGCAGTGGTGAAGACCAGTAAGGCGGCTGACGCACAGGTGTAACTGAAACAAACCTTTCTTAACACGTGCCCTGCTGGGGTCCCTGGCATGACGCGCCCCACTAGGGAGGGGCGTATTTCGCCCCCCCTCCCCACCCCTCCGTATCTAATTTCCCATGAAAACTAAATAAAAATTATGGACGGCGTTCGGAAAGCTCTTGACGAGGCGAAGAGAAATCATTTGGAGTATTTTTATGTCAGGTCAATATTGAGGTCAGCATAGGTCAAAGAAGGTTCCATAGACTTACAACAGAGCAGTGTATGTACGTTTCCCTCTCTAGATCTGTCCTCAGGGGAGCTAGAGTAAATATTAATGCATCATTGGATTCCCCTCATTGTGGCGAATCGAATGATGCGTAGTGACCTGACCTTCAGCTAGGTCAAGGTCACAGGGTAGCCTGGTATGTTCATGCTGCATATCAATCGACTTCGCGTGACAATATAAGCACAATGCAAGCAAAATTAAAGCTTTATCTAAATTCAGAGAGAAGTTATTGACAAAACAATCACTGTATGCTTCTGGGACCTGACATGACCTTTGAGAGGTCATATGGTGTAGAAATCAACTTTATGGTCAATATTATGATAAAAGTACATGGTTTGGGGCTTTTTATGGTTATCTATCAATTATTTCTTAAAAACGAGCCTTCTCTATTTGTCACCGTAGACTTATAACGGGGTGACCGAAAAATTGACCTCACCTTAGGTCAACAATATCGAAATTCCAAGATTGAAGATTTGTAGACCCTAATGACGTCATCATACTGTGAAACTTTCAAACTGATCGGTTAGCTGATGTTCCTTAGGTACCGTTTCAAACTCGTGATTTTAGGTTTGAGGTCTTGTTGCTTGGCCCCGGATAGCTCCTTGACCGGATATGACCTGACCTAAAAGAATTAATCAGATGCGTAGAATTGATCAGGGATAAGGTACTGTAAGTTTTATTGTTCTGCGTCTCTTCATTTTTTGCGTTATCTGGGGAAAACCAGGAGGGGTTGAATTTTGCCCCCCTCCCCAGCGAGGCGCCTGTTAAAAGCCAAATGAGCACATACATATACAGCCACGAGAACCCAGCTCAGCAGTCTCTCTGATGCAGGGATTCCGGTTAAACCTTGTCAGCAACTACCCCAGATATGAGGGCACTTACTAGATGTTCACCTAGCTTTGAACTGCGGGGTCAACAGGTGCAGCAGTGTAACGTATCATTGACTAAGCCCTGTATTCCTGACCGTCTGTCCGTTTGTGCAGCCTGTCCGCCGGAGTTGGACGCGGCTGAGGTGGCCGCGGTTCTGCCTGTTTTCCTGATTGTGTGTCCGTTTGTGCAGCCTGTCTGCCGGAGTTGGACGCGGCGGAGGTGGCCGCAGCTCTGCCTGTTTTCCTGACCGTCTGTCCGTTTGTGCAGCCTGTCCGCCGGAGTTGGACGCGGCTGAGGTGGCCGCGGTTCTGCCTGTTTTCCTGATTGTGTGTCCGTTTGTGCAGCCTGTCTGCCGGAGTTGGACGCGGCGGAGGTGGCCGCGGCTCTGCCTGTTTTCCTGACCGTCTGTCCGTTTGTGCAGCCTGTCCGCCGGAGTTGGACGCGGCTGAGGTGGCCGCGGCTCTGCCTGTTTTCCTGACCGTCTGTCCGTTTGTGCAGCCTGTCCGCCGGAGTTGGACGCGGCTGAGGTGGCCGCGGCTCTGCCTGTTTTCCTGACCGTCTGTCCGTTTGTGCAGCCTGTCCGCCGGAGTTGGACGCGGCTGAGGTGGCCGCGGCTCTGCCTGTTTTCCTGACCGTCTGTCCGTTTGTGCAGCCTGTCCGCCGGAGTTGGACGCGGCTGAGGTGGCCGCGGCTCTGCCTGTTTTCCTGACTGTCTGTCCGTTTGTGCAGCCTGTCCGGCGGAGTTAGACGCGGCGGAGGTGGCCGCGGCTTTGCTGGCGCTGCCTGGCGTGGCAAACTTGCACGGCCTTCGTATCTGGGCGCTCAGCATGGACTCCAACGCTGTCATGGTCCACCTCGCTGTCCGTGAGTATTCGTGCCAGAAAGCTATACCGAACTATATCACATTTTTAAACTACTCGAATAGTTCATAGTCGCAGACTTAGCCCCACTCCCTGTCAGGGGAGGGGAAGAATCGGCCCTTTCTAATAACTTGGAATCTGTCGGTCCGGTTTCACTAGTTAAAACTGGAATCGGGTTTTCTTGCACCAAAATACATGAAAGACTAGACAATTCCCAAATGGTAAAAACTATTGCAAAGATAGCGTAAATGTACAATTTACAAAGTTTTAGATTACCAAGCCAATGGATCTTCGTGTAATTACAAAAAAATATATTAGCTTTTTCATAGAGCGTTGATGCAAATAGACTTTCAGGTGGTTTCAGGGCTAGAATTATAAGTTAATTATATATAAATATATATATATATATATATATATATATATATATATTCTTGTAAACATATTTTATTAAAGACGAGGGAAAGCTTGCATTTTAGTATTTTCTTTGTGGTGTATTCGATGTCTCGTTTGGTTTTCCTGGGTTCTTCTCGTAATGAACCAATAAGGTTACCGAAATTCATATATTATGGCCTTTTCTGACGTTTCAGAGTACCTACTCCATTTTGAAAGAAATATTAATCATAGTTCTATCTAGTTATGCACTTACACACTCAATACTTGATTATAAAAACAGAGACAAAGTTAACATGATCGGGCTTTGTGGTACTATATAATCTTAACCCTATTTCCGGCAGGGGGGCTAATATTGCCCCCTTCAGGTTTTTCGAGAATATCTCCGAAACGGCTTGCGATAGAACTTTGAAACTTCCTGACTTTTCCTAAAACTAGTACAGGCAGGTTTTCTGAAATTTTCAAGATTATATATTTACCAGGGGCGGAGCTATGGCTGGGTTTTTGGGGAGGTTCTATCCACAAACCAAGTATTATCGTATGCGATGGGTTTTTGTAAAAGGAAGCCGTCTCTGCTGATCCTGATACCAGTTATATGGTTTTATTATATCATTTTTTATGTGAGATGATAGTGCATTCACAATTGTCACTATTTGTATTCATCAGGGGCGGTTACAGCAGTTCAAAATGGGGGAATGTTATCAGAAGGACTAAACGTTAGTAGTGGAAGACTGCTTACAGCCGTGTCAGGGCGAATACAATTGGGTTATGAAAATTCAAAATAGTTATAACCCAATTCTAGATTACCAGAGGCGTGTCAGTCACTACACATTTTCAAAATGTATATTCCCAGCCAGTATCACCGCCGCGACTCAATATCGTTGTATATTGAAAATGTGTTTCAATCACCCCCACCCCCCACGACGAGTCCTTGTCCGCCTATGTCCCCTTTCCCAGAGCTGCCATGGGAGGGTAAAAATTATCGAAATTAAATTTCAACTAGTCGAGGGACTAATATACTCATGCATACCATTCGCATATTGTTGGTATGTATTTTCCCACTGTTTTACCTTACTGCATCCGCCCTGATGAGTTTTTCCTTTTTTCTCATTTATTTATGTGTCAAAGATGCCAAGCAGTATATGACGGCTTCTAATCCGCGTAACAAAACTTTTTAGGTTGTATATATTTCCCTCTAGTCCTGGTCCTGGAACTGCCATTGAATTTCGAATTTTTGCGTAACTCAGTATATGAAAATTTTGGGTCAATTATTTGTAAATCTGAACTAGTTTTGTGAAAATTGTACAACAGAGACAAGAGTTATGGAAAATCTAAAAATACAAAAATTGTATATTTTGCACGACCTTCTCCAAAAAATAAAAATTTTGAAATTTTCTTTTTTCAAAATAAAGTTTAGCAGCAGAGGAATCTATGGCACTTTGAATTTTCAAAATCGGCCGGTTAGATTACGAGATCTTAGGGGGGCCGATATTGCCCCCTGCCGGAAATAGGGGTGCGGGGCCTGACGGAAATAGGGTTAAACATCATTATGAGAAACAAGTAAGTTCTTTGATTATTTCTCGTGAGAAATTCTTTCGACCTCTGCTCTTGTAACAATTATCACATCAGTAGTTATAAGCTTTATACCTTTTATTAAAAACTGCAAGTAGAAGGCATGCGAACAACACCTAAGATTTTCACCCTACACTGAATCGGTTGAAAATCTCAAGAACATTTGGAGATTCTGCCTGCACGTTTATGGCGGGACTATTGTGGGCGATGAGAAGGGCCTCCGGGATGGCAATGCGCCTCTTGTCGTTGACTCGGCCGATGATGGTCGCCTGCTCCACTGGGTCCTTTCTTGTGAGCTCTGTTTTGTGTTTTTGTTTGTTGTGTTCTTTGATTGATCCAGACTGAAGATGCATGCTTAGTCTCCTTGAGATGGTAGTGGTTGTCATACCAATGTAGCACATGTCTTTTCGAAGCAGACAGTCTTCGTGGGTACATTCATATTTATATACCACATTAGTTTGCTTTAGCTTGTCTTTGGTTTTGTTAATGTTGTTCTGGATGATTAGGTTGCTGACTTTGCCGCTCCTGTAGTAGATGACGATGTCCAGGTTGGTGTCCTTGTTGGTGTAGGTTACGTTGTTTTCAATGATTTTGCGGATAGCCCGTTCGTCGTTTTTGTATGATGGCGTCATTTGATTTTGGTAATAAATCTTCAGGGTCTGGGTCTTGCTCTTGGCTGCTTTTGCGGTCTCATTTTGTTGCGAAAGTACTTTTTGGATAGCAGAGTCCACTTCACTGTTTTTGTAGCCGTTGTTGACGAGAAGTTGTTTTGACCTCTGTAGCTCTTGATGAACTGAGTTCCAGTCCGAGCAGTGTGACATGGCTCGTCGGATGAAGGCGTTTGTTACCGCCCGTCGATACCGATCCGGGCACTCACTAGCTGCATTCATGCAGTCTCCTGTGTTTGTTGGTTTTCGGTATACTTTTGTCTGAATACGTCCATCATCTTCTGGAAGCCTTCAAGTCTACATCCAAAAAGGCAATGCGGTTATCGATGCTCAATTCCGTGGTGAACTTCAGACAGCTTTGGGCTCCCATTTGCTGTTTCAAAAGCCTCAGGTGTTCTTCGTTTTGAACATCTATTAGAATGTCATCAACGAATCGACAGTACACCTCGGGTTTCAGATCACTTTTTCCAGAACTTTCTTTTCGAGATGTCCCATGTACATGTTTGCAAAGAGACAGCCCAACGTGGAGCCCATCGCTACGCCATCTCTTTGTTCGTACATTTTCCCACTCGGTGCTCTGAAAGCAGCTTTCTTGGTGCAGGTGTTTAGAAGTCTTTCTAGTATCGTCGGTGGAATTTTAAGGGGAGGAAGTGTCGGGTGGTTAGCTACCCTCTCTAGGATGATACTGATGGTTTCGCTGACTGGTACATTGGTGAAAAGGCTCTCGGCATCTAAGGACGCCAAGATTCCATTAATACGGTGGGGTTTGATGATGTCGATGAATTCAGCGCTTGATTTAAGGCTGTAATCATTATAGATGTATTGTGATAAAAGGTGGTTGAGGTTCTTGGCCAGGTGGTAGGTGGGAGACGGCATCTGCGATATCACTGGTCGCAGTGGGTTACCCTGTTTGTGAGTTTTCACGTTGCCGTAGGCATAGCCCAGGTCGAACTCTCCGGTGACTCTTTGGAAATGAACATCCCCTGGGCTGCATTGGCCGCGTCGATGATGTTGTTGATTTTGGTTGTTAATGTTTTGGTTGGATTCCTCATTACGTGCGTGAACTTTGTACTATCGAAGAAAATTGTCTTCATCTTATCCATGTATTCACCACGATCCATAATGACGTAGTTCGCAGATTTATCTGCGCGACGTATGATGATAGTTTCATTTTTTCTGAGCTGCTCTGCTGCATTGTTAATAATAATTGTTGGGGCTTATCGACGCACCAACTGCCAGGGTCATATGGCGTCGCCAACTCTTTCCCTGTTGGAAGGGTTTCTCGGGAGCCAGCTTGCTCCTTGTTCAGGGAAGCCGCCGGGCCTTGAACCCGGGTCGGCTGCGTGGCAGACAGCTACGCTGACCACTCTACCACCGCGCCCCCTCTGCTGCATTGTTAAGTTTCGGTGTAAGAAGGAACTTTTTCCAACAATCCTCGTTTTTGCTCTTTCGCCTACTAAGTCATCTCTTAGTTTTGAACTAACTTGGACATTACCTTCTTTTACATGTTTTGCATGTCTTTGAATGTCCTGATGCAGTATCTCTAATTCTACTTTCTTCTTATTTTGATCATATTTGGGTGGCAGGCGGCATATCAGACCTAGTCTTAGGACCTCCTTTTGTTCTTCTGTCCGAGAAACAGATGATAGATTCGAAAAACCGTCTATAGATTCTGGCAGAACGACAGGGCCTCCATATAACTTTGGCATTTCTCGCTATCTTTATTTTATTTGCATGTTGCGTTTCACTTATTATTTCTTGGAGGTTTTTCTTCTATCTTATTTAGTAGGTCTGGTTCAATGTTGTATGCTTCAAGCTTATTCTTAAGGGCGTCAAGCTTTTCTTGTAAACTTGAAAGTGTATCAGACTTATGCTCCAGTTGATATTCCACTAGCTTTCGCTGATACTCCTTTGTAAACTTTTTCTCCCCAGTGCCGGGTCATGTAGTTTGAAATTAGTGTATGTCGGCAAAATATGTTTACAAGAAGATATTTTGCCGACCTACACTAATATATATATATATATATATATATATATATATATATATATATATATATATATATATATATATTCAGAAACATTTTGATCAAGGAAAGGTGCACCAAGTACGGCGGTGCGAAGCGCCTTGCCGTACTTGCAGGTACACCTTATGCCTTGATCAATTCTACAACTTCTCACAATTTTAAGGTTGGGTCATCTCAGGTCAGGTTACCAGCGCAAGTCACATGAGCTAACCTTCAAAAAAAAGTTTAAGCCAGCATAATTAAGAACAATATTAATATATCCAATTGAAACTCATGTCACATAATGGGCACACCGAGTGCTACTACAATGTGTTCCGGTATTGTTTATACCGATGACCGAGCGTAAGATACAGATCACGACCTATCCATTAGAAATGCATGGGAAAACATAGATTTGGCTGTATTTATAAAGATAAGCTGAGAATACCTTTATATTCACAAAATCATAGTATTCTCGGCTGCTTTCCAGGTTCATGTTGCAATTTTTGACCAGTAACTTTTGAGAGGTCGTATGGGTCTACATAAGTAGGTTTTCAGACTTGGGGCAATAGCTTTGAAGGAAATGATGATAAAGCCAGAGGTCAAAAAGTAATTTGGTTCCCCAACGCAGACCAGTTGATGCCCCAAGATGAGAGGACCGTTCCCCAGAGGCAATTATCTGGCAATTATAGCTTGTGGACCAGACACCTGAGCACATGGCCTTTATTTGTCACATTCAGGTAATAAAATTGTAGTATTTATTAGGGGATATTGTTCAAAATTAGTTTAGATGGTCTTCAGGCCATGACATTTTTTTCAGTTGTAAAATAATCCAAAATTGTTTAACACTTTTAAATTCTTGGTGGTCAAAATATTTTTCTCTATATGCAGATTCTTAACTAAAACGGGACGACACCGATTCCAACGAACAAAAGAAATTCTAAAATTTTTTGGCAATTTCAAAAGTTATGGGCATATAAATGTTTGACACACTCGTAACGAGGCCTTAATGTATAACCCTACATCTCTCGTAGCTTAAGCTCAATTGCTTTCAAAAATTGTATTTACAAGTTTTCTGGCATTTTCATTCAAAATCTGTGAATGAAATCTAAATTTGATCTGAAATCTAAAGATAAAAAATGGACCATATTTTTTTCAAAATTTGGTTTTGATCCAAGAATTTTAAAGGCAGTCTAAAACAAATTCAAACAACAAAAAAATCAAATCCTCTAATAATTCTAAAAATTATAAATAGAGAAAATGTGTCGTCACGACAAAAGTAAGAACGAATCGTTAATTTCTTTAAGACATATATGGCTCAATTGCAAAGTTCAGTTTATTTTTCCAAATCATAGAACTAAACTGGCTGGTTTAAAAGTTTGCAAGTTTCAGCTTGATTATAAATGGTGAGTGAAAGACCACAGAAAATTTAAATATACAGGCACTCTCCTACACACAGCATGAGATGCTGACTGTAAGTTACAACTGTGCCCATTGAAACACTTAAGCTATCAAAGCAAACTTGGGTTTTACTTGCAAGAAGGTAGGTAGGTACCTAAAGTAATACATGCTTACCTTAATATGTTACCAAATGTCTAATAGGTAAATCATTTTATCATGCTCCCCCTGTCACCCATTTCGAGCATTGGTCAGTAAATACCCAGCTGAAAGTCCACTCTAGGCCCCACTTTTTAAAGGTTCTGGAAAAATAACAGGAATTATATGAAACCAGTATGGGCCGAGTGCCGCGCGTGGGCGCATCAAGTATGCGCCCCCAACCAGTCCCAGTCTCCTTACTCTATTACTATCAAGGCCATAATAATAATTCTTCACTGCGAGGGTTCAAATCCCCAACCAAAGCAATACAGTCCACGAATCCACATCCCGAGCAACTATGTAGACGAGTCCGGCGCACTTTTTGCATTGTGCTCTATAACAATTCGCAACGCGTGCACCAGCTTGTCAGCCGAGCTCCAACTTACCCCAACTCTTCCACGCGCAGTGCGAACGCATTCGATTGAAACACAGTCCCCGGGGTCCTGCAGCTCGACCGCCCTCAGATAATTTCCCCGGCTTCTGATTCGTTTAAAATGTCTGAAAGCAGTTTTTTTGCTAGTGCTAGCGCCAGTGAAACTAATGAAGTAGAAGGACTACAGATATGTGAATTCACGCGATGTTCAAATAGACAACTGCTCAAATAGTCCACATTTTAATTCGGCCTCGAGAACAAAGAGTCAGAGCCAGACGTCCCCATGAATAACTATCTAAATGTCCAATGGTCAAATAGTCCACAAATTCTAAAATTCCTAGCTCAAAAGTACCACATAAGTAAAAGTAAGACATATTGTTCACATGTCAGAAGACCAGAAATACTGCATTAGAGGAAGAAAGAAAATGCTTAGACTCCCCGGCAGCTGAAGATCATCCCCAACTATTTTGGCACGTTCGGACTTTTTCTGATCTCTGGATAAAGCTTTTAGTTTGATACATTTACGTTTGGATTGTTTTGCGAGTCTATTGATATGCATGTTGGCTATGCTAGATCAGATAGTGACCTTTACCTGACCCCAGGTCGGTTCATTTTTATGTTTTAACCTAGTATAGTCAGCTACCATCACATCACTTGACTCGCCGTAAGGAGAGAGGAAGCGAATGGTGCCAAAAAATTGACTCCTAGCCCAACTCTATCAGACGCGAGAGCCCCGAAACTTCT
>JAOTON010000007.1:0-86322 GCA_034440635.1 Lepas anatifera
CTGAGGTCGGGTCACGAGGTGACCTCCTCCATTGAAAAAGCATGGGAGAAGCTGTCTACGATCCAAGTCACAAAAACGATTGCAAATGCTCCGCTTGCTCAGAAAAAACGTTCTTGGACACCCTTTTACGGATCCCAGGGGCCAAACTTACCCTCTCCAAGGTCATCTAAGGTCACCAAGGGTCAAAAACAGTATTTTGACAATAACTTTTGACCTAATAAAGCCAGAGCGCGGAGTCAAACATCATCGTGTATGTCTCGTCACTGGCTTTCGTTTGATATACGCCAAAGTCACTTTTTGCCCTTTCGTGACCTCATGTCATAATTAGGTCGAGGTGACCTCTGGAGGTCAAACCACTGGCGGGAGGTCATTACGCCCCCACATAGCGGAAAACAGGCTGTCATTTTCCTATAAAATGTACTTTACCAGATCTTAATACCTCTGAAATAAGAGTTAAGCCAATTTTTCTTAAGCATTGCATATTTGAGTGAAAATGGTTTATCGTGACCTAACTTGGCCTCTGGAGGTCAAACTGTTGACCTGAGCGCTCAAACATGCGAAGTAGTTTCTTCACTGAATTCACGAGAGCTTTCTAATGCACTTTGCAGATTTCCGCTAACTCTTATATGTTCGGAGTTAGAGGGGGCCATCGATGGCCCCCGTGGGGCGAAGGTGGCGCCGAACCCCCGGTGGGGCGCGAATTAACACGCCCACAGGATGGGGGCCTCGGAGCCCCCCATCTGTTTTTTTTTCAAGTTGACCAGAGAATCGCTCGTAGCCCGAAAAACGATACTTGGCCACTTTCAACAGAATTTAATAGCGCGTCGATTGGTGAAGGAATTTTGAAAATCGGTGGAAAATGTTTTGACGTATAGGCTTTCAAAGTCAACCCAGCATTCTGAGCTCGCCGTAATCACGCGGTCGGACTAGTTCGCTTGCATTGGGGACCGAGTGGTGATGTCATAACGCCATATAACCGGGATGATATGTCAAGGTCACCTCAGACGAAGGCTAAGGTCAAGTTCAAAGGTCTCAGGTTAAGGTCATATCTGCACTTTCAAGGTCATTGACCCCAGTGCTTCCGGTCAAACGGCGTTACCCAGTCTGACATATATTATGCTATGACGTAATAGTTAAAGGGAGATACGCGACAAAATCATTATTGTGGTTTCTTGCTACTTGAAAAATCCTGATTACGAAACTGTTAATTATTTTTGTATCTTCGGCAAAATTTTGGGAGTCCACTCACTTATTATCGAAATAGGTTAACAGTTCCGATAAAATGCTGAAACCTCCACCCATCACTTACTTTTCGAAAACTATTTAAAGTTGAAAAGTAATGTTTTTTTAGTACTAAAATGTCTGTCCTCCTGTATTTGTATTTGAATTAATTTTACAAAGCTTTTAAAAACACAAAATGAATTAGTTTGCCCTAGAAACGGAAAAAAACAATTACTCAAGTCTTCAGCCGTTTCTGTACCTTGGGTCTTGAGTAGTTTTCTGCTTCAGCCCCAGAATGACGAAACGTTTGCGTCAGAAAGGTCACGTGACCCCCCTATGAGGTGGATGAACGTTCTGATTGGTCAACTGTGATTTCTTAAAATTCCTATATTTTTGTTTTAATATTATTTTTGACTGTAGGCTTTTTTTAAAATAACTTATGTCTTAAACTTTCAAGTCACTGCTTACGAAAAATGGGACCGGTTTTTTTTAGAGAATTTAATAGCCTTAGCCGGGGGGGTCGTCATTTACATCGATAAGAGGTGTACAGGTAAAGTCGTCTAGAAATGTTGACTTTGAGAGCAATTTTAAGGCATTTGCAGGCCAAATTCGCAAAAATGAGAATAGGACTTCTGAAACAACGTTTTGTGACCTTTTGATCTAGCCAATAAATTTTTCTCGAGTATCTCCCTTTAAGGTACATCATGTAAAGGACAAGGTCAAAGGTAATTGGTAAAGGCCAATCCTCATTTCCCGCCAAACAGTGGCTACAGCGCTAGTCATAGTGTACATTATAGGTGGTATATCATATTGTGACCTAGGTCAATGACCTTGAATACCTTGATCTCAAAATCGTAGGGAGTATTTTTTAGACCTTCCCTCTATGACCCTGATCCGTCTTAATCTTGGCTGGCCTTTTCCCCACACAATCACGGCAGTTCCCAATAGCCCCCCCAGCATGGCCAAGATTCGACTCTCATGACCTCGTTTGACCTAGGTCAAAACAAATTGGTCACTACGTATGTTCCCATAGCCCCCATCCACCCTCCAACCGGCGTTTTTCTACTCCACTTAGTTTCCGAGATCTTTAGGGGCCTTCCAGGCTCCACTCTAGAGCGCGTTAGTGTGTAGGTGTTAACCCTCGCCCCGGTGAGCGGAGATGGGGTGTTTGAACACCCCCTCGCGTTTTTCCGGCGGCACAAAAAACGGCGGCGCGAAGGGCCGCCGTACTCGGCACGCATTATCCTTGACCAATTCCGCAACTTACCCCTTGACCAATTCCGCAACTTCCCCAAAAATTTCAAGGTTGGGTCATCTTATGTCAGGTCACCAGAACAGGTCGCGACCTTACCTCCGGAAATATTTAAGGTGCCATATGTAAGAAAAGGGTTAATCTATCCAATTTAATTGAAGCTTATAACACATACTAGGCCTATCGAGTACAACATATATTCCGGGTTTTTCATATCGATGACCTAAGGTCAGATACGGATCGGAAATGCATGGGGGAGAACAGGAATTGGGCTGTATTTGGGTAGATACAGCTGAGAATACCTCCATATTCTCTAAATCGTAGTATCCTGGGCCCCTTTCTAGGGCCATGTTGCAATTTTTGACCTGTGACTTCTGAGAGGTCATCTGGGTCACTAACGCAGGTATTCAGACTTGAGTCAACAACTTTGCAGGAAATTATGATAGTTTTATTTTGATGCCATTACGTTCGGATTTTTATTGCGCGTCCTGTGATGTGCATATTGACTATGCTAGATCAGATAATGACCTTGACATGACCTGAGGTCAGGCCATTTTTGTGATTTGAGTATGCAGTTCCAGCTGAAGCCTGTAAAGACCCTGAGGTTTATCACTTGACTTGGATTGGCGACATGACCTGCTATGATTCGGCCGGAGGTTGCGAAACAGGCCACGCAATATGCCATCAAGTATGGCGGCGCTGCGCGTCGCCGTTTTACCAGCTAAAATCCTTACACGGGGGGGAAGGGGCAGGTACACCATACCGGTGCGCGTTCATGAAGCGTTATGCTCCATAATGTGGCAAAGGTTAGCACCTGACAACCCTTTCGCATTCATTCCACCCCATCCCACTGATGTTCGTTCTGGTCACTTTGCAGCGGAGAATGTACCGAATAAATGGTCCAATCCAATTTTCCTAGAAATATTAGCCCTCCGCTCCCTCCCGAATGCGGACTGTAAATATTCCGTCACATTCACTGCCAAGGTAACCAGATGCGTAAGGATTCGAGTCCGGCTTCCTCTCATTCTCCGCATTTTAAAACCTAGGCAATCCCGGGAACGCTTGTTTCAGCTATTGAAAAGCCCTTTCGTTCGTTGACTATGAATGTTGAGCAGACTCATCATGAAAGCAGGTGTTTTCCGATAACTTTTTAAAACTGCTATGTCAGTTCAAATACCAAAGTGCCACGTTCTTGCGAACTGCTGCCGTTAAGATGGGTCCGTGAAACGAGCATCTACTAAGTAATCGGAGCACTGCACGCCGCAGCACGAGCAACTGAGTTAAGGCAAGCGCAGTTAGCGCCTGCACCCTCCATCTCCAACAACAGACCTGTATCACGTTCACCGTGTATTACTTCATCTCACACTGTTCACTTCTTGTTGGGCTGGGGCTTGTTGTCCTGGCGCTGGAAGCGGGGAGGAGGCGTGCGGTCCTTCCGGTCGCGCCGCGACCTGTTCCGCACCACCTTGGAGTGGATGGCGCACGACACGCAGTAGTGAAGCTTCGCGTACAGCTTCGGCAGAACGTAGGCTGAAAACAGGGGCACATTGCAGAGTGTAAGGTCGCTAGTTCAATAAATACAAATGTAGACAAATTACACATACACATATCGCAAAAGTATGGCGGTACCACTTTTCTTTTTGCACCTTGCGTCAAAATTTTGGGTCCAGGTCACTTGTCAGGTCACCAGTGCAGGGCAGGTGACATCTCCAAAAAGTTAGCATTAGTAAGAGCAGGGTTAATCTTTCGGTCTCCAAATCATATCACATAATATGCCCACCGGGTATTAAGCATTTAATTCGATATTCTTAAATAAAGGACATCAGGTCAGGTAGGAGTCATGCCATTTCCATTGGAAATGCAACGTTTATTTTCACGCAATTCGGTTAGTCTTATTCCTGCAGTTCTGATAGCATGGTGCTACGTGCTAAACGTTCAAATAACTATAGTGCTAAACAAGCCCATGGTACTGGCCTCTGTAAATACGTATTCATTTCTTCAATGATCAGTTTGAACTAATAAACATTTGTTTGTATCAAGAGCAATAGCGGAAAATGATAAGCGTCATCTTCGTTCCAAATAATGGCCTCTTTTTAGCTTAACAGGCTTCTTTTGCATCAGTTTTAATTTGTGGCGAAAATCAAGGAGCTCACTCTGGCAGAGTATCCGATCCTACGCCGATCTGACTCCATGCGATGTAGACTTTTCCTTAGGCAAAAAATTAAAACAAAATCCAACTATTAAGCTTATTAGTTACTTTTCAGCAGAAACAAGGTCAAATACATTCGTTTCGATAACGATTGCACCTAAAACCGCCAGTCTAGAATTGCACGAATGTGCATATTCCCTTTCAGACTAAGTACGGAGGGAACAAGTGTCCTCCCATCATATATTCCAATATTGTCTCCCTTTTAGTATCACCTAAAACCTGGGTCAAGATCATGGTGAATTTCCAAGTAAAGATGTAGTTGAAGATAAAGCTTTTCTCAGTAAATGGTAACTTAATACAAATAACTTCCAAAATCATAGTTTACAAGCAAGGGTTGCTATCTGTTAAGTGTTGTCATTGTGTTACACATGGCGAACACTTTTCAAAAGCACCAGGTAAGCTGGTGCTTTTATCATGATGAACTTCAATTTTGGGCTCGAAACTTTTAGTGTACCCGGAAATAATACTCATTTGGTTCACCTAATCTCCAAAAAAATTGGTTGCTTCTTGTGACCCCGGACAAAAGCTGGAATTGCCTGCCATACACCCCACCGACCGTTTTAACACGCGCCCTGCTGGGTGGGGGGGCGAAATTCGCCCCTCCTGGTTTTCCCTGGATATCGCAAAAACGAAGACACAGAGCATTGAAACTTACAGTACCTCATCCCTGATCAATGCTACGTATATCACCAAATCTTTTAGGTCAGGTCATGTCAGGTCAAGGAGCTATCCAAGGTCAAGCGACCCGACCTCAAAACATAAAATTACGAGTTTGGAGCGGCGCCTAACCAGCATCAGCCAACCGATCAGTTTGAAACTCTCACAATATGATGACACTATTAGGATCTACAAATATATCTCGGAATTTTGATATTGTTGACCTGAGGTGGGGTCAATTTTTTGGTCACCCTATTGGAGAAAAATAGAAAAGACTCGTTTTCGGTAAATACGGGATACATAAAGCTGTGCTCAAACGGTGTATTCTTACCACGATCTTGACCATAAAGTTGAGTTTTTGACCATCTGACCCATCAAAGGTCATGTCAGGTCACAGGAGCATACAGCAATTGTTTTGCACTTAATGAACACTTATAATTTTGCACTTAACTTCTCACTGAATTGAGATTAAGCTCCCATTTTGCTTGCATTGTACTTGTATTGTCACGGGGAGTTGATTGATATGCAACATGATCATACCAGGTCACCCTGTGACCTTGGCCTAGCTCGATGTCAGGTCATTTTCAGTTTGACCGAGCAAGGTCATGTTATACATAATTCGATTCGCCATGATGAGAAGAATCCAGTGATGCATAAGTATTTGCTCTAGCTCTGCTGAGTAAAAATCTAGAGGGGAAAACGTACACTGCCCCGCTGTAAGCCTATGGGACCTTATTTGACCTAAGCTGACCTCAATATTGATCTGACATAAAAATACTTCTAATAATTTCTCTTCGTCTTGTCAAGAGCTTTCAAACGCCGTCCGTAATTTTTCTTTAGCTTTCCTGGGAAATGAGATAGGGAGGGGGCGAAATCCGCCCCCCAGCTGGACGCATCATGTCAGGGACCTCAGCGGGACGCGTGTTAAGACGACTTCGCCCTACCCGTAGCTCTGATGAAGTGGGCAATCCCAGAGGCGAATAACGGAACCAATACACGATTGCGGCAGCACTG
Organism: Lepas anatifera; assembly: GCA_034440635.1. NCBI lineage: Eukaryota > Metazoa > Arthropoda > Thecostraca > Lepadidae > Lepas > Lepas anatifera. The sequence continues at coordinate 6,354 of JAOTON010000007.1, forward strand.
GACTCACTCTGGTAGACACAGGCCTCATTGATATCCCTGACAGCGGCCGCCTCCACAATGTTGCGGACCACAAACTTCTTGATGGCCTTGTCTTTCGGGCAGCAGCGTGCGCAGTTAGTGCACCGGATGGGGTTCACGTGACCCCGTCCGTGCTTGTTGCGTCCTCCATTGCGCCGCTTGGTAGTCTGCAACACAGACATCACAACTTGACCTTATACGACTAGTGGTTATACGCGACCACTGACGCATAATCATCACTGTCTGTACCACGGAGATAAGTGCCAGGTTGGAGGAGACAGATTTGAGGATAATGCAACCACCACAGAAGCTTCATGGAACTTCACTTCATCACAAACTCTGGTCTGAGGTGTAAGCCATCAAATTCAGGTGAAGAAAATATCCATTCTCAAAGAAGGCTGTCAAACAGGAGTTAAGAGCAAGGAAGCCGTTTATATACATTTGGAGGCAGTGTTCCAAATTCCAGGGTAATGGGTGGAAAACAACACTCCGGCAAGTTTAATTTTCTTCTCACTTCTCTGTTGTTTATACTCAATTTTCCACTCACTTTCCAAGTGCGAGTTTTTCGCAAAATTCAATAACCCCAGCGTCCTTGAACTCATCAAAAGTGCGGTAGTAAGGCAATTATGATTAAAAAGTTATTGCTAAACTTTGAATTAGGGCTTTATTAAGAGGTCTATTTAAATCCCACAATGGTTAAACTTTTGAATTTTCTGCCCACTGACTATATTTTCCTATTTGAACTTTACACTCAGCACCTTAATGCAAAACCAGTTTTGGGACACTGTCTGGAGGTTTGGGACTCCCGAACCCCCAAAATTATTAGGTTCATGCTGCAAAAATGACAAAAAAATTGCTCAAACATACACCACGGAGTAAATTCGACACAGTCCAAATACAGTAATTTGTTCGCGTTTTAAAGGGAATGTGGCACCTTGGTCGAATCCTGGAATTTAGTGAAATTAGGCGTACTTTTATCCAAAAATAATGAAACCACTCATTATTTCTCTGAAAAATGTATAATAAGCTCAATATTTTGTTTTTAAAAATACTCCTCTAGAAAAAGAAATCAATATCAGCCTGTGGATGATGTCACGATCTAACAACCACTACCATACTTGAAACGCTTCAAGGGCTTCGATTGGCTGATGCTCATCGTGACGTCAGCATATGTCGTCACACCAGTAGCTCAGAACAATGGCCGCCCGGCGACGGGCTGATGGGGGGCTGTTGTCAGGTAGGTTTTAGCTTTTTTTCTACGGAAATATCGAGTTCCAGGACAAATGAAATATGGAGTACCGGGTTTTCTGACTTGCTTTACAACTTGGCTATCTCAGTTAAAATCACGTTGTGAAGGTGCCACATTCCCTTTAACTACAGAATGGAAAATAATACATTTCAACAATTTTTGTCCAAAACAGATGCAAAACAGATACATCCAAAGGGCAAAGGATTAACACAGCAGTGCAATGGGCACAGGGGGAAATTAAAGTTGATTTGCGCCGAGAAACCACGGAGTAAAATTTGGAACCTCCGGCCATATGCGTAAGTTTTCCACCCCACAATACATAACGTAAAGATACGGACAGAGCGGAGCGGCGGCATTGTCATCAAAATATTCAGGGTGAACTAGTCGAGCCGCCACGTTTCTCCTAGACATTTGGGTATAAAGTGTACAAAAGTCCGTAACAAACGATGGAACTACTGTGAAATCGTGGGTAACTTCCAACAGTGTTAAGCAGGGTCCTGAAATTGCTTTCACGCAAGGTGAAGAGTGAGGCCAAAATCCCAAAAAGAGGCCAAAATCCCCCGCTTTCGTAACATACCTCATTTTTGTCGTTAAGTATTTCCAGGCTTACAAGTCCCATCACAGCCTTTTTCCTGGACCTGCTTGTTGCTCCTTACCAAACCAATACTTTTTCAGGATAATACTTTGATTTAGGACTGCATTTATATGCCTTCATAATACAAGTAACAACTACCACCAGCTTTTTTTGGTTTTGACTGACAGTAGATGAAAATATCTGCTGTAGTATGGAAGTGGAGAATCATCATTCTGCTACCTCCTAGTGGAATGAAAACATTCTGACGCTCCACAATTGTAGGTAGGTACCTCATATATAGATAGGATCTCATAACCCTGAATCTCTTAACTATTCACATAGAACTAGGAAGCTACATAATTTCTAATGTTCATATATAGAATACATTATTTGGCCTTGATGCCACGGTAAATAACTAACCAGATAAATCCCGTTTCCCCTTATTCTGATATTCTCCGACTTTCACCCACCCAAGCACCACACAGGCTAACATTATTAATGCAAGACATGGGGTTTAAACACTCAACCGCTGCCAAGATTATTTTGATTCAATGTGTGAAAACCAGACCACCGGCCTAATTTGTATGTACAATCAGTTCAGATGAAGAAAATAGCATGCATACCAAACATTAAAAACCATGAGCCGCAAAAGGTACAATACGCGCCTTCCTCCAAGCTGTGGAAAACTTTTGCAAGGTATTATGACGTCACCCAGTACTGTACTGAGTAGGTAGGTACCCACCTATCTCCTGTAGATATTTAAAATGAAATGGTTGGATTAATCGTGAATTTCCCGAAAGGTAAGCTGCAGTATCACGGATAAGAAATGAACCCTCATGCACAATATCCCTTCCAACAGCAAGCTCAAATTCCTTCCACGCACTCACTCAATTTCCAGTCTTCTTTCCAAAAACCATAATGACCTCAAAATTCTGTATTCTCCACCTTGGTGATATTCCCGCCAGAGCAAAGGGCTCGCCAAGGTTACCGAAGTAACTAAAAAGCTCACCGCCTGCACTTGCACACCCATTCATGACACCCGAGATCATGTCGGCTCCCCAAATACGATGACGTGACGTCATTGTTCTGAATGAACGAAATCCAGCTGAGGCCCTTTCACCGACGCCAATTCGGTACTTGGATGTCTTTGGAATCCGATTTCTCAATAATAAACGCACGGTTGAGAGTAATCGAACGCTAGAAATGTTGCTAAAACATTTTTCAACCTAAAAAAAGGTGGAATCGGCCTCACTTAAAGTGGAGATTTCTACCGAAATCACCATGTAGTTCCGAGCGTTTGAGAATTTCAAAGAAGCTCTTAAACCACATAGTAAAAATAAATATAAATTTCTTACTTATTTTTCTTGAAGAAAACATCTATTTCTTTCCAACCTTTGTTCAGTGAAATAATATATATCACCATTTACTCATAAATGTTACCAGCATTAAAAAATAGTAAAAAAAATCAGGGTTGACTTTGGCAGCCTCTCTTGAAATTATAAAATTACTTTAACATTACTGGTGCTCTTGATAGGAATCTAAGTTTCATTTTGATCCTTTCAAATGCGACTTGTATCCTATTCTAATGCGAATAATTGCCGAAAATTAAAAGTGGACGAAAACGAATGTGCCTCGATCCAATCGGCCTCACTGAACAAATACCCATGTGAAGTATTTCCTTCGCCTGAAAATCTGGCAGCAGTCAATCCCAAGCCAGCTTAGGCAAAAAATATACGCCATCTTTTGTATTTGAAAGGGCCAGAAACTTCTGGGACATGACAAAGTTTGTTATGACTCCAGAAAACCTTTCTTACCTCACTTTTCCCATGCCACCGTTGGTGTTTTTTTCTACGGATTTTAGATTCTAGTTTGTGGAAGGCCGGGATCGTTTTGTTTTGTGCGGCGTTATCGTGGGAGTAGTATTGGCGTTTGAGATATTGGCGAGAGGACGTAATCAGGCAAGATATTACATCAATGGCAGTTGGGGATTATACTAATATGGTTTGGGTATTCACTGTCATAATTTAGATGTGTATTATACTGGTTTTCATGCCCGGGATTCCTCTGCCAAGTGAGGCCAAAACAAGCCCCTGGTGATCCCTAAATAAACCTGAAAAAGATACGTTTTCCACCTAAAATTGTAAATTTCAGGACACTGGTGTTAAGGATTGATGAAAATTGTTTTTGATTCGGGAATGGTTCTGTGGAAAGTATTGAAAAATTGTCAAAGAGAAATAGTGCATTATAAACAAGGTGTATATACTTAATATTTAGCAAAATTCGTAAAAATTCCTCGGGTTTCTTACGCCGCATAAATTTTCTTGTATGGCACACGGCGGAAAATTGATCATTGTCTGAAAGCCCACTGCGTAAGAATGCGTGCCTTACTCAAGTATTATTTTCTCCTGAATGGGAACGCATTCACTAATGTGTTTCGTAGCTACTGATACCCAAGGGGATGAGGTGGCTTAGTGGATAGCACCCTTGTCTTCTAAGCCACCGGTCCGGGTTCGAAGTCCCGGCGGAGCCTCTGAATAAGTCGATCTGATCCCCAAAATCCCTTCCAACAGGGTGAGAGTTGGCGACGCCGTATGACCCTGGCAGTTGGTGCGTCGTTAAACCCCAACAATTATTATTACTGATACCCAAAGGCAGATCCAAGGAAGGAGTGCTCACCACACACCTCTCCCTCCAGCTTGGAGCGCCCCATCCCCTTCCAGCACGGAGCGCGCCGTCCCGTTCGCTTCGGGCGCCCTAAAGCAGTAGCTCAACACCTTACGACGCCGTAACTTTGCAGGATAAGCATCATTATTATCCCAGTGGACATATGATCAGTTTCAGTACGCTGTATTTACGAACCAACCGCAGGAATTGACTTGTCGACACACGTACCCGGGAGTTTGCCTTCGACACCCCCATTTGGAAGTCAGTGGGCGTCCCTCCGGCAAACCTGATGTTTTAGCTCTCCGCAAAGACTTTTGAAACATGCCCCGCAAAAACCTAACTAGTTTCACGGTTACTACCGGGCGCCCCTATTAATCATGCAACAACAAACTCCAGGTGGCATGCTGACGTCCCCCCACCCCACAGCGAAATCAAAAAATCCACCAATGGTGGTACCTAGATATGCATAGCTCTTTTGGCAGTTGAGTTTTGTGTTTTAACAGTTGGCAGAGCTTTCGTTTTAGTAAATATGTGAGCGGCATTGGAAATCTCTCCCATGAAGCCAGATCAGATGATGAGTCGTAATTCTCAACTTGACGTAACCTAAGGTAAAATCAATATCAACATGAGTCATAAGGCATATCAGTTGGATTGCAGTCGCAGGGCTACCACAAAAGCGTCCACATAATCAGTTGATCACCACTCCGTGCAAACTTATCAAACTTAAGGGTAGATTTCCACGCACTTTCAACGGAGAGGTCGTGGACCTTACCAAACCTCAAATAATTGCCATAAAAACTCCTCTTGCCATTACATGATGTTCCGTGATTTATTATGTGATGTAGCTCTTGCATCAATACATCCTTATTTTGCCGTTGAGTGTGGCAAAGACATGCTAAAAGTTCTAAATTAGGTAGTAAACCACTCTACTTAGAACTTTAAAGTCTATGTAAATGTTATAGCTTTGGGTGACATGAAACATGCCAATAGCGGTTTCTTGTCCTGCTCTACAAAACTGATGCGTCAGTCCAAAACCCATTATAAAAGTGGGACACTCCTTTTAACTCTGCAATAACTGCTAAGGTAAAAGTGTTGCTTATTCACTCTGTTAGAATGGTTTTTGCAGTTCAAATCATGCTTGCTCAGAGAAAGTGCTGGGCTATGAAACCAGAACCTACAACACAGGGAAGGACACTTCCCACTTAGCAACCTGCTTCCTTCATTTCCCACTTCCCTGCAACCTGCAACATTCATTTTTCAAGGCACAATCATTAAATATTCACATCCCTGCTGTGTAATGATACACAATGTACAGCCCCAGTGCCCAGTCCACAAAAGGTGGCAGGTCTCAACAGTATCTAGTTGCGGCAGCCACAAGGCAGACATTCTAGTTTGAGGCAGCTTTTGACCATCTTTGGGGCAGGCAAGGAAGCATTAGGGCAGAAACAGACACACCACAGCAGACATAGGAACTGAAAAGAGGAAAAATATAAAAAAATGGTAATTAATGTTGTTTAGTGGCCTTCCTGCATTGAGAAAATATGTGCCCAAGTGGAGAGAAAAGTGTCTCAGCAACTAGGTTTATGCCCCATATGGGGCAGTATTTGAGCTGCCCCAAAAATATTGTCAAGAAGCCTGCCATATTCTGCAGACTGGCCTAGTGCCCAAATATATCTATGTAGGCCCCTTCACAGCTCAAAGCAGTAGAACCTTTGTGTACTATTTGTATAATGACCACAAATCCATGACTAATTTGGTTTTCTGCAGAAAGGGCACTTATAACGGTGGGGCACCCAGCCTGTCAGTAACAATTTTGCCTGCCAGCTGCAACACAAAGCTTCTTCAGGAGTCAAATCTACTCACTTTGATCTCATACTGCTTCAATTTATTTTGTGTGTTAATATACTAAAGTTATCTTGTGAATATTGACCAACTGTATGGTATCCCCCTTCATTTAGAGTGCCCACACATTCAACATGATCCACAATGCCTCTGGTACATTCCTAAGAGGTGAGCAGGAACACCCATACTGCAGCAGTGCAATATCCAGAGTACAGCGGTGAGATATGAACATATGGATGTATCCCATAATATATATATACTCTTCGATGCAGCGACTATTGAATAGTATTGCTGATTCGCACTTTGATAACTTTTTTTGTTGTTTAATTATATCATTGATGGTTTGTTTGGTTGCAATTGAAATGTCTTTGGTCAAATCAGTAAAGTTCATTAAAAATATTACAAATATAAGTTCGAGCTTTCGAATGTATTGGACATTCATTATCAAGATAAGAGAAAGAGCGGCTCACGTTTTCCTAAATATAGTTGTTTGAATAATATAGCACCGAGTAATGAGCTCTTATCAGTTGAAAGACCTTCTATGTAAAGAAATATCATTACATTTTTGCCGACTACTTGCTATGGAATTATCTCATGAGTACAAAACTACAATTCTTATATCATCTTATCACAGTTTCATAGTCACACTACATTAATACATAGTTAGTCACAAGGCATTACAATACAATAGAGAAACATTCACATTGCCAACACATGGTATGTTATACAGTACATATATCACACATATTCGTTTTTTCTATTATTTAACCCATCCCCCACAGTGCAACTTGACGAGTCTAACGTTTTTTTTGTGTTGATCTGCGGTGCGAGTTGGTTGATGTATATTGCTTCAATGATTTCTATCTTGTTGTGGTCAGTGCTGGAGTGTATTATATGTGTGTTATCAGTAAGCATTTGTCTTGTGAGTGTTGTGTTGTGTTCTTGTTGTAGATGATCCTTAGGGGCTCCCTCGTGGAGGTGCATGGTAAGACGACGAGATAAAGTGGTTGATGTGTATCCGATGTAGTTTACCTTACGAAGTCTGCAACCTTCGTCGGGACATTGAAATTGGTAAACTACATTAGTACGCATCAACCACTTAATCTTCGTGGGATGGTTGTACATTACAAGGTTTTTTGTTTTCGTGTTCTGGTAGTATATGTGAAGATTGATTGTGTGATTCTCTTTACATTTGATGTTTCTTTTAAGTATGCTTTTCAAAATCTTCTCATCTGTTTCGTACTGCGAGTTCATGTGATTTCGGTAGTAGAGATGGTGGGTTACTGTTTGTGATGGTGTGTTACTGTGACGGTGTTTAAGTAATATATATATATATATATATATATATATATATATATATATATATATATATATATATATATATATATGTGTGTGTGTGTTTCGTTAAAAATGACAGAACTTATCGTTTGCTCTTTTTTTAGTTAAGAGACTCAAGCTTGCGAATTAATCGTCTATCGTCTTGGTCAAATTGATGCAAACTGAACTAAAGGCCATTACATGCGACGTTTCATTGTTCCGAACATCTTCAGGTATAAGTGATACATACAACACTTAAGTGATACATATATAGTGATAATAATAGCAAAATACAGTTCAAAACACTCATCGTCTCGGATCAAAAATGGTTAAGACTTCTTTGAATAAGTGGTTTAGAAATTTAAATTCAATCACAGGAAATCAAACGGTGGGCGCTTATCATTAGAAGATCAATAGTTATCAATGAAAACTATCCAGTCCGGCATAATTATCGATAGATCAGAACATTAAATACTAGCCTAGCGTCGTTACCCATAAAAATCCCCACCCCCCAACACTATCACATTATAACCTAGGCCCAAGAGGGGCACTGTCAAACACGGATGGCGCCGAGGCGATGTTCATTTGCCTATTGATTGTGGGATTGATGTCCCTGATGTATACTGCCTCCAGCACTTGGAGCATTTTCTTCTCATGGCATCTCGCTAGGATTTCCGTGTTTCGGACCAACATGTCTCTGGTTAGTCGTTCCCCGTGTGAGCGGTGCATGTGCTTTTGTGGAGCTCCATCTTGCAGGTGCATGGTCAATCTTCTCGAAAGCGTGGTGGTCGTGAATCCAACGTAGCTACAATCGGAGCGGTGCGCGCAGTCACCAGCAGGGCAGTTGAACTTGTAGACTACGTTAGTGGCTTTCAAGTCAGATTGGTCTTGGGACAGGTCATTCTTCACTATAAGGCTGGATACTCATGGGCTTTTGTAATATATCACCAGATGGAGACGGTCACTTTGTTGGGTCGGTTTACAGTTGTTGTGGATGATTTCATGCAAGGCCTTCTAATCCTTCAAATGTGCTGAAGACATGCTGCTCTGATAGAACAGCTTAATCGTTGCCCCTGTTGTCGTTGTCTGTGTTCCTTGAGGTCGGCAGGATTTATCGAGTTGTTTCCGAATAATCTTATCGATGTCATTTATGCTGTAGTCGTTGCAACGTAGAATGTTTTTGATGCGCTCAAACTCTTGGTGCACTAAATTCCAGGAGGAACAATGTGTTAGAGCGCGGTGGATGTAAGCTCGAATAACACTCTCCTTGTAGCGTTTCTGGCACTCGCTTTTCCCGTTCAAACAATTTCCTGTGTTCGTCTCTTTCCTGAATACTTCTGCCTTGAATTCCCCAGTAGAGCCGTCGAGGAACGTATCTGGAAACGGGATTTTATTGTCCTCGCTTTCTTCAGTAGTGAATTTCAGTGTTGACTCTTCTTCAAGCAGAGTCTTGAGTTTCTGGAGCTGGCTGCTCTCGTGAATGTCCACCCATATATCGTCGATATAACGGAGATACTTGAAAGGGGGAATATCCATACGGCTTAGAGCCTTTTCTTCCACGAAGCTCATGTAGCTCTGGGCGTTTCAAAGGCGTTTGTAGGTTGAGCGCATCAAAAACATCATACGTTGCAACGACTACAGCATAAACGACATCCATAGCATTATTCGGAAACAACTCGATAAATCCTGCCGACCTCAAGGAACAGAGACAATGACAACAGGGGCAACGATTAAGCTGTTCTATCAGTGCAGCACGTCTTCAGCACATTTGGAGGATGAGAAGGCCCTGCATGAAATCATCCACAACAACTGTAAACCGACCCAACAAAGTGACCGTCTCCATCTGGTGATATATTACAAAAGCCCATGAGTATCCAGTCTTACAGTAAAGAATGACCTGTCCCAAGACCAATCTGACTTGAAAGTCACTAACGTAGTCTACAAGTTCAACTGCCCTGCTGGTGACTGCGCGCACCGCTCCGATTGTAGCTACGTTGGATTCACGATCACCACGCTTTCGAGAAGATTGACCATGCACCTGCAAGATGGAGCTCCAGAAAAGCACATGCACCGCTCACACGGGGAACGACTAACCAGAGACATGTTGGTCCGAAACACGGAAATCCTAGCGAGATGCCATAAGAAAAGGCTCCAAGTGCTGGAGGCAGTATATATTAGGGACATCAATCCCACAATCAATAGGCAAATGAACATCGCCTCGGCGCTATCCGTGTTTGACAGTGCCCCTCTTGGGCCTAGGTTATAATGTGATAGTGTTGGGGGGATTTTTTATGGGTAACGACGCTAGGCTAGTATTTAATGTTCTGATCTATCGATAATTATGCCGCACTGGATAGTTTTCATTGATAATTATTGATCTTCTAATGATAAGCGCCCTCCGTTTGATTTCGTGTGATTGAATTGAAATTTCTAAACCACTGATTCAAAGAAGTCTTAACCATTTTCGATCCGAGACGATGGGTGTTTTGAACTGTATTTTGCTGTTATATATATGTATCACTATATATGTATCACTTTAGTGTTATATGTATCACTTATACCTGAAGATGTTCGGAACAATGAAACGTCGCATGTAATGGCCTTTAGTTCAGTTTGCATCAATTTGACCAAGATAATAGACGATTAATTCGCAAGCTTGAGTCTCTTAACTCAAAAAGAACGAACGCTCGAACGCTAAATTCTCTGCCATTTTTAACGAAACATGTATCAAGAAAAACCTGCTCCCAAACTATATATATATATATATATATATATATATATATATATATATATATATATATATATATATTCCCATACTGCAGCAGTGCAATATCCAGAGTACAGTGATAAGATATGAAAATATGGATGTATCCCATAAAATTCATAAAGATTTATATAAAGATTTATATAAAGATTTATATATATATATATATATATATATATATATATATATATAAATCTTTATGAATTTTATGGGATACATCCATATTTTCATATCTTATCACTGTATATATATATATATATATATATATATAAGGAATTTATTCGCAATGTCCACTGAACCAGAGACAGTGGAACCAGCTGACTCCTACGATGCATCATCTCTAGAGAAAATCTTCCAGTAGGAACTACACACATACTAACAGCTGATGGAGTTTACATGCCCAAGTACTATCATTATCAGACTGTCCATAGATCCAAGGAATGCTGTTTCCCCAGCACTTTAACACAAATCAGGCCGTAAAGCTGGCAGGGAAAACACTCCATGGATTCAATGATCCCACTTCACATCCCAATAGTCCCTCCAATGCTGAACAAACTTTTGCAATGGAGCCTTAGCCTTTACTTAGTTTCAATGATCAAAATGTGATCTAACAGGACCCAGTGTAGAAAGTATGGTACTTTTGACTAGACTTTTGACTTAGGTGCGAGTCAAGATACCTTTACTTTACAAGGTGTGTTCAATCTCGACCTTCATGCTGTTGTGACCAGACCCCGTTCAAGTTGTTTGGCAGCATTACGTCATCATGGCTGGAGAGGCACTACAGTTACTATGCAGGGCATTGGAGAAATTGCACTTTTTCGAAGCTCTAAATAACCTGTTTTAGAACTGTATCAACAAAACTTATATGGTTGAACAGAAAGCTAAAAGATTTTTATTTGTGAAACCATCAGACGTTTTGCAAAAATCCAGTGAAGAATATTATTTTTACAAATTTTCCAGAGCGTGTCAAAATAAGAACATGTTCAGTACTAACAGCTGTTTGCAGTAAGACTAATCTTGATTTTGATTGGCTGTTGATTTCTGACCTTTGATTGGCTGTTGGTGGTACGTGCAGCAGAAGACAATAAACACCGGTGATCTCTTGAGCGAAGGTAAATTTGTTTCTCTCGGCTATTAGGTAGGCCTGAGTTGATCAAATAAATGCATGCCCTTTCAACAAATTCTTTGAAGTGTTATAATTTTTTCATTAGATTTACGTAAAATACGCCGCTCGCCGTTGAGATCAAGGTTACTGTCAAATGGGTGAAACAAGTTGATTTCGATTTATACTAGATTGGTGCCAAATACGCCCAAACTTGGTATGTTTCAGCTGATCCTTCCAAAAACGTAGTAGAATCTCCTATAACTTAGTAGGAAATGGCGGTGACGTCATCATGGGAGGACTATATTCAGTAGGAAACTTGGTTGTACCCGTAGTTAAAGTACCCTGGTTGTGACGTTGCATAACGTCACCCTTAACATTACTTCATATGGCAGAAAATGGAAGCAACAAAGTTTGACACTAATTGTGGCAAAAACATTCCATTAATAAGACAACATATTTTCAGCATTATTCACTATTTTCGAAACATGTCCGTGCTTTCGTGGTATGAGGTTTATTGAAGAAATGAGATTTTTAGAGGAGGTAAAACATTTAAAGGGAATGTGTTGGATTAGCGGTGGTGCCCTGGCTGGTGCTGCGAGCCGCGCCGGCCGACCGCGGCCTGGTGGTGTAGGTGCTCCGGTGGATGCGCGGTGCTGCTGTGGCTGCTGGGCGACGCTTCAGTGACTGTTGGGTGGCGCTGTGGTGGCCGCTGGGCCTGACCGCTGGTTGGCGCGGCTGATGGATGCATTGCTGCTCGTCCCCATTGCTAACCCATCAATTTGTTTTTTACTTTTTTATTATTTTATATTTCCCGTGCCCCTATTTTTTTCTCAACGGTTAAACTGTGATAACACTATTCCTTATGATGCTGCTACAAATGTTGCGCTACTGCTCCTACATCGTCTGACCTGACTTCCCAGGAGTCTCGTGTTCAAGAATCGCGGATTCATGAATCGCCGGAATCGCGTGCGTGTTGACACTCGTTTTACCCGAAGTGCATGTCCCAATGTATGTCCCCCATGTGTATGTGTGAAATATATGTATGGATACAATGTGGCACCTTGTTCGAATCCTGGATTTTAGTGTTATTAGGCATACTTTTAGTAAAAAATAATGAAACCACTCACGATTTCTCTGAAAAATGTACAATAAGCTGAATATTTTGCTTTTAAAAATACTCCTCTAGAAAAAGAAATAAATATCAGCCTGTGGATGATGTCACGATCTGGCAACCACTACCATACTTGAAATGCTTCAAGGGCTTCGTTTGGCTGATGCTCATCGTGACGTCAGCATATGTCGTCACACCAGTAGCTCACAACAATGGCCGCCGGCGACGGGGGGCTGAGGGGGGCTGGTGTCAGGTAGGTTTTAGCTTTTTTCTACGGAAATATCGAGTTCCAAGACAAATGAAATATGGAGTACCGGGTTTTCCGACCTGCTTTACAACTTGGCTATCTCAGTTAAAATCATGTTGTGAAGGTGCCACATTCCCTTGAAAAGAAATTTGTATTATTGAGACCAGCATCTGCATTACCGACCAAAATAATTCACTTTTTAAAGCAGTAATATAGAAACTCATTAAATACACCAGTGATGGCGCACATGCTGCAAACTATTTCAAGTGCTTTTAGTAAGTTCTGCCAAACACTGGGACCCAAAGCGGCACTTTTCAGTCTTTTGCTATTTTTATCGTTACATTCAAACAAATTTCACATGCCAAACTACTTGATGAATATAATAATACACATTTATAAATTTATTCATTTATCATTCATTTATTTGTGTAACAGCTGCACAGTGATACCTTAAAAGTGGAAGCAATAATTTGGTAGCAGTAAACAAAGTTTTCCCTCTGAGGGAGGGGAAATGCAGGGGAAAGCCCCTGCTTTGCAGAGGGAGCTTTCCTTTGCTTCTGCTCCATTTACATGCCATCTTTGCCGCGCTACTGTTTGAAAACAAATTTTAACATTCTAAAATGAACACCAGATTCATAAAATTCAGGAATTTCTGAATGTGCTTAACCTATTTTGACAGCCATGTCGTGCATATATGACGTCTTGGGAGGGATAATCTTTCTTAGGGTTTTCTCATGATGCCCACATGTTAAAAAATCCCCTCATGCTGTTGTGATGTCATCCCATTCAATGTCAATGGGGACCCCCCGGCTGTGAGTACCCTTGGCGACAGGAGTCGGTAGTGCAAATTTTATTAACCTGGTGCAAATTTGTGACTGGTGCGAAGGAGGTGACACTGAAAATGCAACAAATAATGGATGAATGGATAAAAGACACAGGGGGCTTTATAAAACTGACTAGCTAACAAGAGAAGTGGCATTGCATTGTGTGGGTAGGGATGGGTCCGTTCTCCCTGGTATGTTGTGGATTGGTGCAAACTTTAGGTGGTTGGCAGTGAAAAATTGAGCAAGAATTTTGGATGGCTTGTCTCATTAAGTGTGCTGCCATACTTTGCAGACTGCAACAGGACTACAGAATCAGGCTACCAAAAGAGCCCAAGCACCATTTCCCCAGCTTTCTAACATTATCTAAGATAAGCACTGGGGAAAATAGCACTTGATGAACTTGAAAACTCCAAGAGGTATAATGATCAGCAGATCCATTCAGATCATAATTTGTTCATGGAAACCAAGACCAGGTCGGTATTATGGTAGTAGGCAGATCACATCTCGCGGTTCAAAGGATCACATCAGAAGGTCCACTGATCAAAGGGCCTAATGTTCATAGGCTGTACCCTTTGAAAATTAGACCTTTTGAATAAGAAGTCCAACATTCAAAAGGTCCAAAAAGGCATGCTCAGATTCATGAGAGTGGGGTACTGATGCTGCAGAGGTGTGCTAGGACACATGATAAAAGGAGGATATGAGGGTTAGGTTAGGTTAGGTTAGGTTAAGTGAGGTGAGGTGAGGTGAGGTGAGGTCAGATGAGGTCAGGTCAGGTCAGTTGTGTATGCCCTTGGTCCCATTTCCTAATCTGGGGATATCACCCCTCTTTCCAGATTTTGAGTGCACCTCTGGTCTGGGTACCACTTTGGGAAATCTTTTAGAAATATCCCCACATTCTGCAAGAAAATCCCTAGAGGTGAAACAGATGGAGAGAGGGAGGGTTTGAGTAGTTTTAAGTGGTACCCAGACTAGAGGTGCACTAAGATTCTGGAAAGAGGGATGATATCCCCAGAGTAGGAAATAGGGACCAAGGGTATACAACACTGACCTAGCCTAGCCCAAGCTAAGCTAACCCTCATTGCCTCCTATTATCGGTATAACAGAAGAAAGCCAAATAAATTCATTACACACTAGTAAAGCGTGGTTTCCTATGTCACCAGACATGGTGAGCTCAAATATGATACTCAATTCCCACACAGATTGAATATTACAATATAATTCGGCATGAAATCCGTCATATACCTCACGACTCCCGATGGACCACTGGAAGAATCGTGTAATAAACAAACATGACGCTAATTCAGGATGTCAGATTGGATTCCAGAATAATAATTCAATACAAGAATAATACTCTAGATCTCTGAGTAAATAGTCCAGAAAAGTGCTACATGAATCAGCAGATTTCCTGCCAAGAGAAATCAATCTCAACTTTTGACTGATCTCCCCACCAGAGATGAGGCAGGTGCAATAAAGGAAAATCCAGATTTATCAATGCAGTGTGGTCCAAAGATTTCGCAAATCAGGACAGTACGCGAGCGAAGCAAGCGGACATGAGTCCTCCGAAGGCCCAGTCTTTGCCGGCAAAGCCGAGGCCGCCAGAGTCGAAAGTTAGCACAGCAGGCTAGGTGCGGCGCAGGCGACGTCACTAAATTGAAAAATGGTTAGGTAAGGTTAAGTTATGTCATTTTTTTAAAGAAAATTTTGACATTTTAAAGGATTTTCTTACTATTTGGAGTTATTTAAAACAAAGTTTATCAATGTAAAAGTTTTTATTTGCATCAATGCGAGATTGAAAAACACCATATCTTGTATCGTCTCAACATTTCCAGCACGGTCACGATCTTCTCCGCCCCTAAAGGAACCATGTTCTCCGCTGTGTGTGGTGTGATGGGGTATAATACCTACTTCTTAGATTTTCATTTTCATTTTTGAGGGAATTGGTGCTTGGGCACGGGCAGCCGTGTTGAGCATCAATGAGAGTGAGGTGGAAAGGATTGGAAACTGTATCTCTTAAGCATCTAAGTGATTAGTTTGTCTTCCTTCAGAACTACCCTATTATCATGTCTTAGCACGCCTCTGCAGCATCATGCACTCCACTCTCATGCATCTGAGCACGCCACTTTGGACTGTTTGAACGGGTGGGTGGACCTTCTGATGAGATCCTTTTGAACCGTGAGATGTGATCTGCCTAATACCATAATACCGACCAGGTCATTGATAAATAGTCCATGCAGCAGCATTGGTGCTTATCCTAGTGAGTATACTGTTCAAAGCACTTGATTTAGTACATGATACGGACCAAAATGAAAACTAGAGGCTTAACAGGATTCAATGAAACATTTTAACGTTTATATCTCGCGACCACAACACACACCAGATAGAGTCCCGTTTAACACAATTAGAATCGTGACCTATTTTCACCCCGAAAAGGCATCCCGGCAGCACTTTCCACCACACCAGTTATCACTATCAAATCCAATCGATAAAATGAAGCAGATTTCGTATAACTTGCACAACAAATGACAAAATTCCACACAAAATCCACAACTGCACCATTTTGGCGATGGCCGTGGACGAAAGGAATCGCCACCGCCACCATTTGAATAAACAGCAGAAATAAAAAGTTGTGGATTCAGAATAATACAAACATAGGTTTTGTGTCCTGTTTTTGGCTTTGAAATATTTTAAAGAAGTTGATAAATTGAAAACTGGAGATTGCATCTAAATTTTTGAAATTTTACAATAGTAAACAGATTCCTTTCCTTTGACCTAGAACCTAGATGTCGCGCTGATTTTTCTGGTTTATATAGGTGGCGGTACTATCCTCCATTTTGTGGCTGGATGGCATTGTTTACAGCAGGATCCGGACATTGACAGCGAAGACATTAATTGTAACAACTTGGAGCGGGACAAAATTACTGAAAAATGGCAAAATTCAAGCCCTGAGTGACAACTGAATGTGATGTGGGCTGGGTTTGAGGTGGAGGCCCTGACATCTTTCCGAGCCGGCTCTCTGTGTCTGGTTTTATTAACATTGCAGATAGATATTTTAATGTTATGATCTCACATTTTAGGGTACTGTTCTTGACAGATGGGCTAGGTGCAATGTGTGAATCAGCAGCGGAAATGCCGATTATTGCCTGCTATCCGTAAAATAACCCGTCGGCGATCGGCGTCTTCGACTGACTCCGATGCCCTGATGCAAGCACGTGGGCGAGTCGACAGATAGAACGTGCGTTCACTGTGGGAACCAGGGGATACAGTTGTGCCCTGCTTTTCGCCTTTTAACAGGTTAATGATGTTTGTGTACACGTGTTGATTTAAAAATGCTAGAGGGATGTTCGCTATCCCAATTTTTTATTCAACCAAGAATGTAGATAAGTGTTGTTTCCCCTTGGGACGGATCCAAGGTGGCACTAGGGCCTATCACCCATCCCCCACCCCAAGGGAGAGCGGATTTCGGGGTGGGAGGAGGGAAGGATATATCTACATGGCAGCCCAGGAAAAAGAGGATTAGCTTGAGCATCTTTTTATACACCTCCTGGATCTCAGCGTCGCCTCCAGGTGGTAAAGAAACAGTTCAAGAACAACGCAGACGGTTTCTGAGACACGGGGCCCCTCTGAAATAGCTTAATAAAATACAAGTATCATTTCAGCAAGGGGTGCGTTTTCATTTTAGTGGGTCCCCCACGAAGCTTTCATACGTCAGGCAATATATGAGATCCGCAGTAGGTACCCCGAAGTCGCCCACCTGGCGGCAGTGGCGTAGCCAGGGTTCGGCCAAGAGGGGGGGTAGGGGTCCGACAACCGTCGGGTGCTCCCTAGGCTGGGGGGATACTTAGCAGCCGGGGTCCATATCCTATATTTTTCGTATCGAATTTTAACCGTATATTTCTACAAAAAACTTGCTGTGTCTTCTTAAGTGTTTGTTCTCATTGTTCTTTATGGTTTGTTTTTTCACATCAGACCAAGCTTGCGGTTGCCGAATTCATGAAGTCGTTAATCAGGAAATTTCCAAAGAAACGAAAATAAAAATGAAATAAAATACAAGGAATAGGCTTGGGGAGTGTATCCCGGGCTTTATCACGCGCACTGGAGGGGGGCCTCGGAGGCCCCCTCACCTGTTTTTCCGAGGTGGCCGGAGAACCGCTTGTAGCCGAAAAACGACACGTGGTCACATTTAACAGAATTTAATAGCACGTCGATTAGTAAAGACTTTTTGAAAATCGGCTGAAAATATTTTGACTTATAGGCTTTCAAAGTCAGACCTGCATTTTGAGATCGCCGTAAACGCGCGGTCGGACCAGTTAGCTTGCATTGAAGACCGAGTGGTGACGTCATAACGTCATATAAGCGGGACTATATGTCAAGGTCACTTTACATGAAAGTCAAGGTCAAGGTCAAAGGTCACAGTTCAAGGTCATATCTGCACTTTTAAGGTCACTGACCACTGTGCGTCCGATCTCAAATTCCTTTAAATTAAAAACAGCAAAATGCAAAATTTATTTTGAAGGTCAATTTGAAGGTAGCTCAACTTTTCATTGTGAGCGCACAGGCACCCCTTAAGACAGTGGCGGATCTAGCCGGTAGGTTTGGGGGCAAGCCAAAGCCGATAAGCAAAAAAAACAGCGTCACGCACTGAGAGTATGCCACAATTTATCTAGCCGGTAGGTTTTGGGACTGGGCCCAATAGTCGATACGCAAAAGAAACGTCACGGGATGAAGCATGTGGCCATAAGATGCTTGTTTTTGCTATCCAAGGTCCAATGTTTAAACCGAAGTTGACTGGTTCTGTTTGAAGTTCAGAGTTGAAGCACCAAAACCTTGCTTATAAACTAAAAATGTGTCTGGGCAAAAAGGAAGCCGATAGTTGGGGAGGCAAACACATAGTTTTACCCCGAGCTTTTCCGTTGGGGGAATGCCTTTTTTGTCCCCTCGATCCGCCACTGCCCAGAGAAATAGAAATCCACACCCTTAGTGCGAGTTGATCAAGTGCAGCACATATTTCTCATCGGGTATATCATTGCGATACTAGATCGTGTGTCTCCTTGTCTGGCGTTTCACTTCTTGGGCATCTATGTGTGATTCCCCGCTCTTCTCGTAGATTAACGCACGACTTACACTTCTCGAAAGGTCTTTTTTAACAAAACTAAGTTATTAATGACAATTAACCATGGTTAACGACACCGGTGTTAGCATTGCAATTTCCCTGCACGTGCTTCCTCGATCAGCTCGCACGCTGTTTCTCTTCGCTGAGCGCCGCTGACCTGACAGCGCTGTCCGCAGTAGCTTTCCTCTGTGTATATCGCGTCATCTGAAATGTGTTTCTGCGTTAGACCAATGCAGGCTTCTGACATTATTCGTTTCGCGTTCTTAGGAATCACGTATTGGCATATTTGCGCCGACTAACGTTTAACTGACTTTATTTTGCGCTGATCGTACTATCCGTACCATTTACTTTATCCCCTAAAACTTACCACTCTTCTATCGTTCTTGTTTACATGTGTTGCTCACCTGTATGGGCCCACTCTTACGTTTACATTCTTCGACTTCACCAGTCAGTGAGATCGAGTTGCGTTAGTGATCTTCCACATAAAAACATAATTATCACTAAGGAAGAACACATAATATTGTTATTGACGCGTTTAAAACATTTTGACAGACAATTTTCAAAATATGAGACCTCTGAGCCCCTCCACTTGACGTGATTTTGACTTGAAATACAAATGTGCGATTGATTAAGAAACAGAACAGAAGTGCAGGAAATACCAAGTATCCTTGAGTTGGTACAGTCCGCGTTGCAGCTCCACACCGACGACCACCTTAGATTAGTCTTAAAGGGTTCACATTCCACCCCTTCACCCTAGCCCTCGCCCCACGGGGGGCATCGATGGCCCCCTAAGGTATTTTTCGGGATAGCAGGAAAACGACGAGGTGCAGCACCGCGGTTGAGAGCTCTTTCTCTCATCCCATCATTTTTTCACCATCCCTGATTTTTTAACCCGGGTCACATAAGGTCAGGTCACTAGGCGAGGTCAACCAAGGTCACCTCACTTCAAATTTGCGCTCTACCATAGCTACATTTTAAGCCGATCAATTTGAAACCTCCCACACTTCATGACCCTTCCAGGGTGTACAAAATATATATCCGGGATTTCTCGATTTCGTGACCTGAGGTCAGGTCACGAGGTGACCTCTCCCATTGAAAAAGCATGGGGAAAGCTGTCTTATTATATAAAAGTCACAACAATGATTTCAATTGCTCAGCGTTCTCAGAAAAGCGTTCCTGGACACCCTTTCACGGATCCAGGGGCGATGTTTTCTCTTTCACCTATTTGAGGTCATCACAGATTACCAGGGGTCAAAAATAGTATTTTGACGATAAATTCTGACCTAACCAAGCTAGAGCGCTGAAATAAGCGCCATTGAGATTTCTCGTCACCGGCTTTCATTTGATATACGGCAAGGTCACTTTCTGACCTTTCGTGACCTCGGCCATATTAGGTCACGAGGTGACTCTGAAGTTCAAACCACTGGCGGAAAATCATTATGTTCCACAAAGCGGAAAAGTTATATAATTTTACTATCCAATGTACTCTACCAGATTTCAATAGCTCTAACGGCATGGGAGCTATGCCCAGTTTGCTTAAGGATTGCATATTTTAGTGGAAATAGCCTATCGTAACCTAACTTGACCTCTGGAGGCCAAACCATTGACCTGATCGCTTAAATGTGCGAAGTAATTTCTTACTGAATGCACACGAGCTTTCTAGTGTACTTTGCAGATTTGCGCTAACCCCTATATTTTCGGAGTTAGAGGGGGCCATCGATGGCCCCCGGTGGGACGAAGGTGGCGCCAGACTCCGGTGGGGCGCGGGCTAGACGAGGATGAAGGTTAACTGTATATAATTTCGTCGGTGAAATTCTGGTCCGAAGAAGTGACACCAAAATATTTTGCCTTTCGCATGCTAGCCCTTCTCCACTTAGTTGTTTTCATTTTACAGAAAGGAAAACCATACTGGCGTTGTGCCCATGCGCCCCTCTGGGTGGGCGCCCCTGGTTGGGCACAGCGGCGGCGGAGGGCGGTGGCGGATCCAGGGGGTTGGGTAAAAACGCATTTCCCCAAACGAAAAGTTTGGGACAAAACTATGTTTTTGTCCCCTCCTCCCAAGGCTGTCTACCAAATTTTTGCCCCGGCCCTCTTTTTAGTTTAAAAGTAAAGTTTCGGTGCTTCATTTGAATCCGTCAACTTTAGAGAGAACCCGTCAACTTCAGTGTAAACATTGGACCTTGGTCCTTTTCATATTCAAGACTGCTTTTGAGTGAATGATCATTGGTTAGCAAAAGCAATCATCTTGTGGCCACATATTTTACCCTGTGACGTTTTTTTCTTGATTTTCAACTTTCGTCTGCCCCCTAACCTGCTGGCTAGATCCGCCACTGTCGGATGTTCCGGATTTAAGGGAGGGGTGCCACAAACTTCTCAACCCATTTATTTGCAGTCAACCCCACATGGCTAGTGTCAAAATTCATCAATTAAGGGGGTGGGGGGGGGGAGGGTGCCCGGTGCCACCTAGTTCCACTGCCTATGGGTCTGCGCCTCCCTAGGAGTGGAGGGCTTCACTTGAAAAGTTCGAAAACAGTACATTCGTCCTCCTTGCAATTACCCCGTCGATAACTGATGTCTTATATTGCAGGACGTGTCATTGATCATCACAGTTAGCGAAGGATAGCTGCCGTCCAGTTTCATGCTATAAAACTGGCTTCTTCTAGTATCGAAAAACGACGTATTCTTCCTTCCTTTAGAGAACAGGCACAAACTTGTGATGAAATAGGTTTATCAAAATGATATTTCTGCCAAACTTCATCACTCATCGTTCAGCATTTGCTTCAAATTGCTTTTCCAAGTTGGACCTCCCTTTTCATTCCTACTTCGATGAAAAATACTGAACTCGGATCTGTCTTCAAACTAACCAGCTTGCTTTTTCTCTCACACATCGGCCAAAACAGCATAATATCCTTACTTCTCAGTCCTTTTGGACAGGTGCATGGGTGTGCCTGTTAAGAAATATCACTTCTCGGTGTTTTGAAGACTTCCTGTGACACCATAAAATCACGACGTGCATTTTGTGTGAAAAGTGCTATCATATACGACAACAAGTACCGAAACTTTACCAAGCAGCGGGGGAAATTTGCTCAGGTGTTCGTGTCTGCGGGGAGTGGTGGGGCCGGAACAGACGGGAAAGTGGGACCCGGGTTTCTGAGGCGCCGTAGGGTAGGCCATTAGTTACTGGTTCCGGCCAGCCGACGATTCGCCGAACCAGAGTCGTCGCGAGCGGCTTTACCGCGAACCAGCGAACGGGCGCCGAGCCGCTCGGAGCGGCGAGGCCGCAGAGGTGTCGGTGGGTCGGGCTGGATAAAGCTCCATGGAGCTGCTGACGAAACGATTGGAGCTTTCACCTCGGTTCAAGGGGATTTTGTACGTTTTAGTCTTCAGTCATGGTCGAAAAAGGAGGATTTAGCTGGGTTTCAACGGCTTGCATATTGGTTTTCTACTTGGATATTAAGAGAATGTTCCATTATTACCTCTGGCAGTAGCCACTATTGATGACGTCACTCAGACCGTACCCACGATGCAGCACCGCCAGTGACGTCACGGATAACCATCACGGGCGACCAATCAGAAGCCCGAATGATGACGAATCCTGCTATTTCGGTCTGGATTACTTCATCGTATAAAGAGGTGTTGTTACTGGCCGAATGACTCAGATATACGTACTGGCGTGCGGCAGTTGGTAGCGACCGACCGCCGGGGAAAGACATCTGCTAGCGGTATCGCCAGGGCGGCACTCTCGGGTGTACCGCCGCTTGGGACGCATCTGCAGAACTTTGGTGCGAAGCTGACGGCCACGTGTGCGTTTACCCCGTGCCGTGCGATGGAAGCTACCCTGTACGGAGATCAGGAGTACTCCGCTTACCGTGTGCCTCAGAATATGGACTCGGTGCAGCAGCTGAAGAAGAGGATGACTCTGGAGCTGGACGTGCGACCGGCCAAGCGGCAGCGCACCGATCCTCTGCTGACCTCGCCTGACGTGAACATGCTGAAGCTGGCGTCGCCTGAGCTGGAGAGGTTCATCACGCAGCACGGCCTCTCCACCACGCCCACTCCAGGAGCGCAGTCGCTGGGAGCCGCCTTCGCGCGCGCTGTTACCGAGGAGCAGGAGAACTACGCCAGGGGGTTCGTGGATGCTCTTCATCATCTGAAGCAGCAGGAGCAGCAGCAAGGTAACGCGCTGTACGCGTCTGAGGCTTCTGAGTTCGCCGCTTCGGAGCCGGCGCCGGTCTACACTCAGTTGGAGTCCTCTGGCGCCAACACCATGGGCACCACCGTGGCCTCCACCGCCGCCAGTGCTCTTCCCGGCCAGCAGTATTACGGCGGTGTTTTCGAACCCATCAGCATCAAGGAGGAGCCGCAAACCGTTCCATGCGGATCCCCGGCCGAAACCAACAGTTCCTCGCAGCCTCCAAGTCCTGTCGACATGGCGGAACAGGAGAAGATCAAGCTGGAGCGGAAGCGGCTGAGGAACCGGATAGCGGCCACCAAGTGCCGGCGGAGGAAGTTGGAGAGGATCGCCCGCCTGGAGGAGCGAGTGGCGCAGATCAAAAGCGAGAACAACGATCTGGCAGCTGTAGCTGCGCGACTCCGGGACCAGGTGATGGAGTTGAAGAAGGAGGTGCAGCAGCACACGCAGAACGGCTGTCAAATCATCCCTCCCACGCTAACAAGGCCACTTGCAGGTGCCTTTTCGGACAATGTATTGGTGCCTGAATGGCAAAGATTGGTTTGCCATGCTGTGATTATTCTAGCAGACGATGCTCAGAGATGAGTCGTTCACGCGCCTGAACCTGTGCCTGTCGCCGCCCTGGTCTGAGCGCGACGGGATGGAACCGCTAGTCATGTCTGGTTGGATGCACGACCTTGTGAGCTGCATCTGATCATCATTCCATGCCATCGGGTGTCTGGCCAGTGACGACCTTCGCTTGCATCTGATACAACTTGGCACTAGTATCAAAATTATTCGGACGCAGTTCTGTTGCACAAATCATAGTCATTGCACTTTGTTTTGTCTTATTTATGTGTGTATTTTTGACGCTATCCGTGTTTTTTCTTCTGCACAAAACGGCCATGTCATGCACTTTGCCGTAGGCCTTGGAACGTGTACAACACAAAAGTTGCCTTACATAACAATGTGTGAAAGGATCATTGCGCGTTTTTGCAGCTTGTCGGTGCTATTGTTGGTTTATTTGTTTTGTTTTGTTTTGTGAGTTCAAGGTGATGATAATATCAGTGATTGTGATGATCGTGTTGCCTAAGGGCAGAAATGCTTCCATGTTTTGTATGTGTTTTGAGACGAATGCCCATATACATAATTCATTGATATACGTTATTTTATTGTGAGAGAATGTCAGGAAGAAAGAATTTTTCAATGACTTCATACTGCAAGAATCAACAGACTTCGACAGGTAGCAGAGACGCGAATTACCATGAAGGACAGCATACAGCACGTACACGATATAACAAAACTTTAAAATGCTCCTTTAACACGCGCCGTGGAGAGAAATCTGGCGTCACCTCGCAATGGAAAAGGGTTCCTAAAGAGTCCCCCCCTGAGATCTCTTAAACCAAGATGGTTAGAAAAACGTACGTTGGGGAGTGTGTGGAGGTGATGGCCTAGGTCAATATCTTCAAGGTGAAACGAGGTCGTAAAGGTCAAATCTGGGCTGTGCTGGAGATCTTATGGGAAATGCCGTAATTCGGCGAAAACAAAGCCGGGAAATAAAGAAATGGACAAACCCCATACAGGAAAGGTCCCGCACTATGTTATCGGAACTTTTTAGGTCAAAGTCATTCAAGGTCAATGGCCTACGACGTAACAAAATGGTATGTTCCCAATTATGTAGGTACAATATAACTGACACTATAGAAACCTTTAGGCGAGAAATAGGGGTTTGACCTTGACAAAGACCTTTGGCCTTAACTTGTGACTGACATTGACCTAAAGTAGCGTTAACTATGAAGTCATAGCATAACATACGCCATACTGAATAATGCCATCTGACCGAAATACTGGGGTCAATGACATTGAGCTGTGACCTTTGAGATTGGCCTTTAACCTTCATGTGGGTTGAATTTGACACAAAACATGATTATATGACGTTATGACATTACCATTCGGTCTACAGTGCAGGTGACTGGTGCTACTGCGCGACTGCGACGGTCTCAATATATAGGTCTGACTTTGAAAGCCTATAAGTAAACAAAATTATCAACATATTTTCAAAATTCCGTCACCAATTGACGCGCTCATGAATGCTCTCAAAGGTGGCCAAGTAGCGTATTCTGCGGTGAACGGTTCTCCGGCTTCCTTGGACAAATAGGTGGGAGAGGGCTACCTTAAGAACCCCTTCCAGTGTGCGTGCTAAACTACAAACAAATCATTTCAACAAACACTACAGTTTCAAGTCGCGCACATCATCCAACTTAAGATACCTTTGGCATGCTGTGAAAAAACATACTATACATCACTGTCTCGTTTTGTTCGGCACCATGCATATTAATTAGCACATACAGTCCTTGAATGAATGAAATTTTTTTAGAATAATTGTTGATGGGTCTAACGCCCTGTGTTGTGGCACGAAAAATATCGTATTTTCTGTTGATTTCTGTCGCCATAGAACCGGTCACTCAAGCCTCGTGTCTACTTTTAGCTAATATATCGACAAAAGGGGAGATGTTGATATCTCAAGTAAGACGATTGCGTCTTCAAATCACATTGTTGAGTTAAAGTAAATGAATATATGTACGAGATAATAGCATCAAAGGAGTGTGTGCAAGAAAAAAACATGCAAAGTATAGTGAAAAGTTGCCTTTATATTCTGATAATCCTGATCCTTCCCTGTTTGTTTGTAGCACATTTACGCATGGAAAAAACCTTTAATTAAATATATGATCTAGCTGAGTGTAATTATGTCCCCAAAACTGAGGGTTTATCAATTTGGAACTTTCTGAGCGGTGTTTATGCCCAGAATGAGATTTCTCGCTATCCTCCGTTGTGAAACCAAATAGCTGCCGGAAGGTTCGAAATTTATTGTGGATGAAGAGAAAGCAGGAATTCAAAGCAGCTTTTGTGCATCTCCACTTTACATGTCTGATTTTGATTAATTCATGATAGGTATTATCAATATGATCAGAATATACACCTGGAATTTCGCAACGGGATATGAAATTACGTGCAGCGGAATATCAAAATATGTTGTTGGCAGAGCAAACTACCGAATCAACACTGCTCTTTCCCTTGTTCAGTGGAAAATTCTGCCAAATCTCGCCGTGATCCGTTGCGTTTAGGGTGACGCCCATCCCCTCAAGGCTGGGTTCCCCTACCCGAAGTAAAACAAATTCAATATTTACAGAGGTTTCAAGTTTTCATGAAGGCCAAATATAATAATTGTTCAAATGCTCTCAATTTACAAATTAGATTAGAATGATAAAACTTTTTAACCAGCTGGTGCTCAAAGCAAAAAAGGGGAGAATTCGATCAATTTTTTAGGTTTTAGAAAGGAAACTTACTTGACGGCAGCTTGTTGAAGATTGTGGCCCCCTACTTTTTGCTGGTGACAACGTATTTAGCTGATTTGGCCTACTGTTATCTTCCCTCGCCAAAGCAAACAAAAAATATGGGGCGTGAATTTTTCCAAATTATTGAGTTGGTCCGAATAGGAGACAAGATCAATAACCACCATAGTAAAGGTGAGAGTATAAGACAAAGTGTGCTTGACCACCCCACGGACTTTTTTGAACAGAATCAAATCAATTTCAAAGCCATGGAATATAAATAAAAACTTCTAAATATTTCAGCGTCATTTCGAAGTTCCATTGGGAGTGCTCGGGCACCCTAAAATATATACATAAAAATCCACACCCCTGTCTCAAAAAGTGTTTGAGCGCCTCCCACTGTATAAGTCCGCAGGGATTAGCTAATGATGATCAGCCTTCAGTAACCTTGATATACACTAACCTTCTTGAAAATCTTACATTTGAACTGAAAACTGCCTAATGGCCTGATGGGTAATGCTGGATCCCTACTTACATGCATCTCTGGACTATGAACGAGGACAAGAACCTGAGTTCGGACGTCAGGGTATGAGCCTCTATACTCTGGGCTGCCTCCACTAGGCGCGCCTGTATCCGGGGCAGCGCGGCGGTAGCGGTCTTTGTTGGCAGCGGCGGCCGCGTCGGTCTGACATCGCTCCCCCTGCAGACTTGCATCATTTGCCAGAGCGGCACCGTGCAACCCTGGCATCGATTCTGCACCACGCCTGCAACCACGCTAAATTCAATTGCAGCCACCCCGAGCAGGGCTGTTATCCTGTATGCATGCCTATATTAGTTTTTCATGCAGACTTGGCCGGGATCTTTTGGTGGTGTTACGATTTGAAGCAGCAGTGGAAATAAAGACCAGTAACTTGAATGCTATAACCCCTGCTATAGCCCCTGCACTTTTTGAACTTGGCTCATTGGCCAGGAACGGATCCAAAGGGTACGAAAGGGAATGCTGCCCCCTTTATGCCAGTAGAGCTGTTTCCTGTGGACGCTAGGTACCCATGTTAGGCGTCGAAGCCGCCCTGAAAATGTGAAAATTTTGGGGTACAGGTGACTTCACACATTGACTTTAGAAGGTGATTGTGGCAGAGTGCCCTTTCTTCCGACGTCGTTTAGTGTTTGCCACTCCACCCGTTCGCTGCCAGCTGTAGACTTCTATTTGACTTCTTGTCCCCCCCCCGCTCGTCTCCTGACAGCAGCGCCCATTGCTCTGTTTCGTCTGGGTAAAACTTTTGAATCCCTTATCTTTCTTTCCTTGTCCCTAACAAAAAAATTGAGCATGGAATGTATAAAATGCGCCCCCACAGGTAGCAGAGACCAACTCATGTTTTACCCCCTCCATCCCTCTTATAGAAATCCCATCCCACCAATTCCCGGTACTTATATTGGTCAAGCAATTGATATGGGTGATTTTTGTTCCTTGTGACCACTCATTTTACAATCTTAGCTTTCTATCACAGCACCAAACAAAAAAAAAAAAACGTCAGAGCCAGAGAAATCCCGATCCAGGCCCGTCCAAATCCCAAGTTTCCCGAGAAATTCAGACCAATCCGTGTGCCCACCACGGTTATCGGGCAATCCCATTCAAATTCATATCCAAAAAGTACCACTAGATCAATACACATTTAAGCCAAGTCTGTATCTAGATCCAAAACAAGCCCAGTTCAAGTAGTTAATTCGAATACGATCCTATCAATGGATCGCATTGGAATCATTTATATTTTTATTGTACTATATTTGGCCTGTCCACACTATAACGGCTAGCCCACCATTAAAGGGACTGCGGCACCGTTATAACAGGACTCAAACTGAGCCAGCCAGCCAATAATGCATACCGATAAATCCTTTAGCATTTCATTCTCCCTAAAACGCAATAATTCCGGGGAAATGAGAAGTGTTAAGAGCGGATTCTGTCCCCACCAGCCCCGCAGCGGCCGCGTTTACCAACGGACCGCTGGACACTGTCGCGAGGCTCTGAGCGGCTAGCGGAGGGGAGAGGTGAGAGCAGTGTGCTTAAAAGGGGGTATTCCTGGATCGCCTTTAGTTCATATAATATGAGTTTTAGGACAATCCAAACATATTGCTAGGAATTTTTTGGCATGGTCTTAACTCTTGAATTATCAGTCCACAATCCAGTGAAGCGTCATATTCCTGTTAACACTCGCCACAAAACACATTACACACCTTACCAATGCGTGTTATGGTCGCAGATTCCGGGTGGTTGAAGGTCAGAAGTCCCTGGAGTTGTGGCATCCCGTACGATTTTTATGCCTAGGTTTTGCATTGCCGTGTCAGTGGTGACCCATCCAGCCTCCCCCATTCAGAAAATACCTACAGTCTTAGTCTAAGCGGTATAGTTTGTCACGTGATGATGGGTGCAATGCTAGCCAAAAGCATGTTTGGCGGTACAGTATAGTCGCAGGGAGAACACTGCGGCACAGTATACCTGCTCACCCGACACTGCAGTAGTGCGGCACAGTATAACTACAGGCCTGCAGCCCGGCTCCGAACAGCGGTAAGAGTGCGACATTCAGTCTCGGGCGTCGTGAGTCTGCCAGGAGATCTGTCCAGTCGTGCACCTAGCTATATAACCGGCCTCGCTTACGCCGTATCAAGAGAAGATCTCCAGCTCTGAGGTAAACCAGCACGGTGCAAGTTACGTAAGAGCTGGGAACCAGCCAAGCTTGTGGAACCCGAAATTCGTGCTTAGAAACAG
This sequence comes from Lepas anatifera, assembly GCA_034440635.1. Taxonomy (NCBI): domain Eukaryota; kingdom Metazoa; phylum Arthropoda; class Thecostraca; family Lepadidae; genus Lepas; species Lepas anatifera. The sequence continues at coordinate 35,446 of JAOTON010000007.1, forward strand.
CACGGTTATCACACGCTCTGGTGAGCTTAAAATAAACGCCGCTCTTCAAGTAAGAACTTAAGAGTTTGCGCTCAATGTGCAAAAAACGTGGCCCTCTATGCATCCCACAAACAGCGTCCATATTACCACCTCACATAGGCACCCATGAACGGAAGAGTTTCGGTTTCGCTGCTTCGCTGGAGCAGCAGGATTTCCAACTCTTGTGAACGGTAGCTGGACTTGGCACGGTACCAGTCGGTTCAAACCCGTCCTTTTCTGCTGGGAGCCGAAAACCATGTGTTGTGGCGTCTGCCTGCCGTGACCTGAAGGGCTGGCCTTGCGCCAAAGCGTTGGCGGTACCCCAGCGCCAGACGAACGTTCGCTCGCAGCGGCGATAAAAGTTTTACTGAGCTGCTACCGACATGACGCAGCACTTCATATGTAAGGACCATGCGCAAAGGTACATACATTCATGTGCATCAACGTTGAAAAGATGCAGGATAATAGCGAGTGTTAGAAAGCGGGCTTATGCTGATCTGCAGATCAGTCGAAAGAGTCTACTGTGGAAGTATCAGCCAGTGGCGGATCCAGGATTTCATAGGGGGGCTAGGGGCTCGAGCCCCACCCACCAGTGCCTCGGATCAGCCTTCGCATATGCATTAACTATAGACACTCAAACATTGGGGGGGGGCAGCTTGAACCCTCCTAGCCCCCTTTGTATCCGCCCCTGCCATTAACCTCAAGAGATAAGCATGGCACCATGGTACCATCAGCCTCAAGAGTCTACCATGGTCGACTCTTTAGGCAGGGTTAGTGAGGGGCTGACTCCGATATTCGGGTTTGGTTTTTCCCACAAGTCAGGTATCTCTTCATAATCGCACGTGCGGTCTGGTAAATCATTTTTCGTGGTCTGGAACCGGGATTTCAAAAGCCCATCCTTCTGCAGGTGCAGGCTATAATGATCTGAGTGACTTGGGGTTGAATGCAAGTGGTTAAAGATTGACAAATATAAACGGTGGAGCCCTACGTTACTTTTTAAAGTTTCAGCAAGACATAAGTAAATTTCCGCCCACGTACAAACACAAAATATTGATAACTAGGTAAGAACAAAAACATCACAAATTTTAACACCTGGCATATCTCATGGCTAACACATTCCAGGAGAGGGTGACATGGGGGAAAACAATATGCACCCATGGTTGTGCTTTTTGTGTTTCGTGAAAACCAGTCCTTAGGGGGAATGTGGCACCTTGGTTGAATCCTGGAATTTAGTATAGTTAGGGTTATTTTTAGCCGAAAATCATGGAAATTTGCATGTTTATTTTTTAAAAGCATACAAGAGGCTCATTATTTTGATATTAAAAAAATACTCCTCTATGGAAATAAATAAACCTCTACCCGTGCATGACGTCATGATCTGGCAATTACTTTCATATTCAAAAGGCTTCAATAGGCTGACTACTCACCGCGACGTCAGCATGATGTCACGCCAACAGCTGGGTACCTTTCAGGTAGGTTTTTAGCTTTTCTCTACGGAAATTTCGAGTTCCAACACAAATGATATGTTAAGTACTGGGTTTTCCGCCATGCTTTACAACTTGGCTATATTCAATTAAGATCACGTGATAAAGGTGCCACAATCCCTTTAAAGACCGATGTAGGCCCGAAGGCCCGATGAGTGGCTAATTAGTCACGCATCGGGAAGGTTTTTATGCACAACTGGGTCGAGAATAAATACATCTCCCAGCCCTGGATGGATACATATAATGTTTTGGTAGTATTAAGTCATGTATTTGGGTCAATGCTTCACGACAAGATTAATATATTTTTCACCTCCACATAATTCACTGGAGACTTGCTATAGGACAACTCATTTGGCCATCGGTGGACGTAACTTGTAACGTTTTAACAGGGAAATCCAGAACAATTTGACCAAGCATTCCAAAATTTACGGATTCTTGGACTACGCCAGGCTGTTCGGATTTTGCATTTAGGAATTAGCCCTTACCCCGGTGTGGGAGGTGTTTGAACACCCCATTCGGGTTTTTCCCGCGGCACAAAAAGGCAGCGCAAAGCGCCGCCGTTCTTGTCGTCCCTTATCCTTGATAATTCCGCAACTTTCCACAAAAATTTAAGGTAGGGTATCTCAGGTCAGGTCACCAGTGACCGTACCTAAAAAAATTAAGATGGCATAAGTAAGAAATGGGTGAATCTATCGGATTGAAACTTATACCACATAAAGTGACCTCACCAAATCAATTGACCTTCCCTAAAAATATTTGAGGTGGCATAAGTAAGAAATTGATGGATCTATCGGATTGAAACTTATACCACAATTGGATTGAAACTTGCCCCACCGATTGCTACAACATATATTCCGGAATTTTTCATATCGATGATCCAAGGTCAAGTACGGACCATGACCTCTCCATTAGCAATACATGGGAAAACAGAAATTGGGCTGTATGTGTGTAGATAAAGCTGATAATACCTTCATATTCTCCAAATCGTAGTATCCTGGCCCCGTTTCCAGCTTCATGTTGCAATGTTTACCAATAACCTCTGAAAGGTCATCTGGGGCTATTTAAGCAGTTTTCAGACTTAGGTCAATAACTTTGCATGAATAATGATACAGCTTTTATTTCGATATCATTGCGTTCAGATTGCTATTGCGAGTCGATTGATATGCATTTTGACTATGCTAGGTTAAAAAGTGACCTTAACCTCACCTGAGGTCAGATCATTTTTGTGTGTGTGACCTAGTATAGTAATATTATACATCATTCGATTTTACATGACGAGAGGAAGCGAATGGTGCCTACAAAATGACTCTAACTCAATTCTGTCGGACACTAGAGCCAAAAAACTATGCTCGAAATCCCAGTTTCTTTGACCTGTCATAACCTCAATATCGACTTGAGCCAAAAAGTGACTTGTATAGTTTCATCATGCATTTGTACGAGCTATCCACCAGTCTTCATGTTTTTTCACTATTCCGCATAGGGGCTGAGTTCGAGGGGGGTGTTCAAACACCCCCTATTAGGGCAAAGGTGGCTCGGAAGCCCACCGGGGTGCGGGTTAAAGTGTATATCGGGGCAAAGAGTGCCACAGCGAATTGCGAAGCTACTTATTGGCATATTTGATCCGCTAAGTTTGAATTTAACGCAAAGAGTTTTTTCAACTATGGTCAAGACTAAATGAGATTTTTAGAGCTGACGTCAAAACATAGGATTGCCAAGACGATGCGGTTGCCTTTATTTTCGCCACATTTGAAGGCATTGGAAAGCATTAGTTAACTTGCAGTAAAAGTGAGCCTTAACCTTTGTAAGCATACATAAACCTTGTTTTTTATTTAGTATGACAAAATCCGGTGTTTGTGGTGTTGTACATTCGTTTTACATAACCTGAGCCCGATAAGTGGTAGTTAAAGCATGCAATATTGCTTTCTAACTTAAATATATCTATGAAAGGAAGGACCAACGCGTAGACTAAATATCACCATGGGGATTCGCAACAAAGTGGGTATGATGTTTGCCAGGGGCGTGAAATTTTGAAAGTGATCGGGGGTGCCCAAATTGAAGATAACCAATATATTATCATAGATAATATAATGTGAACCGTGTTTAAGACCTTCCCAGGCGTTGTGAGCTATCTAAAATTGATTTGAGGTCCTCACGATAAGATACATCAAAATTTAACTTGAACTCTAATCCACTGTTTCATTGCGGTGTGCGGGCAAACCAAAAATGTATGTATAAGTCCACACCTCTGATATTTACCCTAGCTGCCATGTGGAAATTCCAGCATATTTGCAATCAGCCTTTATTTCCGATATCTGCACAATTCTTCCTCATATATTCCTCACAGTTCTTCTTCATATTCCTCTCCATCACATATGCACTTCAGCAGATCTCAGCTGCAGTCCTTGAGAGGTGCTTAAAGAGCCGATTAGCATAGCCGAAGCCCATGGTACCGAATTAAGAAGAGGGGGAAAATCACTCCCATGAAAAGAAAAATTCAAACCATACTAGTAAAACAAATTTGCATGGAACTAATGCTTCTCAATAACAGAAAAGAAACAGTGGATTTAAAACTATCATCTGCTGCTTTCTCTATACTGTTCTAAATCAAAACAATGTGTCCGCCAAAAAATTAGAAGGCAGGTGATACCTTCTTCAATTGGTGCAAGATTATACGATAACAGAATCTGTACCTAGTTGGCATTCTATCCCCAAGCTTAGTTAGTTAGTTAAGGGCTTTTTATCAGGCGTTCTGTGCAAGGCATTCTTTGCCCGCCTCTAAAGTATGTGGGAGAATTTTGCGGGAGGGGGTTTAGGGGAGACCGGGGCTGGTTGCATCACGGGTTGAATGCATCAGGGGCTGTAACTAAAAAAATATTCATTAGATAACAGTTTAAGCGGGCCCACTAGAACCGCGCACGCGCAATGTCTTCCAGTGAAAAAACAGCGAAGACGGTCGGCCGATACCAGGTGAGGAGGCAAAAACTCATTTTTTTTAGGGTGAAAGTATTTTTTTAGTCTGATAAATTACGTTTTAAATGAAATACAAGATGACATGCACGCTGGTCATAAGCCTGGCAGCTTAAAGCGTGTTTCTCCAGTCTTCAATTGGGGCAAAGACTTTTGGCGGGACCTCTTGGCTAGTGCAATATTTGGCGCCACGATTGATTCAGGGCAGGGACGGGGCAAGACGAATCATTTTCGCGGGGCAGGTTGAAACATTGTTGCAACCTACCCCGGCGCTGAGTTTTGTTTATGGGAAAATTGAATAGTCATAAGGATGTATTATTGCAATAATTATTGGCATAGGCGTCAAAAGTGGGGGAGGAGCGCGTCACTTTCGAGAAGCAGGTGCTATATCTGTCACCAATGTGACTCTGACTCTGAGTAGGTAAGCTCGGAAGGGTATCAGATGGGAAACGTGCCTACTAAGGAAACGTGCCTCCGCTGAATGGGAAACGTGCCTACCAATAAAGCGAATCTGACGTTGTATTGTGTTTCTGTGCACTAATTCCTCACGATGCAAGCTGCCTCGGGGACTGATGTAACTTACCACGGCATGGGGGCAGTTTGCATCAGGTGCAGAGCTGATTTCAAAAGTGTATTGTGGTAAAATGTATTTGTTTTTGGGAAAAGATTAACGGTCATTTGGTGGGGAAAAGAACTATATTTTGAATGGTGGTATCCAATTTTCGATAGATCTTGTGGATGATTAGCTACGGAGGGAAAAGTGAAAAATGATTCAACCAGCCCCGGTCTCCCCTACTTTAGTGTCGCAGAACAAAGGGGCGGAGCTTATTTCAAGGAATGGGTCGCGAAGTGTAGCAACACTTGCGAGGGAAGGGGATTGCTACGGCAGAGATGCCGAGCCTGGATCACACGTATGATTTAAAAGGAATGTGGCACCTTGGTCTAATCCTGGAATTTAGTGTAATTTTGCGTACTTTTAGCCGAAAATCATGAAACCACTCATGATTTCTCTGAAAAATGTACAATAAGCTCAACATTTTGATTTTTAGAATACTCTTCTAGGAAAAGAAATAAGTATTTGCCTGTGGATGATGTCATGATCTGGCAACCACTACCATACTTGAAACGCTTCAAGGGCTTCAATTGGCTTATGCTCATCGTGACGTCACCATATGTCGTCACACCAGCAGCCATGACAACTGTGACCTGCTGCTAGGGGTATATGAGGGGTACATTGCAGGCAGGTTTTAGTTTTTTTTCTACGGAAATCACGAGTTCCAAGACAAATGATATATTGAGTACCGAGTTTTCCGACTTGCTTTACAACGTGGCTATCTCAGTTAAATTCACGTTATGGAGTTGCCACCTTCCCTTTAAAAGGTTAAGCGAAGAAGCTTGCCAGAGCAAAGATTAGTGTTTTTTTCCCAATTCATACAGACTGGGCAAAAACTTCACTTTTCACAACTGACTTTAGTGTGTACAGATCCAGCCCCCTTCCCCGGATCCCATGACGTTTCCTCAATGTCGCTCCCACCCCCTCCCCTGCTCCCCAGAATTTCATCCCATTTGTACCCCCCATTCCACTTGCCCCTGACCAGGGGCGTAGCCAGGATTTCGCTCAGGGGGGAAGGGCGCCTGCGACAGCGCCAAAAGGGCCCTGGTGGTTAGAAAGGGCCCTGCTTGTTGCAGAATAGAGTGCTGAAGAGGGCTTAAGAGGGCCCTGTCTCGTATGAAATTTCAAATTTGGCCACAGAACATAGTGCGGGCGAGCCGCGCTTCGCGCGGCCCATGTCCACAGGGGTCCCTTCGGGCCATCAGGGGAGCGGCTGTCCCTGCCGCCCTCCTTGGCTACGCCCCTGCCCGTGACTCGAGCCCTGGATCCTTTAAAAGATACTTATCGCAGTCGATGATACGCCTTTGAGAATTTGTTTTTAAATTTGATCACAGAGATTTGCAAACACTGGTTTTATATCTAAGAAAAACATAAAAGCCCCTGAAAAACATAAGATAAGAACAGATGTTACCCGCTGTTGTCGTCCTCCAGAGCTGCGATGGCTGACACCGACGCCACCTCATCGCTTGTCCCCCCCCACTGCAGCATGGCAGAACCCTCGCGGCGACCGGCATCGGTTGCCCCCTGCAGCGCGGCAGAACCGCGGCGGCGTCCGACCAGGCCGAGCTCAAAGGTCACCGGCGTTGGCACCGACCGCGGCGCCGCCGGCGGTGGCGCGGCGTCCGCCGGCGGTGGAACCGCAGCACCACGCCGCGGCGTGACGTCATTCTCAAGGTCAGCAGCGGGCCCCCGCTGCGCGACGTGGCCGCGGGAGCGGACCACGGCAGACACAGTGGCTGTCACGCTCTTAAAACGTGTAACAGGGATGCGAACACTGGCGGGCGGAACTGGGGGGGGGCACCGGGGTACGGTGGCTAGGCCGGGTCGATGGAAATGGATCCCGGTGAAAGGGGGAAATTATTGGTCCTTGTTCAATTTAAAGCTAACCTGCAAATTTTCAGCAATTTTAATTGAGTCTGAGTACTAGCGAAAAGCTCATTTATCTGAGCACTTTTTGCTGTTTTTCTCCTAAAATGTGATTTTAGAACATTGGGAAGCCTCAGAGAGCTCCAATTTTGCGATTTTTGAATGCGCCGGGTGCTGTTACACCAGTTGTGGTAGAAGAGTTATAATCGAGAGAGATCTATTAGTCCTTTTATAGTGTTTTCCGTGGAGGCTTTAGCATCCGTCACCAGTGACATCTACCGGTGGACACGATAAACAGCGCGCGAAAGGCGTGCCGTGCGCCGGGGTTTGGTCCCATTTAAGGGGACAGGTGGTGATTCAATTTCTTGTAATCAACCGAATGGGATTAATCTGATGAAATTGCGGTTTTCACATGTGTCTGAGCCCATACCCTTTCCCCTTTCCCAGCCTTGTTTGCCTGATAAGCAATGGTACATAATCGTACCTATTGAACGTCAAATGGGCATTACAGAAACACCGTCTTAAGAGAATGTAACTTGAATTGGCAACAGTCTTGCTGGCTTTCATCTCCCCCCTCTCTCTCTCTCTCTCTCTCTCGCACGCGCGCTATCTCGAATCTCCTTAGGTACATTCGATCCGCTGCCAGGACCACCGCACATTTGACACCAAGCACTGACACTGGATATTGTCGCTCATTTGGGAAGGTAGGCTCGCTAAATACGAAGAAGTCACGCATCAGTTTGGCTGACGGCGTGACTTAAAGTGGTCGTGGTACTGTCCGCTGCGTTAGTAGTCGGCTTATTTCACGCGCTAAAGCCATCATTTTTAGCTATGGCTAGTGGTAGGAAATCTGAGCTAAGAACTCGGAAAACTCGACAAGGTACCGACAATTTTGTCGTGGGCCAACCTGCTGATCTTCCCACAAACGTGTTACCAACGAGGAAGCAGTTTATCAACTGTTTTCGAAACATACAGCGGGAGATAGACCCTTTAACCAGACGGCTGACATCTGCGGCAAAAGCAAAGAAGCTGGCGTGCGATCGAGTTGCAAGCACTTGGCGTCAGGAGGGGATTCCAACGGTTAGTGGATCTCGTATCAGCCAACTGGGTGACATCTGTCATAGACGTTTCAAAAAACTTATGAAAACTCCCAAGCGCGATCGGGATGATACCGTAAGGGAGAGGGAAGAGACGTGGTTCTCCAAACTATTTGACATTGCTGCTTGCAAATGTTCAGACCCTCTGAACTGTCCCTGTGGCAGAGACGATAAGGTGCCGGAGCTAGAAGTTGCGTTTCTCCATGATCAGAGAACCGTGAGAAGAATCACGACCGGCTCCATCGACCACGAAGAAAGTCGTCGCAGGCGAGTGCAACAAGATAGGAGGGAAAGAAGGGCACAGCAGATGACAAGAGAGTCTCCAGAAGGACCAGATCCATACCAGACACACTTACAGGTGCGAAACTTGTATTTTAGGTAAACCATTGCTCTGTGAATGTGCTCGATAGATAACTCCACTTTATGTTTTTCGAGCGTTATTTTCGACGCATGGAGTTTATAAGTATTTGTTACGTCCTCAATAGACTAGTTAAAAGGACAGTAGTCTCCTGAGCGCGCTAAGCTGAGAGTATTTATCATCACTGGATGACCTCGTGCGATATGATTAGCCTAATACCGCAAAAAACTCACCACAGTTGTAATATAGGTATTGCAGAATACTATGTAAGTTTTTTTCGTGATCGGAATCGGATACACATGTAATTAAATGAGAATGTCTTACATATCAATTTTGTTTTTTAAGTCGAATAATGATATCGGAAGGATTTCCTCTAGTGATACCAGATTCATAGTGGATCACAAGAAAGTACAACGGGCTAGGGTGCTTGCTCGTATTCGAGAAGCAGAAAAGAGAAAAGACAAGGTTTGCGAATCTGAGTTGTCAGGTGTGTATTTTGATGGCTGAAAAGATACCTCGTATGTTATGATAGGCAGTCATCTAGATGAGTCAGGCCCCTCAACACGTAGAATAGCACAGCAGGAAGAACATATCGCTGTTGTTGCTGAGCCTGGCGGCGAGTATCTAACGCATTTTACCCCAGAATCAGGAAAGGCTCATGTAATCTTTAAGAAGCTCCATGATGTTGTTGAGGAATTTGGTGGGGACATAGCTGTGTTGGGGGCAGACGGAACCGCAGTGAACACAGGAAAAAATGGTGGCATATTTCGACTGTTTGAGCTTTTTGAAGGTAGACCAGTTCATTGGTTCATTTTTCTACTTCACTCTAATGAGTTGAATTTACGTGAATTGTTCACAAAGCTTGATGGCGTTAGTGCGGTACCGAGATCATTCAGCGGTCCAATCGGTAAGAAACTGTCCGAGGATCTCCACAATAAGCCATTAGTATCATTTAGTCCAGTACCTGGCAACCTGCAGAACCTGGATAAACAGACAATTGATGCCCTCAGCACAGATCAACAGATACTGTACAAGCTGACTGCGGGCATCATTGGGGGGGGGAAATTGGCACTGAGCTTACCGCCAGAAAAATCGGCCCTCTGAACCAGGTCAGATGGCTGACGTTGGCGACAAGAATTCTTCGTCTCTATGCCTCAACTGAACAGCCAACAAGCAACTTGAAGATGCTGACCGAATTCATTGTCAGGCATTACGTTCCCGTCTGGTTCCAAATCAAGTGCAATCCTCACTGCAAAGATGGATCCAGAAACTTATTCTGCAGCATCGAGCTCCTGAAGGGTTTACCGCTCTCCGTACAGAAGATCGTGAGGCCTGTCATCCAGCGAAATGGGTACTGGGCTCACCCAGAGGCGATTCTTATCGCCATGCTGTGCGATGATGATATACAAATCCGGGAAAAAGCGGTCGGGGTGATAACACAGTGCAGAGCAGCTGTGTCTGGTGAGGTGCGGCCTTACGAGATCCCCAAGATTGACTTCCGGGCCAATAGTTATGCTGAGATGATTAACTGGTCGAATGAGCTAGTGACTGAACCCCCACTGACATCCAAGCTCAGCGTGCCGGAGCTGCTCTCTTTTAGAGATGCAGCGCCCGCATACCCGGTACATACCCAGGCGGTAGAAAGGGCAGTTCAACTGGTGACTCAGGCTGGAAGCGCAGTGGTCGGAAGTGCTGCCCGTCATGGTTATGTTTGTGCGAGAATGCGGCACCGTGAAAGCATCCCTGTTTTTGAGTCGAAACGAGATTTTGTTGTTGATTGACTTGACCTACGAGTTCGTTAAACGACGTTTTTTCCATGTGTTGGTGACGCAAAAAAATGGTTTGATAAAGATACAACCAGATGCATCTTGTTTTCTGATGGCGATATGGCTAGATCAACACCATACGCGTCACCGCCGACAAACACCAACACCAATATGGGACCAATCAGCCTTCAACCTTCTGCTGACGATAAATATCCTCACTCTAAAACTACTCCTAGAAACAAATACTCGTCGAATTTCGGGTCAATATTACATACTTCCCCTGCTGTGTCCTGCCTTCGTCTGTTTCGGTCACTTCCTTTCCGATGCATGTGTTTAGGCCTCAGGACATATGTAGATACGACTAAGCGATGGCAACGAGGGATGGGAAATATTTACTAAAGCCAGTGACTGTCCAGAAATCGAATTCTCGGTTTTCAGGCCTCCACACACAGTTAAAACCACTCCCTGGCGGCTTGACTCCCTCGACTGCGCTAGTTCTCCATTCTGCCACCAGGGCACTATGACGGGCATCCCTCAGGAGAGAAGCGAGAATAACCGAGTCATGACACATTATGAAGTATAAATAGAGTCCTCTATAGGCTGGAATGATATACGGAGAACACGACAATGATGTTTTTGGAGCCCTCAGATATCTCACTCACGCATTAATTAGGCATTCTGCAGAAAAAATGGGAAAAGTCCCTGCACAAATCGGTCATTCGCTACCACTCAGCATCAATTTAAAAAAATGGAAAAAATCATATCATTTTCTTATACCCCAAGGACAAATAATTTCCCCCTTTCACTTGTTTCCTGGAGAAAAACCCCTCCCCTGACCCGGCCTAACGGTGGCCCCTGACGTTGACTGGAAAGAAATTAGTTGAAAATTTCATGGTGCCCCCCATTTAAATTCGGACGTTCCGCCATCATTGGATGCAAAGCGGGAAAATGTGCAGAATGATTCCATACTGAATGATCAAACAGCAAGAAATGTAGCTGTGCACACATGCATAAACCAAATCCATGAAAAAATTGAAACGAGACCAGCTGCAATGGAGTGGTAGGTACCGCATTGTCATGTCATACACTGAATACAATAATTCCCAGCCCTCTAGCACAGTTGATGTCAGTGGTGAGGTCAGCCAGTACCGTAAATCACATGAAAAAATATTGTGGTACTTGTATCGGTCTTTAAACCTAAATCGCAGTTTTGCAGAACATGCCAGAAACCTGTAAAATTCATACTTCAGAGGTATGCCCCCAAATTAACCATTTTCAGAGAAATAAGCGTGTACTACAGAGGAAGTGTTGTCACAGCAGCCTTTGTAAGCTCAGGATCGCTTGTTAAGGTACTCGCAAAGGCGAGTTTTGGTTCAAAATAAATGATAAGCCCAGGCGTTTCCTGGTAAGTGTGCTCTACAATCGGAGGAGGGGCGAAGGGGCCGGGGCCCATCGGGGCATTGCCCTCCCCTTTTGGGACCGGAGACAATCCGGTTGGCGCAGCGACGCCCGCGCTCTGGCAACGAAGCCACCTCCCTAAAATAGGCCTGGTGGATGACCCTCAAACTTCTGACCAGTAACTTGCATAGGTCTGAGCTAGGTCGTATTGTGCTCAGGGTTTTACTATACCTCCCCCTCCCGGCTCGAGAATTCCTCAACGCTGATTTTCACCATTCAAAGCGTAGTCGACAGCTCTATCCCACGAGGCCAAACAGTCGTTTTCATTTGTTTAACATTGTTGGTGATGTCATCATCCAAGAATTTGTGTGAAAATAGACGTATGCTTAGTCTATCCAATCCAGTTAACTTAGTTAGGAGTGGACCTACTTGTTATAGATTAAAACGAAATCCAATACGAATACAAGTACTTTCACTTGTTTTTCTTATTATGAAATATTGAACCAGTACAGACTTGTCACTTACGGCTTAAACCACGTATGTACACGTTAAAACGGCTTAAAACACGTATGTACTAGTACATGCCTAGTTAGACATGCAAGGCTCACTTTAGAAATCATTGCAACATAATGTGGCACGTTTATCTGGCAGCGACAGCCTGGAAAAAAATAGAAAAATTAATCCATAGTTGCTGTCTAATTGTTAACCAATGTTTCTGTGCCAATACAAAAATCCACCCATTGATCTTCAGATTCCTGTATTACTTTATGTACGACTTGTATTTCAAAAGTCGGATTTATTTATATATTATTATCATTATTCAATTATTTATCATTATTTATTTATTTTCAACCCGAGTCGAAGTTTGAGGTGAGATGAGCTCTGGGTTGAGTCGGAGCTGAGTTGACAGGATTGAAACTTGATTTGGATTTAGGTCAGCTCACTGAACTCTTGATGGTGAGTTGAGTCGGAATTGAGTCAACCGCTCTCAGTGCGGGAGTTGAGCTGAGACGACTAAAAGAATTCTGGAACACACAACTCTGGTAGTGTGAAGAGAAGAACCCTTATAACATCGCGTCTTTTAAAATACCGATTTGGAACAGAAATCATCATATCGAATTGGGCTATTTGATGCGGGCCCATGACATGCATTGCACGTATTTCTTCGGATGGCCGAACCGCGTTAGGTATGCGTGCTTGGCCGCTCCCTGCATCCGATAGCATCTGTAAGCTATTTAATTCTCCTTGAAGGTACCCCGTAGGTCATGAAACATGTAGTAAATGGAAATCGAGAGGATGTCTGCACACACTATGAATTACAAAATAAGGCAAAAAAGTACCAACGCTGATAATGTAGGTATAAACATGCCATGTGATTCAACATATGCAGTAGAATGACAGCAGAAATAACCCATTTTCTATTTTATCCGATAACATATACTTGCTTTCAGATTATTTTTCAGTGTCAGTGATAAGTAGCGAAATGGGGTACTTCTCCTTTATTTTTAGGCATCCCCTCAGGTGCTTTACAAAAGTTAGCTGGGGACCTTCTAGAAGAAACTTTATAAATTGGAGTCCATATCACTGTCCCACTGATGTTTCTATCTATCACTGTCAACTCTGCCAGGTCATGCCTTCATAATTTGCGCCCATGACCACAATAGCGCCCCCTCTAATCCCAAATAACACCCACCTCTGATTCAAATGGTTCTTCCTGGCCAAATTGCGCCCCCCCCATATGGGAAATCTTGAATCCGGCTATGAAACCAAAACTTATATTATCTAGCGCGCTACTGAATGCGGAATGTGTTCCCAGTTTCACTCGTGTATTCGAGAACACTTATGAACGGGCTAAATAACGGAATAAGGTCATGGCACATGTAGACCTAGTTTAATAGTTTATATTTGCTAAACTAGCCAAGTGTGTCGTTTAAAATTATCGTAATTAATTTATCCTCTAAGTAGTCTTGACGTTTGCACAGCGTCAGTCACGTTGATGGTTGATAGCTCTTCTTGTTTAACTTTGGACAGGTTGGCGTTCTATAAATACAGGATGATCAAAAATTATTGGGGCAGAATAATGAAAATAGATAACAAATTGAATTGGATTCATTGAAACACCATTGTCTTTAGCGGCGATACAGGCAACTACAAGGCAGGCTTCATTGCTACAGGATACTGATGCAACCTCCCTGAAAGCGGCCAATTTAGGAAAGAGAGAGTGAAATAATCCCCACATCGGAAACCATTGCTTATTTAGCATTCAGTCTGAGGGGAGCTTCGTTTTTAGTGGCTTGGCCAAAAGTTGCGGTACTGTAGACGTTATTTTCAACGACTGCAAAAGGGTGATGCCACCGATGTGAAAATAAGTGTCAAGCGATATCGCGCAGAAATTTCTATTGTTAGCGCTTAGCTGATGCAATGCTGCCTTCATATCTCATTGTGGTTGAGAGTTAAGGTCCTTAAGTGTCATCATGTTGTGAATGTAAGCCGCTTGTACGAAGATGTTTGAGATATCTCCCATGCCAACAGTTGTTACTTGCGGTGAATGACCACTTGCGGTGAAAACAAAGAAAACGATAGCCTCCCTCGCCTGGTGAATCGGTGAATGTACAGAGATCCTTAAATGCCTCGTTTCGGGGCGGATAAAAACGGTGGCGATCGAAGTTTTCATAGTGAGCATAACTTATGTCAAATATGCCGAATAGAAGAAAACAAATTTGTTCAGACAAGATACATGAGATGAAGTTCAAAATCTGTACAGAACTGAAAAACGAACAAACTAACAAAAGAAATGAAAATAATAAGCGCATAGCTTGCAGCGCGACAAAAATATCCAGCACACTTTTTAACCTTAAGACTTGATACTGGCTCTCGTCATTTTTTGTATGGCTCCGCACTCTGTTAAAGCCTTTATTTCAAATGTAAAGAAGGATCTTAACCACTGAATCTATGGCGTTGACTGCAGTGGCGGATCTAGCCGGTTGGTTTTGGGAGGGGCAAACCAAAGTCGAAAAAGCAAAGAAAAAGAAATCACGCAGTAAAAAGCTGCGCTACAATATCACTTGCCGGTAGAATTTTCGGTATTTGAGGCGAAACACAACAAGCGAAAAAAACGTCATGGGGTGAAAAATATGGGCTCAATATACTTTTTCCTATCCAAGGCGCAATATTTACACTGAACTTAATTGGTTATGTTTGAAGTTGAGAGTTGAAGCACCAAAATCTTGCTTATAAACTAAAAAAGAGTAGAAAAAAGGAGGTCAATCGCTTTGGGGGGGGCAAAAATATAGTTTTGCCCCGAGCTTTTCCGTTTGGGGGAAATGCCTTTTTGCCCCCCCCCTGGATCCACCACTGGTTGACTGGGAAGGAACGACTTCAAAATACACCTTGGTCCTCCAATGCCCTGGACGTTTCTACACCCAAGCAAAAAGTGCGGGAAGGGTTGGAACTAAATGGTCAGATATCAACTTTGCATTGTCTGAAACTGTTTTCACTTCGTATAAGACCAAAATCCACTCGAATTTGTGCTAACCATCGTCTTGAGCTCTTGCTCCTGGAAAAACAGCTGATATATCAGAAAATGAGGTGGCGTGTCTGAGTTAGGGCTAAGCAATAAACACCTTCATTAGATAAGGTTTGGCTCGCAGTTTTACCACTGAGACGATTTTCCAAAAGCAACAAATACTAAGTTACTGACATAGATATCAGAAATTTCTCTACGATCTGAAAGAAAAATATACAAAATAATTGGCAAGGCGATTATGCATACGACATGCAATGCAGCAAAATGTGACTATGCTAATTTGCGTACGAAGAATAGGGATGAAAATAGATGCATGGAAAATTTCACATGAACATCTTTTTAAGGGGAGATGTGGAGGAAAAGTTAATCCAAAAGCTTATCCTAGAACCCGATAGTCGTGTTTGACTAGTAACCAGAAAAAGCAAGAGGACATAATTATTCGGCAGATCAAGCTAAATGTAGAATACTAGGAACAATCACTGGATATTTCATCCCACTTAGGGAATGTGGCACCTTTACAACGTGATTTTAAGGGTGCGTTATCAATGTTAACCCTATGGGAGCATATTTCGTGAAATATCTCGTAAAGTAAGGTGGCCATCGTCGTGATTTTTTCACCAAAAGTAGACAATATGTGTATCTTTACGGCAGTTGATATTTCAAGCGTGACGCATTTCTAGTTTTTGTACAATCTGACTTTCTTTTTCAAATTTCTTAAACTTAAAGTTTGAATAACTTTTTACATAATATAATCATTGAAACAGTGTGAGTGGGCCTATGTTCTAGGAGCCAGTCTCCACAACTCTGTTGTTGTACTTTTTTGAATTTTTGCTTTATAAGAAAGATATTAGAAGCTGAAATTTGAAAGCGTTTTCCAAAAATTCAGGGTAAAAATCGGAAAAACGGAAACAACAGAGTTTTGTGGCTATCTCCTCTATACAATTTCCATACAGAATCAAAACCAAAAAAGGCTCGGCGAAAAAGTTATTTCAAGTTTTATAAAACTTTCCCAATAGATGGCGCTGGCAGTACCAGATTCGCATGAGTCGCCGCTGAGCCAGGTCTGTTCATTCATGATTTGGTGAATGGGACAGGAGCAGTGGCATTACAAGAAATACGTCAAGGTGGTTGATAGCAGAGAAACTGCAGTTAGAAGCCAAAATAAATATATTCACAAATTTGGATAGGAAATATTGAACAAAAAGGAGAGCCTATAGTCTGATCACCCCTTGGCTACGCCACTGGCACACGGACACCTGTTTACCGGCGTGACCGGTTTCTCTGCGCCTCGGGCGCGCGCCAGTCACGTGGCAGCCGACTGAGGACGGGATCCGGCTGCTGAGGCCCTGCTGAGTGGATAAGGACGTCTCCATTGGGCAGTGCCGGATCTAGCCGGTCGGTTGGAGGGGGGCAAGGCAAAGTTGCAACAAATAAAAAAACGTCAGACAGTGAAAAATGTTGCCGCAATATAATTTGACCGTAGTTTTTGGGGATGCCCAAGACGAAAGGCAAAAAACCATCACGGGGTGAAAAATATGCGCACAAGATGCTTGTTTTTGCTATCCACGGCCCAATGCTTACACTGAAGTTGACTGGTTCTGTTTGAAGTTTAGAGTTAAAGGGAGATACGCGAAAAAAAATTTATTGGCTATATCAAAAGGTTACAAAAAGTTGTTTCAGAAGTACTATTCTCATTTTTGCGAATTCGGCCTGCAAATGCCTTAAAATTGCTCTCAAAGTCAACATTTCTAGACGACTTTACCGGTACACCTCATATCGATGTTTATGACGTCCACATGGCTAAGGCTATCAATTTCTCTAAGAATTAGGTCATATCTATCCTAAACAGTGATGTAGAACTTTGGGCTACTCCAGAAAAAATTACTTTAGAAAAACAACATTCCAAAACTCTTTTGAAGCAGAAATATAGGGCTTAAAAGAAATCACAATTAACCAATCAGAAGCCTAGGAATTCTCAAACCAGGGTCACGTGACCTATCTGACGCAAAAGTTTTGTCATCCTGGGGCGGAAGCAGAAAATGGCTCAAGACTCGAGGTACGAAACCGCTGAAGACTTGAGTAATTATGTTTTTTCCGTTTTTAGGACAAACTTATTCATTTTGGAGTTTTTGAAAGCTTTTTAAAATTAATTCAAATACAACTACAGGAGGGCAAACATTTGTATGATTAAGAAACATTATTTTTCAACTTTAAATAGTTTTCGAAAAGTAAGTGATGGGTATGGGCATGGGCAAGTGATGGGCATTTTATCGAAACTGTTAACCTATTTCGATAATAAGTGAGTGGCCTCCCAAAATTTTGCCGAAGATGCAAAACTCATTGATAGTTTCGTTATCAGGATTTTTCAAATAGTAAGAAACCACAATAATAATTTTTTCGCGTATCTCCCTTTAAGGGAACACAAATCTCGGTTATTAACTCAAGCGGAGTCGAGGCAAAAAGGAGGTCGATGACTTTGTGGGGGGGAGGGGAAGGCACAGCATAGTTCTGCCCCGAGCTTGTCCGTTTGGGGGGTAAATATTTTTGCCCTCCCCTCTGGATCCGCCACAGCCATAGAGTTTGCATGAACTTTGACTACCGTGTTGTCGAATCAAATATTTGAAATGAGGATATGAAGGAATTGTAAAAAAAAACAATGGGATTCACCCTAATTAATATTACATCATCCCGGTCATCAAAACTGGTTCATTTTTACCGCCCCAACATTCAGTCATCTCCGCAAGGTGTTTTCTTATTGGATCGATGGTCTAGACGAGCAAGAGGTGAGCTACAATGATGTGTCCAGGGTAAAGATCGAGAAAACGAAAACAAAAAAGTTTTGTGGCTATCTCTTCCATACCATTCCCATACAAAATAAAAATTAAAAAAGGCTCGGCGAAGAAGTTTTTTTTAAGTTCTATAAAACAGTTTTCAAGTTTTATAATAAAATCTACACTTCTGTCTTTGAAAAACTTCCAAGAATCTAAAACGGTGCATCGCACCTGCTCGTACCAAGAAGTGAAATCTAGCTGCTGATGTTTTATCATTTTAAGTCCACCTAACAATTTATTGTCTCTCAAAAACCATGATCAGTGCTCTTACAATTTCCAAACTGAGACGAAAGCATCAGACTTCATCCGACCGATTGTCCAATCATTATTGTTGATATTTCGGTAACTTCTGTATTCCATTAACAAGAGAAATAGCTACTTGTCTTGTGAAATAATATCGTGTTAGTTAGACGAAAATAGCTAAATCGGGCTTGCAAACGTCCCCCAGAAAAAATGCTCGGGAATTTTAGAATGACTAACCGACCGAGGAGACAGAGAGGGGGGCAAAAGGTCCGACGGGAGCGTTTATCTCTACAGGGGAGCATCGCTCAAGGGGTGATGTTTTCATCGAAAGCAGCCGAAGTGTAGCCCATAACAAAATTCGAATATTTTAGTGGGACTGATGTTTTAAATTCAAGCAACCATGTATTATTGTTGTGTTGTAAAACACAAAATGAATAAAATAAAGCAATTTGAAATAATGCGGGAGGAAAAAATTGGAGCAGCACTTCTCAGTTATCACACATTTGTATTTACTAAGAGGCAGGGGCGTAGCCAGGATTTCGCTCGATTTCCCTGCGACAGCGCCAAAAGAGCCCTGATGGATAAAAAGGGCCTTGCTTGTTACAGAATAGAGTGCTGAAGAGGGCTTGAGAGTGCGCTGTCTGGTATGAAATTTCAAATTTGGCCACAGATCATAGTGGAGGCGAGCCGCGCTTCGCGCGGTCCGTATCCTCAGGGGGCCCTTCGGGCCCTAAGGGGGCGGCTGTCCCTGCCGCCCCCTCCTTGGCTACGCCCCTGCTAAGAGGTCTCATTAAACATTAATAGGGCTTTGCGAATTCGACCTATATTTCTTATATTACGATTGCTGTAATATCCCAATTATATGAGTGACTAATAAAGCATACACAGCATGATCAGGGGTACTGAGCATCATACTAAGCCGATGGCTACCACATTTTTTGAACCAAAAAACAGTCAATTATGTGCAGACCCTACATTGTCACAATCATGGATGCAGTTTTTTTGCCTATGCAACAATACCGGAAATCATGGATCTGCCGATGTGATCCTTGCTCCAATTGGTCCCATAGATCCGACGGAGTGGAGATAAATCTTCATGACATACAAAGAAGATTCAACACAAATTCGTCATTTGGGAAATGCAGTCCTGCGTTCACTTCCTTACTATCGCTCGCTAGCTCACTCCGTCTCATGACCGCATTTCAAGCACGTCCTTTCTTTCAAGTCTTACCTCCTCTTGTGGACCAGTGAGGGTAACTAACAGGCTGTTTTCACAAAATGAGCCTCAGGTGAGACCAGGCCATTTCACTTCCAGCAAAAATGTTTATTTCGTTTTTAATGGATTTGTGGGCACAGTAAATTGTTTAGTGTGATTAACTGGCAGCAAAAATAGGCCAAAATCTGGTTAGCTTTCAGTTTTGCAGTGGAAAATGTAGTGCCAGAGTTGGAGGCTGAAGGTCTATGGTCCCCTCACTTTCTGGCCAGTTTCGGCCTGCCTGGCCGAAGCTGGATACCGCACATTGTTCTGCAACTGGACAATATGAGCCTTCATGAGTCTACTAACATATGAAATGTTGCTGCATTGGTGTTTTTTTAAAATCGATGTGGCTTCATATTTTGCCTATGTTTGTTTAAAAATGAGCGCCCCGCAAATTTTCCATGATATGGTTTATTTTGGACATCCGATCAAAATTTGGTCTTAATCAGGTCACTGTCCGCGTTCGAGAAATCAGCATGAAATAAATTTTGCATAGTTACAGCTTAAAAAATCGTACCAGAAAGCTACGGGGTGTGTTTTCGAAATAATATTGACAGAATAGACCATTCTTAACACATTTAAAGTAAACATGAAGAACAGGCTGAGCTACTTTGTACCTGATTTGGGTCAAATGGCCTAGTTGACCCAAGACGGCGTTTTTACCGATGTGAGCTGTGTGCAATAGCAAGGAGAGGCGGGTGACAGGGAACGATCCTGAGGGAGGTTTATGCCGAATTGACCCGCCCGAATCCTTTTCGTACCTTTAAGGTACCCAAATAATCGATTTTAGGGGACACCTAGAAATTGATTGGTCTATGATCACTAGAAGCAGAAGCCGCCGCGAGAGATCTGTTCGAACGAGTGAAAACCCCAAAAATTATCCTCCGGGGTCAGCTAAGATCTATGGAAGCCTTCTTCATTTGTTGCTCATCATCCTCCCTCAGCAGGGCAAAACTTCCGACAGCGAGAGAGGTCTAAAATACAACCTTACCAGCAGCCGGAAGATCCGGACTTTTATGGAGATGCCACTGTTACCAGCGCAAGTTTAAATGTGAATAGATTTTGATCCATGGCGTCCACGGAATACACTACAAGTGGAACTTCCGACAACTGCTTGTTGGAATACTTTTGCTGACAAAGAGCAGAGTGGGAAGGTGACACTAAAAAAAAGAGGCGTTCAGTAAGTGGATAATCTTTCCGGATTTCGCAGCACTCCATTCCGCAGTGTCTCAAAACTGGTTTTGCATTGGGATAATGAGTGTAAAATTCACGCTTGAAAATATGGAAGGCGAGTAGAGAGTCCAAACGCTATAATATTGTGGGAGTTAGTTGAAACTCGGTTACAGCCCTCACTAGCCCTTACTCGCGCATTTTTCATCAAATTTGTCTCTCCTTCCACACTAGATGGTTTTATATATACTAGGATTATTGAATTATGCTAAAAAAATCCCCAGGAAAAGTGTTTGGAAAAGTGAGTTAGAAAAAAATGAAGGGGAAAAAGTGAAGGGGAAATTCAGGGCGCCTGGGTGTCACACTCTACTAAGCATTCCAGGATTTAGATCATTGTGCCTCCATCGCCATTATCAAGGATGACACTTTCCGTTCAGCGGGATACAAACGGCAGAACACCAGGCTCTACCAATATCAGTAAGACCCATTTCTGGCCACTACGGGCTGGAGTGACAAGATCTTTCAGGGGAAAAGAAAGCAGCGATTGTCCTGTGAGCAGAGTGCTAGCGACGACGACTTCAGGGCAGCGATTAACTCAACTAGTGTGTCCCCGTAGTACACTTCTCATACGGAAAGGCAAGCAATTGTGCGAGTCAGACTTCTGTATCATATTCTGCCAGCACCTGTTATTACCGAGGCTGGTGACTAGGGTATCCTCCCCGTAGGCGGATCCAGGATTGCCGATCGGGGGGCGGGCAGCTTCCCGAGGGGCGCCATTTGGACCAGGGGGTTGCCACTTTTGACCGGCAAAACCCATCAGTTGGGCGCAAAATCCTATCGGTTGGCACCGATTTGGGGGAGTCTTGTTAAAGACGTCACATTTTTCTTGAAATGAAAATGGAAGGACTGAGGTCAGTTTTGATTCAATTGTCGAGTCTGCCGCACTTGTTTTAGATTTGTCTCTGCGATTAATTTTTTTATGATCGGAAAAATATCGGAAGAATATTCTTTATGATACTCCCGTCATGGAACCTCCCTGAAGCTGGTTTCTAAAGATATTGTTCTTTTTGGTATTTGTGCATATATCGTGCATAGCGGGTGGAGATAATTTATTCATCGCACAATACGTAGAAAAATGTCACACTACAATATCATAAGAATATAATGATAGCCACTAATTCGTACCCGAAATATCTAGTTACTTGTATAAAAACAGGACCGACAGACTCACGAATGCATCTCCACTCAGTCGACCAAACCGACTACCGAAAAAGACTGGGCTGACGGCCAACGCCTATGCCTTGGATCACCCAAGCTGATCGAGGTTGCAATGCGGGTATCCAAGCCCGGGAAATCATCACAAAAACGGTCCCGAAGACAGCCTACTCCGGTCCCGAGAGGCGGCCAGGTGGGACCTGGACGGCGGGGACGGTGCAACGGCGCGGGTCCTCGCCACAAATCGGCTGTCATCCAAACCGGAATCGCCAGAGCTTCCTTCGGCGATTGGGGCGACTTTAACGAAGCGCCCCCCATATGGATATCTTTATTCGACGGCCGGAACAATCATCATCATCATATTTCAGGGGGTGCCATCAACCTTTCAGGGGGCGCCATGGCCATTTCAGGGGCTCCGAGGGTCGATAGAGGGGGCACGTGCCCCTCTTTGCTCCCCTGGATCTGCATATGATCCTCCCACTTTGGGGCAGCCATGTGATGACTTGAGTGTCTCGTTCCTTAGTCCATCAGCTTTATCGCATTCAATGTTCCGAATTTTCGACCGGTAAGCCCTCTTCACTCTCGGGGCGTGAAGCTCAAGCCCGATGCAATTATTTTCTGCCGATGTTGCCACTTTGCAGTTTGTTTGAAAAATATCAGTTTATTCTGCTTTTTTCTGTGATGAAAACATATATTTTCGTCCCCTGACACAGTAACGTGTTTTCTGTATCCTTTAGACTCCATAAAAGTCATTTTTGGACCTGTAAATTTCCAGAAAGAGGGTACTTTCTCGCCCAATTGAACTACGGCTTTCCCTGAAATGATTACGATACTCCTTGAAATGGCTAATGACACCCCAACTGAAATTTTGCAGGGGAGGTGGTGTTGCATCACCCACTAATACTTGCCAAATATTTCAGGATCGTCGTTCAGGTCTTGAAAATCTATACAGACTATGGAACATTTATTGCGCGTGTTTTGCACAAACCTTTAGCTCCTAACATCAGGGAACTACTGACTCATGACTGGAGGCATGTGAGGGTTATTTGGACGTCAGCACACGTATTCACACGAATCTCTCATGGTTCCTCTCCTCATAAAAAGGTCACACAAACAATTCAAAAATTCAATGGTGATGATGTGTGGACTTCATTGAATCACATCAGTCTTAATTCTAAGTCAGAGCTGAGGGCCTATCCATAAATTAAGTTACATGTATTCTTATAATTCTAACCCCCCCTCCCTCATGGTAATACTTGCTTCCACCCTGTTGTAACGTCTAACAAAACGGTTGCTGACTTCCCGCTCCCCCTTGTTTTTCCTTCTGTACTTTATGGACGGTCTCATATGTTTCGGAGACCATCTTTCGATACTGTCCTAGGTCAGGGCCTATACCTAAAGAAACTGCTTCTAATACATTACAAAGGCTTTGGTTTATATCGAACTGATGTGTTCAGAAAGCGTCTGGACGGGATTGAGACAGAACACGTGTTTTGTCGATTACAACACAAACTACCCTATGATCAGAAACACTTCTCGATCACAGTGAGGAAAACTCCGCACATGATCGAGGGATACCACGCCCCCCCATCTCCGAGCATCAGAAAAATGTTCCATAATACATACTTTGGTAAACACATGGAGCTGCGCGCCTCAGGGTTCGGTGGGTGAGCAAGTCAGTGAGTCCCGTACGAACGCACGCCCCTTTCCGTGACCGCCACGGGGCGGGGAATCTCTAAGAAAACCCCAAGGCGATCACAAATGCGGGCACCCGGCCCATGTGTCATGTGTATGTGCGTGTGTGTGTGTTTACTAATAATAATAATTTGTGGGGCTTATCGACGCACCAACTGCCAGGGTCATATGGCGTCGCCAACTCTTCCCTTGTTGGAAGGGTTTCTCGGGAGCCAGCTTGCTCCTTATTCAGGGAAGCCGCCGGGCCTTGAACCCGGGTCGGCTGCGTGGTAGCCAGCTGCGCTGACCACTCCACTACCGCGCCCCCTGTGTGTGTTTACACACGCACGGAAAATGACGCACCACCGACGCAAGGCGGGCCGAGCAATAATGCTGAAAAACGATAGCTTTCAAAAGAAGGCACTATATGTTTACAAAGCTAGGACCCTCCGCATAAAGAGGGGATGTTATGTGACTGGGTGGACGACGTTTTTTATATTTTTTCGGGATGGAAGAAGTCGTTAAACTTCCCTGAGGTTCTCACGGAAAACAGTAAACAAGGATATTACGGAAATATTTCTGATACATTTACCAGGATGGAAAAGGACTAGCTTAGTTTGGGAGGAAGAAAGTGGGTCCACAAGGTTTGGTCACGAAAGTGGACAAAGTAGTCGAGGATCCTACAACTAACTAGCTGCTAACTGACGCAAAGAGCGTAGCCAATCCACAGCCATGCTTGAAATGTCATTTGGCTAGCTTTGGTCCATCCCAGGTGACAGTTGTGCGAGCTGCAACTGCTTTCTTATTTAGAGAAACCAAGACAAAGGCTTTAGCAGTCTGCTCTCGGACAAATACTGGGCCCGCCCCTGCAAGAGCACCTGTTACTGCGACCCGTCTGACCTTGCCCGCAGCGGTTCTTGTTTACCTGAAGGGTCGTAAAGCGTGGAATGCGGAAGCGTACTACGGTTTACAACCAACGTGTCACGTGGGCGGTCTGTGTATCGAAATGAATGAACGAATGACCTGACATCTGTTGTTGGGGAAACAGGGTATTAGTTCTGACGGGTCATGTCGTGTGGTGCATGTGTCGAGGGTAACGCACCCTTAACTGAGATAGCCAAGTTGTAAAGCATGCCGGAAAATCCGGTATTCAACATATAATTTGTCTTGAAACTCAAAATTTCCGTAGAGAAAAGCTAAAAACCCACCTGAAATGTACCCAAAATGTACCCAAGGAGCCGGCATCAGCTGTCAGCTGTTGGCGTGACGACATGCTGACGTCACGGTGAGTAGTCCGCCTATTGAAGCCCATTGAATATGATAATAATTGTCAGATCATGACGTCATGCACAGGCAGAGGTTTATTTCTTACCATAGAGGAACATTTTAAGTATCGAAGTATTGAGCTTTTTGTGCATTTTTCAGATTTTCATGATTTTCGGCTAAAAATACCGCTAATTACACTAAATTCCGGGATTTGATCAGGGTGCCACAATCTCTTTAAGCTGCCCTCAATAAGCAATGCCAACAAGTGGTGTTTTATTTTCCATTGGATGTCTTTGTTCCTGGAAAGAAATATCAGGTTTATGACTTTCGAAGGTGAAAACCTCGGGACAATCTTCAATTGCCTCTGGGGAGCGTAAGTGCTGCGCCATATCCGCTGAGCGTAATTGGGTGGAATGTCAGTAAAACTCTTATAAAGTTGTGGTAGGTTGATATGTCCTTGTGGTGGGGCTCAGGAGGAAGGGGACATAAATTTATTTTCGTCTTGAACTGCTAAGAAATTATTTTGATGAAAACGCATATATTTTTGATGCATGGGAATCAGGCGCTGAGGCAAGGATTCTTCTATTAAATTTTTTCACTCGTAGAGTACAAACAGATGGCCAGAATTTCAGAAGGCAGGGCAGTGTGAGTTTCTCACTGCATTTATTTCCAGTTAACGTCATAGGCAGGGGCGTAGCCAGGATTTTGCTTAGTGGGGGGGCGGCGCCCCGAAAAGGGCCCTTGCAACAGCGCCAAAAGGGCCCTGATGGGTAAAAAGTGCCCTGCTTGTTACAGAATAATGTCCTCAGAAGGGACCTTCGGGCCCTCAGGGGGGCGGTGGCTGTCCCTGCCGCCTCCCCCTTAGCTACGCCCTGGTCATCGGGCTAGTGTTAAATTCGCCATTCCAGGAGGGGGAGGCCGCAACGGGCCCCCTTCAGCCGCCTATGCACCGGTAGTCAATTTTTTTAACGTCTTCAATTATGTTTCGCTGAGGTTTGATGGATTATTCTTAAAGACTGGTGAACTTTTAAAATTATTCTGTTTTTACATTGCAAATTCTGAAGTAAGACATGGACGGGTAGTAAAAATGAAACTCAGTGTTTTTTCTTGTTTTCAACTGTATAATGTAAATATGCGCCCTCATCACAAATTACACTAGAAAAACTGTCAATTCTGACTGTCACACAGCTTCAGACCAAACCTGGCTTCCTCAGCGGCACAGGACCTCCGAGGGAGGCCTCCCTGTAGCACGCGAATAAGGCGAACTGTTGTTATCGCCGACTTCCTTCCAGGAAATCGACGTCGTCTGCTACCAACAACCAACGCTGCTGGGCAGAGGAGGGGCAGGGGTCACCTATCGCCGCGGGGCAGGGGAGGGGAGTGGCGGGCAAGCAGGGGTCACAGGCTGTCGCCACTGGGGCGGCGAATCTGACATTTCACTGGGAGGTCGCATCACTGACGGTGATAATCACGTCACCTCTAACTGATGTGGTGACAGACAATGCAGCGCTTATGAGTGTAATGGTGTTCCATTCTTGGGTTTCCACTCCCATCACAGAAAATGTAATGAAGGAGTAAGCTTATCCAAGCCATTTGATGCCCCTAAGTATTGATACGTATTTTTATTTACACACCTAAACCACTGACATAACGGAAATTTCATTTCCTGTGTGGTCTGTGTGAACCACAAAGGTCAAATTATTCCGTGTTTATTCCATACTTATCCAGTTTCTGGGCCTAAGCCCAATGCCGCGCCCTTCTAAGATGGCCGCGCGGCGAATCGCCGCTCGACCGAGCTTGGCTCGGCTGCCGCAGCTTGGCGGCACGAGCCGGAACTGAGCGGCATCCGGGTGAATTCCGCCTAGCCCATCGCCCCTCCTCTTTCCATTTCACGGTACCCGGTGTCAGCCTTTCGCCCATTCAGGATCCCACCGCTACTTACGACGCGGGCCACTACAGCCAGGGGCAAATAGAATGTTCGGTGTGTATGATGTATGTATGTATTTATTTGATCTCTCAGCATACATAAATTTAAAACTCAATGGGCGCGATTGGCACAAAAGACCCATAAGGGTCTTAAATCGCGGTGCCTATCACTCGGTTCAATGTCACTGCGCATTGCTCCACCACCGTCCAAAACGGGCTTCCACCATTCACGACAAATCACACATCACTTGGGACAACTTATAATGCAATCCACTCAGCGTCAATCACCTCAGGCAACAGTTTCCACAAATGTGGACCGTACACCATTCCACTTTGAACGCCCCCCATCCAGTTCACAAGTTGAAACGCTTGGTTTGTATGAGGAAATTTTGAAATGCGTTGGCAATGATAATTTGCAAACTTTTATCGGTAATGTTTCCAAAAATTAGAGTATCAATCACTTGTTTCATTGCTAAATTCCTGAGAATGTCATTGGTCGCTATCAAATCTAATACGGTATTTCTATGTTCAGTAAATTTTGGGCATTCCAAGACGAAGTGCCTAACATCCTCCCTGGGATGGCCACATGAGCATGCTGGACTCTGCGATGGGTTATATTTGAAGATGTCTGCGTTAAGCTGAGTTGGTCCCATTCTAAGCCTTGAATGAAATATGTTTCCGAGTTTTGAGCCCAGAAAGTAATAATTGGGGGGTTTAGCAACACCGTATATTTCTGTAACAGTGCGATTGAATTGGCTTGCGTTCCGCATGTTCCTTGTGCTTTCTGGAAGATCGTTCCACCTTTTTACGGAGATTCGAAAAAAATATCGTTGAAAGGAAGATGTTCTTGAATTCGGCATGGTCAATGTTTTTGCATTCCGTAACAGTCTGCCCGTTCTATTTTGCCTAGTTTCTATAATGAGGGATGTGATGTAGGTGGGTAAATTATCTCCAAAATACAACATTTTATGGAAAACTATAAGTTTGTGAATCTTTCTGCGCGATTTTTAGGTCTCTAGTCCTAACTCATCCCGTAGGTTTCCTGATGGGGTTCTGAACAGTGCCCCAGTTATAAGCTTAGCTGCCCTGCTTTGCAATCTTTCGCGCCGGATTGAGTCGTATATGGTAATATGATCGTCGTATACTGCATCTGCATAATCGAAGAGAGGTCGGATATAAATTTGATGCAATTTAACCACAATCTGTTTGGGGACATACCTTGCAAAAGGATAAATTGGACTAAGTGATTTGACTGCTTTGTTAAGTATACAATTCACATGTTCTTGGAATCTAAGGTCTGTTGAAAACGTCAATCCTAGATGCTTGTGAGTTTTGACGTTAGGTATAACGCTCCCTGCCATTTTCAACGCTAATGATATTTTTGATGATATGTTTGTGAATGTCTGTTGTATAGTTTTAGAGGCATTGAATCTTATTCCCCACTCAGCCCCAAACCTGCTTATTGTATCCAGACCGTTCTGGATGGCTGTTTGGGCAGCTAAGGATCCTTGCGCATAGGGTGAAAAAAGTGCAACGTCGTCAGCAAAGAGCAAAATTTCATTGTTAGTTCTTTCTGCCAGATCATTCAGGTAGATCAGTGCCAACAAGGGCCCAAGGACCGAGCCCTGAGGGCATCCTGCCCTCAGGGCAAGTGGTTGAGAGAATGTGTTTCCTATTCGTACTCTCTGCTGTCGATTATCGAAAAATATGATTTAAGCCATTTCAAGAGTTCCATTGATTCCACAATTCACCTTGTATTTGAAGAGTAGACCAGCGTGCCAAATAGTATTGAAATATTTTGAAATATCCAAATATACAGCGGTAAAGTCTTGGCTATTGTTCAAAGATTCATACAATTTATGCGTAAAGTAAAGAAGTTGTAACTGGGTCTATGATATGGTATTTAACTATGATAACTATGATATGGTAAAAATTTAACGTTTGCTATACTGGCCCAGCTGCACCAAGAGGAGTCTGTCCTTGTACACATTTTAAGCGAAATGTTATTTTACACTTAAAATTCAACATAGGAAAATTGCCACATTGCCACATTCCCATACAACGGCTGAGATTTTCCAGGTTATAGGTTTACATGAATTAAAATAAAATACATTGTGAAATGTATTGCTGTAAGCTAGTGTGATCTGAATTCCCCGGAACATGCCTCGCTTCATGATTTACGCAGGACGCTCCATTTCTCGCGTTTCCCGTGTTGTCTACGGATAAATGCTGAACATCATAAGCGCCGCCACTGGCAAAAAGGGAGGGGACAGCCAATAGCGTCAACCTGTCGCTGAAAAGGAGCTGTGTCCTCTAGAACCAAAAACATATATTATTTGGGCAAAACTTTACCTTCCGCACTAGCTGACTATACAATTGTTCGATTCCATGCCAATTTGGCTGAAATCGGGGATCTTGTTCGAGAGGTGGGGTGTTGAATGTGGCTGAAACCGGGAATATCTTTCTGAATAATGATGGCAGGGGCAGGTACCGCCAGGCCTCCCTGTTCCAACACATATGCTGAGCAACACCACGACCCGCTGCTGAGAGGTTACACTAATATCGATCAGTGGAGCGGTGTTGCAACATAAACAGGGCACGGCGCGGAGGGCCACGCGACAGTTGCAACCGAGCCTCGCGCGCGCTGCAGCAGGTCCAGCCAGTGCCAACTGGCAGCTCTGCTGGCAGAGCTGCCGATCCAGCTGCAGTCTCCCGGAGATCACAAACAACGGCCCCCAGAGATCACAAACAACGGCCCCCAGAGATCACAAACAACGGCCCCCAGAGATAACAAACAACGGCCCCAGAGATCACAAACAACGGCCCCCAGAGATCACAAACAACGGCATCCAGAGATCACAAACAACGGCCCCCAGAGATCACAAACAACGGCTCCCAGAGATCACAAAAAACAGCCTCCAGAAGTATGTGCTGAGATATGGACGGGATATGGCGGAGAGGAGGTAGGCCAGAAATGGCGCAGAAAACTACACAAAGTTTGTCGAGAGAGTATTTGTACATCTGAAAACATTTAGAAACATACAAAAAAATGAATTCCAAAACCAGAGATCTTAGAAATGATATGCAGTTTCTTAGTGAGTGACCAGCGTTGCTGCTTCGCACAGAAATTCTGGTAAAAAGAAGATGTAGTCAGGTTTCGCTTCCTTGAATGTGGTGCAAAATTAAATACTTTGAGTAAAGCTATAATGAGTACTAAAACTGTCATATGATTTTGCTGCGATTTCCCACAGCTAGCAGTGACAAAAAAATGTTGTTAGAGCTGTGAAAACTTTGCCACTTCGAATAAAGTAATTAAAAATTCAGGAAAACAAGCTGGGAAAAACGGTGCTGTGCTCGTCCCTTAAGCAGCACTTCTTATTTGAACCCATCGCGACCTACAGGAACCATCTTTCCAGCTTCCATAATATTTCAAAACTGTGTCGTTTTGGAATGGTGAGGCTCATCTGAGTCAGTTCCACGATCGGGTTTTCAGTAACTTCGTGCTTCTACAATTTTAGGCCCGCAACATCTAATATGGTAGCATTACGACAGCCTACACTTCCACTCACGCACATGTGCATCCCCACGTATGGCGCTGCAACTATATAGCACGACAGTGCAGCACCTACACCTATTCCCCGTTAAAAACACGCTATTAGCCAGCAGCTAATTTTTAAGCACAAACCTCAGCGAGATTCTTCCGGGATCCACCAGCCACACCCGGTCGAATTCAGTCGGTGGAAACCTCGGCCATATACGCCATCACCGTACCAGGCTGCCGGGGCCTCGGCTGCACAAAGAGCGCCACCAAACCGACAAAAACGGCGCAGGAATGCTGTGTCGCTGCGCAGTGCCGTTGGTTTTGTGCATTAGCAGCCATGTACGGTTGTGGGAAGCTCGCCGTAATGGCGGTCCTTGCATCGCAGCCACCAGCGCAGTTAGAACCGTGAGGGCCACTTCCCCGCCTCCAGTGAGGTCGTAGTGTATGGGCTAAAACAGGATAGGCCTCATGCTTGGATGGTAGAGTGAAGAACGAGGCTTTTTGATGTTTCTTACTTTTTCCCTCTTCCAGGTTTGATCGTGTTCGCTCTGACTTTCAACATAAGTAATCCCTAAGAAATATGGATTTTCATATCCTGCTCTTTCCACTCTTATCCTCCTTTTATATCCTACCTTCATCCTACTCTACTTTTATATCCTACTCTTCATACCCTAGCCTTCCTACTCTATCCGGGTCTAATAGATAAAATAAGCGAAGTTTTATAACTGGGATGCTTTATCCAGGTCATTTCACAACATGGTCCGACATATGCGCCTTTCCCCATCCTTTCATATCCCCATCGAATAAGCGTTGTATAGCTTCATTCTTCCTTCTGTACCCACTCCATCTTGCAAATCCTGATACACATTGAAAACCATGTCCAGGGGTGAAACCACTGAAAACCTAAAGCATTTTTTGTATAACGTGTATCTGTTTAAGAGACTTGACTTTTTTCCCATGCAGCTGATAAAAAGCCCCGTCACCGTCCTCCAGTACCCATCCTCACCCGTGTGGGTTCAGCCAACCCCTGCAAGCACTAAACTCGACCGGGGCCGTTTAATCAGTTCCTCCGCCCACCGCATGTAGATTAACATATGAAAGGAACGCGATCAATACGATGAAGGGAGAGGGCCTGCCCGCCTCAGGCGACTGACCCATCCGACCATCGACGGCAGCCCCGCCGCCTGAGGGGACTCCGCGCGCGTGCGTTCGTCGGCTGGCGAGCCATGCTTCCGTATAAGGCAGCGACGGCGCCCGAGGGCATTCCACGTCTCGCTTCAGTGCGGGCTATCGAGACAGACGCGGGGAGGGAGATCATAGGCGGATCCAGGTAGAGGCAAGGGGGCACTTGCCCCCTCCCGATTTCGTCACTCAGTGTCCTCTGAAATAGTCACGACGCCGCCTCCCCCCCACCCTGAAAGATCGATGGCACCCCCTGAAATACCACTACCCACCCTCCCCCAGGATGTGAATACCGACGCCCCCCCCGTCCACGATAGGATTCAGCGCCCACCTAATAGGTTTTGCCGTCCAAAAGTGGTGCTCCCCCGCCTGGTCCGGATGGCGCCCCTCCCTCCACCATGTGCCCCTTCCCCTGATGGGCGATCCTGGATCCGCCAGTGAGGGGAGCTGAGGGGGCCGGGAGGGGTTCGGAGGGGGCTTCCATAGTATTGATTAGTTTGTGACGGCTCCCCTTACCATGATACGGACCGCATAAAGCCATGATTATTGCAATAGATTGGCTAGATTGGCAACATAGGGGAGCAGCCATAAGTGTAAAGAGGAGGCAGCAAAAGGGAGGATAGGGATGCGCAGGAATCTAGTGACACCAAACAACGCACAATTTGTTGTGAAGTATTCTGATACACTGCACATCCTTCGGGCAATTGAAATGAACGTCTTTGGAGCATTACCTCGCTGTCCTACGAGTTCCGAATATAAGGAGAGGTAGGGGCTCAAGCCCCCCGCAAATTTCTGAGAGCCCAAAGTAATCACAAAGTAAGGGACTATTTGGGGTTAAGGTGGGGTAGGGCTGGGCCACCCTAGCCTCCAAAATGTAGTTCTGGATCTGCCAATGTATCCAATACTTCAGTTTTGTAGTTAAAACCCGTAATTGTCAACAAAAAAGGCTAGAAGCACTAGACATTAGAACGAAATGGTTTCAAAAATTTTTCGTAAAGAGGCACGTTTCCTTGATGAAATCATTCAGCGCTAAGCACATCATAGTGTTAGAAAACAATTATGATGCTCTAAAAAAATTCACATTTTCACCACTTGAGCGCGGCAGTGCGACCCTGGGCGGCGGGGCCGGCGCGGCTAGGGGCAGCCGGCGCGCGCCGCGGCGCCATCGCGGCGGCAGCTCCGGCGCGACCCACTTCGCGGCGCACATCCGCCCCGCCGCTGGTTTTGCAGACGAAGGCGGCGCAGAGGCGGTGTTTTTGTGCCCTTCGGCCTGGCTGCAGCCAACACCAGGCCTGGTTCAGAGAGACACAGCCCAGCTCTAGGCCGCGGCAGTGACAGCTCCCGAATAAACCCTGGTGTCATGCTCCAGGGCACGTGTGTGCTTTATACTGAGCACAGACCTCAGAACAGGTCTGACCCCGGCAGCCGAGCTGGTAAAAATCACACGAATCCGAATAAAAAGCTCAGGACAGGGCAGCATGGTCATTTTCCATTTACATCAAAGCTGACATTTACCTTCCTGTGAATCTATGTTTTGCCCCCTCTCCCCCTGACTGATATTTCAGCAAAATGTTCTCTTTTCCACGTGGCGATAGCTTAGTGTTAGCAGAACGCGCCTCCGCTGATGTAACGTTGTGACAGCCACGTGCAAAAATGGGCCAGGTACTGACGTGTGCCCCTGCTACATGACGCGTATTTTGACTGTGTCTGACAGATTCGGGACGAGCCTGGCGGCTGTTGAGTCAAGCGATAACATTTTGTACATGTGCCGAGCAGCAGGCATGTAGACCTTCAGGGAGTGGGTTAATGAGAGAGAGAGAGAGAGAGAGAGAGAGAGAGAGAAGCATATAAATGGGTGTGCTGATATATATCCCAATGTGCTAATCTCTCCAAAAAAATCAATTATTACGAATCTACACAGAAGGTTGAAAATTGCGACTAATCATGACGGATGAGTGTAAAAGAATAGGTTCAAAATTGCAAAAAAAGTCTGGAAGAACAGTTAAAAAAATTTGCCTCGCATTATGGAGAGATAAAACGTGTTACCCGTTTTAAAACAGCATAAATAATCTCACAGAGTTTCCCTGATTAAATCACCAAAAGTTGTGAAGCGTGCCACACCCCGTCTCGTGCCTGCAGGTAGCGCACACCATAAATCTACCTGCACCACTGTGCCCTCTACTTCCTCAATTCCAGGCGCCAGTTGGCGGCAAGGTGGCGTCGCTCGGCCCCCTGTTCGATTGTATCCGTCTGGGGGTGCGTGCTCGGCGCGTCGTTCGCCGCCGCCGACGCCGCTAAGCCCAGCCCGTCCGAACGTGATGTTGCCAGCGCTGCTGCCGTTGCACACCCGTCTGGACGTGCCCCGCCGCTGGTGATGTCAAACTAACTGCGTCGGTGTCCACAAAACGTACTGGCGCGCAGTGCCTGCGTGCGAGACCAAATTCAGCTACCAGCTGCTAGTTGCATTTGTGTTGCAAAAACCATCAGAAAAAGGTCAACACGTTAGCACATTTACTGTGACAGGTGTCAGGACAGCTCCTTTACTCGGCCTCGGGATCTACAGAATGCCCAAGCCTACAATTGACACCACTGATCAGCACCCCTCTCAGTCAGGCCGGCGCCAGACCCCTCAGGGCACGTGACCGCCGTCGGCGGCGCCAGCGGGGGTGCGGTGGCGCCGGCGGCATCGACTGTGCCGCACCTGCTAACAACGACGCTACCGGCGCGGCGTCCGTGGGCTGGCGCCAGCAGGTGCCCGGCCCGCCGACGGTCAAACGCCCCCAACGCCTCTCCGGCGCATCCGGGCAGAATATTCCCTTCAAATCGAGGTGTATGTCGCAGTTTTGTGCGCTGTTTTTGCCCGGTTGGTACTCAACATTATGGAAGCAACTACAATTTGAGAAGGCTATTCTCGTTTTCACCTCTTCCAGCGCTGTCCTTCTCTGCACAATAAAACACAGACTCCAGCGACAATAGGCAGTTAATTTCAGTCCAGTACAATGCAGCAGCACTGCTGAACCGGACAGAACGACGCCACAGCCATATACTGGCGAATCACAGCCAAGCAATGCAGGTGCCGCTCTGCCGACCCTCTTTGTACTCGGCCTGGAACCCCCAACTCTGGATGTTTGGTTACCATTTGCAGCTATCGGACCGAAATGAGCTGAAGCGGACGAATAGGTCACGACTGCAGAGTGATTGGCTTCCACCCCGCCGCCGGGCATGCAAATTATCTATTGCACCACACTCGGTCAGGAACGGGTCTAAGGGGGAGGGGGCAACGGGGGCGGTCGCCCTTTCAGGTCCGTGAAACCTCCCCTTTGTACGCCGGGTGACCATGTCGGGTACAGAAGGTGCCCGAACATTTGAACGGTTATTCATGTTTACGTTCTGCTTGAGCGAAGCAACTTTTTTCCGGAAAACGTTGCATGATACAAGCCTTCTAATGCACTTAAAATATTTGCGCTAGCCACCATATTTTCGGGGTTAGAGGGGCCATCGATGATGGGTGATCAGGGAGTGCCATTTGAAGCAGAGGGGCACGTTTTGGATAGCGCAAACTATCAGGAGGGCGATCATATCATCGTGGGGCCGGTAGGCACGTATATCCTGGGGGGTTGGCGGCGGCGGGAAGCAACATCTTAGGGGGTACCAAGGCTATTTCAGTGAGACCGATGCTCAATTGGAGAGGGGGACTTGGGCCCATGCACCCCTGGATCCGCCCATGACCCAGACGTTACATTCCCCGTGACATCACAGAGCGGGTTTCGTGACTCGGCGCCCAGACATAGCACTTGTGCGGTGCTGCACAGCCTTGCTGGTAATGCGGCCTAGTTCACCTGTGGCTCTTGCAAAGATTCGCGGACTTGGAATGCGACGCGACAGGGAGTGAACGTCTGACAACACCAAATGGGCAGGCAGTGGCAGATCCAGACACGACAATTTGGGGTGGTTTTGGGAGGCGGGAGGGGTGGGGGGGGGCAACGCTGCCAAAAAAACATGAAAAGAACGGTTTCTTTTAGAACATAAAAACCCTGGATGGGGGAATGCATTCCCCGGATCCTCCAGGGGATGGTATAACACCGTCAGAGATAAAAGTTTAAACTGTCTTAAACCGTTGTCGTGTTATGTGACGGGAGCACCTATGCAGAGGCCGGAATCATTATAGTTGTTCCCAACGCAGAGCCAACCCAATTCTCATCTTAAGATGAGAAAGCTTCCCCTGACAGAAAAACCACGTGTAAACAACAATAGGAATCACTGCCGATAAAACATATAAACGGACTTGTTCACACCTCAACGGATACGTATTTCGGCTTTGATAAAAAACGTGCAGACTGAAAAGATTCAATATTCTTGCTCCCTGAGACTTGCCTCGCCTGTTGGCACGGTCGCCCTTCTCCTGACCTTTGCTCTGCGCCCGGAGATAGAAGGCGCCGAGCCTTATAATGTTTGCAGTGTCCTCCGTATGATGTTCACATCCTCATCTCTTTGTGGAAGTGATAGGAATACAAGATAAGACAAAAAACAAACCTGATTCAATATTGACCAGGATATTACATAAGCACAGGTGGGATATGATGCTCAGATTCGGGCACTCCAGCCCGATTTGTAAAACCACTACCATTTCTTCCACTATCTTGGCTAGTTGAAACCGCTGCCGCTACCAGCGCCACTTTTGAGAAATCGCAAAACCGCTACCCACTACTCAGCTGCTCCGCTATCGCTCCTTTTATTATGAAGCACTACTAAAACACTACCAAAACAATTGTCACCGATCTTTTTACACAATTTTTAATGAAGCTCCTGTTTAATCTACATTTTACATTAAAACCATATTATCACAAGACGGAAAACGATATCACAAAAAAATAATTCACTGAATGTTACTTTGCTTCCAGATTCAGGAAAAAATATTCCCCTCAAACTCCGTCCCCTAATTTTTTGGCGGTCCCTGTAATAAGCTGTCTTAAGCAGAAGTGATTCTGAACTATTTGAAGCCGCTGCCTGCTACTCCGCCACCTATTGGTTATAGAAATCGTAACCGTTACTCCGCTGCATGGAAAAGAGCTGTACTGAATCCAAATTCGCCTGACCACGACTTAGGTACTCTAGTGTATACCCGCCTTTTTTACCACAAATTTAAATACATTGCTGCGGAAATACACCTCAAAATGGTCACAATATTCGTCGGGAGTAGCATCACCTCTAGTTCACATAAGAAAGCCCTTACTATACAGCGCTTCTCCGCCAGGGAAATGCAGCAGGCGCATTTCAACCTTGACGTGAATGTAGCATCCTGCAAATAGCTGACCGCAGTCTTTCAGGCGCCAGATATTTCTAGCAAAAGCCCAGTCCGCTCCGCGCAGCGCCGGCCCCAATCGCCTCGGGGCAACCAACTGGTTTTGTATCCGATTGCCGGAACACGTATCGGCGTGACGTCACATGACGTCACAAGTGCTGCCCGGTACAGGTGTGGGCGCGCACGCCTGCGGCTTGAGGATTTGAGGATAACATGGGGCATTTACTTATTGCTTTTCGTGCCCTCTGTGTGTGTTAGCGTGCAGATAAAAAATATATAGTTGCTTTTCGTGCCCTCTGTGTGTGTTAGCGTGCAAATAAAAAATATATTCACAGTGCTCGTCGATATTGGGCCAATTTGTCCCCGAAATCTAAAATCTGTCTTGACAGGAGAACTTCAAATGATGTATATATATATATAAGTTACAATGATGTTAAGGCGAATTTCAAAAACTAAATTTATAAAAACATTTTATTGCACCACATAAACGCGTTTCGTAACAACTTCATCAGTATGTAGCACAATACAAGTATAAATCGAAACAGGAATATTCAAACATCCACTTGAAATTTCGGCAATCATGTCATGAGAACAATTATTCAACAGTCTTTCGGCAAAAAAAAGTTTCAGAATATTAGCACGGAGGCCACAGTGTGGAGACATTCATACCATAAAAATGCACCTTCAGAATAAAAATGGTACCACAATCCTAAATATTTCGAAACAATTAACTCTGGTATGCGCTCGTAATGAATTTAGCTGTCGGAGTGCTTAAGTTAATGAAACCCATTCGTTGTCTGATGCAGTTGTTTGTTAAAATGAAGGAAGCTTCTACGGTTTTCTTAGCTCTTTTGCTGATATTTTTGGCTACAATCTTGGCCCCTCCTAGCCGCGGTGGACATAAACCACCATCGGAATCCTATCACATCCAATATTATACAGGACCTAGGCAGGGGCTCCCAGAAGTGACGTCACGCGGGAAACTACCAGTTGAACGGTTGGATGGTGAAACAGCGGTGCCCCTCCCGGGTCGGGTTCATACATGTTAGCCGCTGTCAGAAACAAGTCCACGCCGGCCAAAGGCTGGCACCATGTCACCTGCCATTTATGTCATTTTGTCGGTCCATCGAACCTACTGCTGCCGGAAAGAAACTTTTCTGTACCACATACAGGTTTTGGAAATATAATATTATTCGGCTCACGTATACAAAGTTAACAAGTAGTATCTAGCAGACAAGGTAATACAGGGGTCACATTATTTTGAACGATTACTTCTTGCCCTTGTTGTTTAGCGCTTCTCTTTCCATTTACGTAAGCACGCGTTATGAGGCACTGGTATTCCATCAGATAGAAAACAACCAGAATTTTCTCTCTTTTATGTTGCGAGCTTTTAAAAGCCTCATAAGAATATAAAATGTTTTCTGGTGGATCGGTTGGCAGACGGCACAGGACAGTTCAGTTTGCTTCAACATATCATCACAATCATCAACCTATATCCAAATTTTCAACTCGATCTACAAACATTGGATTGAAAATCCGTATTCAGGTGCAATCCCGCCCAAATAGTCGATTCAGTTCCATCCAGTCCATGGTTCAGATCCGATATCGGATCCGACTGGATCAGGTATTTACTCATATCTTCAATCTATGACGATCGATACTATCTATACCCCGGGGTCATGACAGCTCGAAAACGTACGTTGTATATATATATATATATATATATGATGGACTCTCTCCTCTCGGTAAAAGATTGCTTTGTAGAGTTTTTGGTAAATCTATATAGCTTCGTCAACGAAAATGGCGCAAAGGCGGATCCAGAAAGCAGGACTGTCAGTCCCTGAAATGTTGATCCCCCAACGCGGGTATTGGCGCCCCGGGATTTGGTGCCACGATTTTGTGCCAACTTAATAGGTTTTCCCGCCGAAAACCGTCCCGTGGTTCGGATAGCGCCTCCCGACCACGCGCGCTCCTTCCCTGATCGGAAATCCTGGCCCCACCAGTAAAATGGTGATAGGAGGAAGACGTAAAATTTGGTAAGTCTAAATACAAATGCTAATTCTACAAACAAAGCCTCCGGGTTGCAGAACGAGCCGGCTCACTGATTACGTCACTTCGATTGTGTACGTTTATTTTGGTTTCCCTGGTTTTCTCTTAAGTTGGTGTGTTTCCTCGTAACTGGATTAACGTTACCTTATGATTGCCACGTTTGCCCTTGATGTGAATAAAAATAAAAGAAAGCGGGGCGCGCTTTTGTGAAACCACCTCATAATTTTTTGGGGCTTATCGACGCACCAACTGCCAGGGTCATATGGCGTCGCCAACTCTTTCCCTGTTGGAAGGGTTTCTCGGGGAGCCAGCTTGCTCCTTGTTCAGGGAAGCCGCCGGGCCTTGAACCCGGGTCGGCTGCGTGGAAGCCAGCTACGCTGACCACTCCACTACCGCGCCCCCTCAAACCACCTCAATTCAGCAAGCCTGAGTGATAACGCTGAATATGGTATCATATTTTGCTATATTTCGGGGGCACAATTCAGCAAACATGGTCCTTATCCTTGCGTTCAGACCTCAAGGACACTAAGCCCGGACATATCTCACCATCCAACAAAAGCAAATGGTAGCACCTGCTCCACTCAACTCGAGCTACACATTCCCACCATTACCACCCCTCGTCCCCCGTGAAGCGTGCGCTGGGGCAGGGTGGGGGGGGGTGTGACCACACGCCCACACGTGGCGTGGTCCGGACGTGCCGCAGCAGTAGGCAGTGGCGCCATAGCAGTCC
Organism: Lepas anatifera; assembly: GCA_034440635.1. Taxonomy (NCBI): domain Eukaryota; kingdom Metazoa; phylum Arthropoda; class Thecostraca; family Lepadidae; genus Lepas; species Lepas anatifera. Next base: position 74,926 of record JAOTON010000007.1, read on the forward strand.
CGGCGGCGCCACTCTCGTCTCACCACCCGACCGCCGCCGCCAGCCTGGCGCGCCAACCCAAACGGCTGATCATAGCTCGAGGCAAGACGGAGAGGAGCTCAAGAGGGAGAAACGGGCCATCTGCGCCGTCCGCCTCAATTTTCAGAAATAATGCCGATGATATTGCCCAAGCTGTATGTCCTGTGATACCTAAGATTTGCACGGAACGAGGAAGTTCTTCTTCTTCTTGTTTCTCTTGGGCGTGACCAAGCACACACATTTTTTTTCATCGGAAACTTCAACTGGATATCGGCAGCCTTAGGAACATATAACTATAGCTAGCACCATAGGGCTAGCTTCTTATTGTCCTGGCGCAGACTAGTTTGTCTTCGAGATAAATGTTGCCCAAGCGCAAAGCTTGTGGAAGCTAATACTGAGGAAGGATATGATGATCTGCAAAGACGACAGAAGTTTGAGCGTGAAGTAACGGTGGTCATATATCTAACCAAGCATGTTCAGTGTTCAGACACTGCTGATTCTTCTTCTTCTACCTTCTTCCAATCTTCAATTGATCTGATTTTAATTTTATAATCACCCAGCCAGTGGCGGATCTAGCCGGTTGGTTTGAGAGGCAAGCCAAAGTCAAAATGCAAAAAAGTCACGCGGGCAAAGACTTCGCCACAATATAACTTGACGGTAAGTTTTGAGGATACCAAAGTCAAAATGCAAAAAACCTCACGGGATGAAAGATCCAGGCACAATATGTTTTTTGCTATCCCAGGACCGATGTTAGCACTGAGTTTAACTGGTTATATTTGAAGTTGAGAGGTCAAGCACAACAACTTGCTTATCATCTAAAAAGGAGTCGGTGCAAAAAGGAGGCTGACCGCTTGGGGGAACATAATTTTGCCCCGAGCTTTTCCGTTTGGGGGCAAATGCCTTTTTGCCCTCCCCTGGGTCCACCACTACCCCCAGCTAACTGAGGAGAAAAGTTACGGTTTTGAGGTCTACCTGGGGTCACTAGGATTCACCTGCAGCCATGCATTTTTTTCAAGATCAGTCTGCTAAATTTTAATGTGTACCCCAGCCTACGGATTAGGATGAAATCTCAGACAAAAATAGAGCTCAGGCATTACCAACCGTTGTATCTTAAAATCACGATAAACATTTTACCAGCACAATTAAGTAGGTTAAGGCAGGTGGTAGGAAAAAACATGCGAAAAACCTGAGCCGAGTCCAAAAATTTTGGAGGGACGTCCCCCTGATTTGTGAGTTGACGCACCCACCTGTCCCCCTCCCTGCTGACGCCCATTGAGGGAATATTGCAAGCCTCTTCTTTCAGGTAACATATGCGAGAGCTGTGTCCATAAATTTATCACTGTCGCCCGACAGAAACATTGACACTATGCTACAGAAATGTTAGGCTCAAATACTCAAATCAATGCGAGGCTTTGCAGCTTAAATGCTAGCCGAACAGATGCGACTTTACTCCAAATACATAGACCTGCCTGACCGAGAACGTTATATCAGAGGCATCAGTGGGGGTGCTGTATACTGTGGTGGCTCCATGTGCCAAGCGTCCACGCCGCTTGCCTGCTTCTAACGGATTCGCTGCCAATAAATCTTGAAGATGATCTATGGTTGCTTATGTCACGGTTCATTTGAAGTATGGCTTTGCTTCACTGTAAATTGCAACAGGTTTTCCTGTGACATCATATGGTGGGTGCAATCAATACGACAATAATGGAAATCAATCATTTTCTGTGGATAATTTTTCCAATTAGACTTGATCCATTGATATAATAACCAAAGTAAGGGCGTTATATATATTTTATATTAATAAGCAAGGAGTGGATATCAGATATAAAATATGCATTATGCGATATTATCCGAAATACGATCATATCTGAGGTTTGCACCAGAGTTTTTAAAACCAGATTGCTTTGGACAGTATTTGCAAAAAAACGATTTTTTCTTAAACTTGGCAACATCAACCTCGTTACGCTATCTCTAAAAATTAATATTCTGTAGAACTATTTTACAGTCATTGATTTGGGACGGAACTGAAGCATTTGGTCGCCCGTCCCGACAGGAATTAAGACGTTTGACTTTTAAGTGTCACCCTAATGCATATGCACTATTTTAGGCAATTATCATGCAAACCAATAGAAACACATTAACCCGCGCCCCACCGGGGATCTGGTGCAGCCTTCGCCCCACCGGGGGTTATCGATGGCCCCCTCTAACTCCGAAAATATGGGGGGTTAGTGCAAATCTGCAAAAAAGATTAAAAAAGCCCGCATGAGTTCGGTAATAATTTTTTCCATGTTTAAGCCCTCAGGTCAATGGTTTGACCTCCAGAGGTCAGCTTAGGTCACAATAGGCTATTTTCACTAAAATATGCAATGCCTAAGAAAACTGGGTATATAACTCTTATGCCATCAGAGCTATTGAGATCCGGTAAAGTAACGTTGGTAGGAAAATGCCAGACCTTTTCTCGCAATGTGAAACATAATGACCTCCCGCCAGTGGTTTGACCTCCAAAGGTTACCTCGTGACCTAGTATGGCCTGAGGTTATGAAAGGTCATAAAGTGACCTTGCCGTATATCAAATTGAAGTCAGTGATGGTACATGCACAATGAAGTTTTGTTCATTGCTCTAGCTTAATTAGGTTAAACGTTACCGTCAAAACGTTGTTTTTGATCCCTGGTGACCTGTGATGACCTCAGAGTGATCAAAGGGCAAAAGCCGCCCCCTGGAATCCATGAAAAAGTGTCCGATAACGCGTTTTTGAGCAATGTGAGCATTTATAATCCTTTTTGTGACTTTTAGATAACAAGACAGCTTTTCCCTGTGCTTTTTCAATGAGGGAGCTCACCTCGTGATCTGACCTCAGGTCACGAAATCGAAAAATCCCAGATATAAATATTGTAGACCCTGGAGTGGTCATGAAATGTAGGAAGTTTCAAACTAATCGACAGAGAACTGTAGCTCTTATAGAGCTCAAAATTTGAAGTGAGATGACCTTGCTTGACCTCACCTGGTGACTTGACCTTGGGTGAACCGGGGTAAAAATTTCAGGGAAGGTGAAAAAATAATAGGATGAGAGATGGAGCCCTCAACCGCGGTGCTGTGTCTCGTCGTTTTTGCTATCCCGAAAAAAACCTTAGGGGAGGCCATCGATGCCCCCCGTGGGGCGAGGGTTAAATGATTGTGTTTAAGATCGTAATCAACTAAATACCATCACAAGCCAGACTTCAAATTATACGAAAATGCAAACAAAGTGTGACAGCCTAGGAAAAAAACAGGATTTGAGATGGTCAGTACACTGTATTGGAGCTGCCGTTGCCGTAAAATCCTGTGGGACACGGAACAACAAGTTTAGCAAGTTTTCAGTCCGCTACAACAAATACATGCTGACATTGAGGTGTGCAATAAATCAACCAGAGCAGTCTGTGTGTTTTCATCGCATCTAAACGAAAAAGAGGAAAGCGACGGTCAAACGAGAACCAACTGCGAGGCCATACGATATCATTGCACGCCAAACGATAATGATGCTTACTTGTCCAGGTTTCCGTGGGTTCAGACCTCTACGTTAGCCTATGCTTCATTGATTCTGAGGTTCTTACTCTTGAGTGAGTAGCATTATAACATTGACCTCAATCGTGATAGCACGAGCTCATTCCAGTACTCATTACAACTTAAACACAAATCTTGGACATTCTCACACTTTACATCTGAAACAAACAGGAACGTTAGTGACGGCCGTAACATGGCTCCCCTAAATTGGTAATCGACGCAATTTACCACAAATAATGTCCCTGCCGTCGTGAACTTATATAACAGCGGATAACACCACAAAAAAGGCTCCTCGTGCGGAATCGCCCCGGAACAACTTGACAACCGCCACGCTCACTATGTGTCACGTTTTCTGAGCAGCATGATTAAGCGATGCACAGGCCTATCGTATCGTGACGATGCAGTTTGCACTTCAACATTTCTAACAAGTCCATCCGCGCTCGGATACACCTGCACAACGCGCGCCAGCGGCCAGCGCGAACGCGGCTCGTCGTCTTCTACGACGATTACGACGTCGTCTGGTTCGAGGTCGACTTTCACGTCCGTCCATTTTTGTCGTTCCTGCAACGTCGGCAGAAACTCATTCCTCCAGCGCCTCCAGAATTCGTTTGCCAGGTGCTGGACTCGTCGCCACCGACGCCGGCAGTACAGATCCTCGCGGCAGAAGTCTCCAGGGGGCGGCAGGACCACGTCGGACTTCATGGTAAGGATCTGGTTCGGACACAGAGGAAGGGACGTGTCAAAAGGGGTGGATTCAACGAGTGTCAGTGGGCGGCAGTTAACGATACATTCTGCCTCAGTCAAAAATGTGCGTATCAACTCATCATCTAACTGATCGTGATGGGCGGTGATTAGAGCAGTGAGAACATTACGAGCAGATCTAATCATGCGTTCCCAGACCCCGCCCATGTGACTAGATTGGGGGACGTTGAAGTTAAAGTTCACGAAATCACAGTTCTCTTTCAGAAGCTGGCTTCGAATCTTTTGCTCATCCATGTCTTCTAGAGCTGCTTCCAGAATCCCTTTGCCGCCGATGAAGTTAGTGCCTCTGTCGCATCTCAGTTCTCTCACGCTACCGCGGCGGCAGACAAAACGCCTGAAGGCGTTAATGAACGAGTCTGTTGAGAGCGAGTTAGCCGTTTCTATGTGAACAGCTCGACTCGACAAACAGGTGAAGAGTACACCCCACCGTTTGAGTACACTTCTCTTCTCCTTCACATACAGCGGCCCAAAATAGTCCACAGCTGAGAAAGTAAACGGCGCTGCCTCCTGCAAACGGTCCGGTGGGAGATCTGCCATCTTCTGCAGTTGAGGGGATCCTCTAAGGCGTTTGCAGGTCACGCACTGCAAAATATGTTGTGAGATCCGGGGTCTAGCGCTGATTATCCAGTATCCCGCCGCTCTTACAGCGCTCAGTGTCATACCCCGGCCGGAGTGGTGGGTCTTCTCATGGTAATGCTCGATTATGAGATCTGTAATGTGGCTTGACTTTGGTAAGATCACTGGGTGTTTGAGCTGGTCCGGCAGGCGTCCTCTACTCAGCCTGCCTCCTACACATAGAAGTCCATCTTTAAGAATTGGGTCCAGTTTAAACAGAGAGGTGTTTTTGCACTTCTTTAGCTCTGCGTTACGCTTTCTGGAATTCGAGTTTTCGTCGGGACTGACCAGCATCGTCTGCATTGTAGCGATTTCTTCATGAAATTCTTCATTTTGACTGGCCTTCAAAATTACTCCTTCGGCTTCCTCCATTTCTTGCACCGAGGGGGTGGAGTACACCCTGGCGGTGTTGTTGTGGGCTGATCTGTCACACCTCTGCTTTAGCACGCGTTTGAACTTCAAGCAGTTAGCCACCGCTTTCTTGGCTGCGTGCCACTTCGAGAAACACTGCAGCCTCTCTGGGAGACTAGCAAAGTCTGTCGCTCTGGGTACACTGGCGTGGGAAGCGGCTACGTAAGCCTTTTCCTTTGATCTTTTTATTTCACTGTCATCTGAGTTCAGGTCGTGTGCTTCTTCGCATACCTCAGTTGGCTGTGAGGAAGACAAGAACAAGGGTCCTTTCCACCACAGTTCGCACTTTACCAACTCGTTGGCTGCCATGCCTCTTGAAGCTATGTCTGCGGGATTGGAGGCTGAGTCGATGTGCTTCCACTGAGAGGGGAGATGTGCTGTCCCTGATCTCTTGGACGCGGTTAGCCACGAAGACGTGGAATCTCTTGGCTTCATTGGATATATAGCCTAAGACGACACGACTGTCCGTCCAGAAGAACTCGGAATCTGCGTCGATCTTCAGTTCCTTCTTGAGGAAGTTGCTGGTTTTCACTGATAGTAGTGCTGCAGTCAGTTCTATACGAGGCACAGTGACTGGCCTCGACGGATTCACATAACTTTTTGCCATCACTAGACTTGTGACAACTGCGCCACCTTCGTCTATGAGCCTTAGGTACGAACACTGCCCGTACCCTGTCATGCTGCCGTCAGAGAAGTGGTGCAGTTCCGCTGTGTTCACTTCACCTGTGAGCCCCTTTGAGAAGCAGCGCGGGATTTTCAGCTCCCGGAGGTGCCTCAGGTCCTCCTTCCATTCACTCCACTCCGTCAGATGAGGCTCCGGGACTGAGTCATCCCAATCGAGTCCGTCTTGACACAACTCCTTCAATATTACCTTGCCGTTCAGGATAACCGGGGACACAAGCCCTAATGGGTCAAATATGGAGCAGACCGTGGACAAGACACCACGCCTTGTGGGCTTTCGCTCTGGAACTAACGCGTCAAAGCGGAACAGGTCTGCGGTGGTGTCCCACTGAACACCGAGAGTCCGCTCCACGAGAGGCCTGTCCCTAGGGAACTCCACGTCTTGCAGTCCCTTTGCCAGTGAAGCTTGCGGTATGCTTGCGAGGACGCTCTCGTCGTTGGAGGCAAACTTGTGCAGTTTGAATCCAATTTTCTCGCAGAGTTTCACCGTGTCCTTAACGAGTTGGATTGCCTCATCTGCTGTCCTTGTCGATGTGATGCCATCATCTATGTAGAAGTCGGATCTGATGAACTCAGCGGCGGCCGCGTCGGCTTCTCCACCAAACCTGTCCGCCGCAGCGCGCAGGGCGAACATCGCGCAGCCGGGTGACGATGTGGCGCCGAACAGATGCGCTGTCATCCGATACTTCCGGGCAGGTAGACTCAGGTCGCCACCTTCCCACCACAGAAACCTTAAGAGATCTCTGTACTCTTGACAGACGCCCACCTGTAGGAACATTCCTTCGACATCGCAGGTGACGGCCACAGGGTATCTCCGAAAGCGGCAGAGGATGCCGACCAGGTTGTTCGTATAGTCAGGGCCTTGCATGAGCTGCTGGTTAAGCACATAGCCCTTATACTCATGGCTACAGTCGAAGACTACTCTCAGCTTGTCCGGCTTTTTCTGATTGTAGACGCCATGGTGAGGGATGTACCATGTCCTTCCATCGGGGTCTTCTTCATCACCAGGCACGGCCTCAGCATATCCCTTCGTGATGAGTTCGTGCATGGACTTTTTGTAGTCTTCCAGGTATTTTTCATTTTTCAGCATTTTTCTTTTCAGACCGTGCAGACGGTCTTCTGCCCTGGGTAGGTTGTTTGGAACGGCCGCTTCCGGGTCCTTTAGCGGCAGCGGGAGCTCCGTGTGGCCGTCGTCCTTTATCCTAAATGAGTCCTGCACCAATCTCTCGAATCGTCGGTCTTCGATCGATGCCTTCTTTGATGTTATCTCCGTCTGGAACGTCCTCTCCAGCATGTGCTCAATGGAGACCTCCCGAGCACGAGTCCGGAATGCGAAGTGAACATCTTTCGCTCCAGCAGTGGATGACGTCACGAAGCAGTCTCCTGTGCCTGTGGGGTGACCGCTGACGCGTCCGATTATACCCCAGCCGAGGCAGGTCTTCTCAGCCCAAGGCTCGTCTCCTTCGGTAGAGATGACTTCTTTCGGTTTCAGTGCTCCCGCGCAGTTGGTACCGATCAACAGTCCAATTTCCGCGTCTGGGAAGTACGGAGCCAGCTTCTCTTCCAGGCACTGAAGGTGGTCCCATCTCGCTGCTGTTTCCCGTCGGGGGATTAGGCCTCTGTCAGCTGGGATGCATTCCCTGGAGTAGCAGGGAGGCAGGTCGATAACGGCAGTGCCGTCGTGAGCCGTTATCGTCCAGTCTCTGACGATGGTGCTGGGCATTACAGCTTTACCTGTGATTGTGCTAAGTTCCAGTTCGACTGGTTCCCCACGGGCTCTCAGCGACTCAACCACGGCATCTGAAACGAACGACGCGTCGGATTGGGGGTCCAGCATTGCGTACACCAGGAGCCTGTCACTGGGCTTGTCGTGAGCATACACGTACACTGGCACGATCATAGAGTGTGAGCAGGATCGCCATTCTTCCGACGCTTCTGTGCCAGTTGTCAAATGCATCGCTGTTGCGGAACGTGACTGACCGCTGGGGTTAGCAGAGGGTAGCTGAGTGGTTTGCATGTTCCGATTGAAGTTGTAGTCATGAAGCAGTGTTGGGTGAGGTTTCTCGCACACCTCGCACTTCTTTTTTCTTGTGCACATCATACGCACATGGCCCATTTTGAAGCAGCCCCTACACAAACTGTGCCTCCTTATCACGGCGTGCCTTTCGGAGAGCGGCATTCTCCTGAAGGCGTCGCAGTGTTCCAGCTCGTGTGGGTTTTGACACAGGATGCACCTTCTGGGGTTGGCTGAGTTTGCTTCTCCTGAGGCTATCTCTGCACCAGAAGCGAAGGTCCTCGTCTTCTGGCTTGGTGGTCGCTCCTTAGGTAGCTTGGGTACTGCCGACGATAATGGGAGCATTTCATCCAGTGGGCTGCACGCGACTCGAGCCTCCTTGGTGAGAAAACTCACGAACTCCTTGAAAGGAGGGTAATCACCCTTCCTTCCATTCTTGTCAGGCTCATAAAGCCACTTGTCGACGACCCGTCGCCATCTGTCGCCGATGTACCTGGGAAGTTTGCCTAGAATCTTGCTGTTCTCCAGTGGGTCGTCTAGGATGTTCAGGGAATGAACAGAGTCCATGGCAGCGGCGCAGTTTTCAAGGAAGTCGACAAATCGTTGTAGGCCCTTACCGTCGTTTGGCCTTATGGTCGCCCACGAGGCGATCCTCTCTCGGTAAGCTCTGGCAGTAATGAACGGGTTACCGTATCTGCTTGTTAGCTTTTCTTTAGCCTTCAGGTAAGCTTCTTTGGTCTCCAGACCCAGGAGGCCTTGGATACAGGCTTTGGCGTCTCCAGACGTGTAACGTCCTAGGAAGTAAAGCCTCTCCGTGGCTGAAGATGTTCTATTCTCAATGTACACCTCAAATGCCTTCAGCCATGCTGGAAAGTTACACGGGTCGCCGTCGAATACCTCGGGTTCTATAACTGGTAGTACGTGTTGTCTGGATAGCAGGTCGGCCAGCTGACTTATCGTGGATTCGCTGCACCCGGCTGGCTTCTGAGCAGGCCTTTCTTGCTGCTGTCCTGCTTCAGAGCCTGCTTCCAGGGGTGCTGCTTCTGCTTCCAGGGCGAGCATCCCTGATGGCTTCTGAGCAGGCTTCTCTTCCTGTGGCTCTGCTTCAAAGCCCTCGTGGGCGAGCATCTTGGCTGGCTTTTTGAGCGGGCTTCTCCTGCTGCTGCTCTGCTTGGAAGTCTTCCAGGGCGAGCATCTTGGCTTTGCTGATGTCCATTTCCATTTTGATCTGAAGCTGCTGTTCTTCCCACTCCAATTCCTTTCTTCGTTGTTCAAGCTCCTTCCTCTCTGACAGCATCTTCTGCTTCGCCGCGAGCTCCGCTTGCTTCTGTTGCTCTTCGAGTCTAATTATGCTCAACTTCGAGCGCACTGAGCTACGAGACGACGAACCAGACTTCCTGGACCGTTGGCTGCACCTAGAGGCAGCGTCGCTTCTGTCAGAGCGGCGAGTTTCCTGCTGAGCGCGCTCTACAAAGTCCTTCAGTGTCAGCTCTGTCTTTGTCAGATCCGCCATGTTGCTCGCATGCTGCTTATTTTGTTCAGCTAGTGCATCGCCGGTTAGTAAGAGCTGAATTTCTCTGTGTTTTTCCACCAGTTCGAGAAGCTTCTTCGTCCAAGTTGAGAAGTCTTGTTCCATTGTCTTAGTATCCTTGTCTGCCTGCATGTTCAGTGTCAGTGTGTCGCCTTCTTTGGTTATCTTCCTTAAGAGAGCCTTATAATCCTTCTGTAGGATGTTCAGTTCATAATCTCTGCCCTTATCTGTCATTTCAACAGGCCTACCCTTGCTTGTCTGCATGGTGTCAGATGAGTGTGTGCTAGTAGTGCTCATCTTAATCGATGTACTGCTGTGCGAATACTGTTCTGCAGAAGCCCATCATTAAGTACGGAAACAGGAATGGACAAGATTTTACTGTGACAGCCTAGGAAAAAAACAGGATTTGAGATGGTCAGTACACTGTATTGGAGCTGCCGTTGCCGTAAAATCCTGTGGGACACGGAACAACAAGTTTAGCAAGTTTTCAGTCCGCTACAACAAATACATGCTGACATTGAGGTGTGCAATAAATCAACCAGAGCAGTCTGTGTGTTTTCATCGCATCTAAACGAAAAAGAGGAAAGCGACGGTCAAACGAGAACCAACTGCGAGGCCATACGATATCATTGCACGCCAAACGATAATGATGCTTACTTGTCCAGGTTTCCGTGGGTTCAGACCTCTACGTTAGCCTATGCTTCATTGATTCTGAGGTTCTTACTCTTGAGTGAGTAGCATTATAACATTGACCTCAATCGTGATAGCACGAGCTCATTCCAAGTACTCATTACAACTTAAACACAAATCTTGGACATTCTCACACTTTACATCTGAAACAAACAGGAACGTTAGTGACGGCCGTAACACAAAGCCATCCAGATGTGAGCGGGATATTATTCAACAGTTACTGCGTTAAATAAAAGATACATGTCAATAAATAGAGTTCAAGTTGCAGCTGTTTCTTTCCTTTTGAAACGTTTTCTCTTGAAAGAGTTTCAGCAGTGGAGTGCTAAGAACATATGGTTTGATAAAGAAAACGATTATCTCTATCTAAGACTAAATGACTTTGTTTCTGTCGGAGACACAGGAGCCGCCCATAAATTACGTAGGGATGAGGTGGGGGAAGTCAGTTAGTTAAGGGGGTGGGGGAAGTCAGTTACAGCGCTATCAAGTGTACAAAAGCCTTACATAGTGAGAGGGGCTAAACAAATGCGTTACATAATTCATGGACGACCCCAAACCCGTACGGCCATACATACTTACACTGTACGGAGAGCCAATCCAGGGTGGTCTACACGCTTTCCCATGGCTAGACTTTTGATTGAAAATGACTTACGTAGCCCACTGATCGATTCTCAGGTTCTCAGACTCCGGTCAATAATTTTGCAAGAAACGGAGATACATATGTAATTCCTTATTTCATTGTGTTCATAGTGTTATGGCCAGCTCATTGTTATGCCTAATGATCATTTAAAATCAAGTGACATTGACCTGACCTAGGTTTAGCCTAGAATGGCCATATTATTCATGAAATGATTCAACGTAGCTAAAAAGTTTCTGAGTGAGTTCCACTGCTAAATTATTATTTTACCATGCGTAGTTCAGAAATGAGCTAGCTAAGCAACATATTGATAAAATAGTGAGTGTGTAAAAGGACTAGTTTAATTAAAGATCTAATAAGTGGGACTTTAAGCTTAAGGACTATCAACAAAAATGGCGGAATGGTTAAACAATGCATTTAAAGCATGGCGTCATCGAATACGTCAAGCTAATCCAAACTACTTAGTGAGGAGGAAAATGTGGTGCCAACATGTCAAGTTG
>JAOTON010000008.1:0-147678 GCA_034440635.1 Lepas anatifera
CCTGTTTTTAGTTTTTTAGGCATTTTATACTTCGCTCCAGGATTGGAGATCTCTTTTCAAACCAGGGGGGCGGTCCGATCGGCGCCGTAGGAGTGATATTTTTCGTAAGAAAATAAGACACCTAAATTCGGACAGTGTATATAAAAACCGTATTAAACCGCAAGATGTTAGGTTTTTTACATCGAGCTGGATCATGACTTCCTGGAGAGGTTAATACCACATGCATGTACATTTGAACAAACTTCGAGCATTTAATCATATTTTTCCCGGAACCTCGAAATGAGATACGGGTCCAAACCTTTGACCTGGCCTGGCCTATGACCGGGCCTATGAAAGGATAGCGATTACAACGTACCGTGCGCTTTTTAATCTGGTCCTCAATGAAATTGTGTTAGCAGCAGACAACACAAGCGCATGAAATCAGAATACTTTCAAATGCTCAAGCCTAATGTATTCCCTTCTGACACGTCTTATGAACCCAGCCATTGGTGCACCATTATAGCCTAAAACGATTATTGCAAAATAGGTATTTTGATGACATAAATAAGATACCGAAAATTTCGGAAACATGCTAAGACATGGCGATAGCTAGGTCCGGTATGGTGTTCCTGTAAAACTGGCACATTGTCTACGCTCTAATTTCCCTTCTTCTCCTCACTCGATGGTTTTGCCTCTGGAATTCCAGAACAAAAAAATGCAAATATACTCTGAAGGAAAATAAAAATATGCTATAATAATTTATCTCTTGAATGTGTGGAAAATTGAATAGCTTTCATTTACCACCGTGTTGACACTGTTCTAATATAGAATCATGGTCCCGCCACTCAGGGGAGCGGGAACCGATTTTTCCCACTTTTGGGAGCGGAGGAATGCAAAGACACCAATTACAGCCACAATTTCTTTGTAAGATCTGACTCTTGCATACAGACGTGCACCACTGATAGCCTCTGTAGGTGCAGTGCCATAAGACTCAAATACAGACGCCCAGTTTGATCTCTCGGGGAGGGGGCTCTTGACTAGCTCAGTGAAGCATCCAAAGATAAAAGCCAGAAACCCTCTGCAAAATCAATTTTCAGTGGGTCCCAGGCCAGCTAAATTGGCCCAAAGGACCAACCCAGGTTGTGACAAGCTAAGACATAACGCAGAGCTCAGGTAGCCCCAGATCAGCACAATGGGCCCAGACAAGCTAATTTTATCCATACTCATTTAAACGCGCCCAGTGCCAACTCAAGGGCTCATGCCAATTCAAGGAACCTCTCTTACATAATTCCTCGGGGCCCTAGACTAGCCCAGGGTTTTCTTTGAAATTCTACCCCAGGGGCGCTTTTCAGCTCAGGGGGCCCCAAACCAGATTGAGACCCAAGATCAAGCCAGTAAGCTTCTGTCCAGCACTGCGCCACGGGTCGCATGTGCTCCCGGCCTCCAGCCTCGTCACAGCCGGTCACCTTAGTTTTCCTGGGGAGCAGAGAAAAGTTAACAGTGTGAGGATTGATTGAGAAGCTACGTGATACGAACGGGGAGGTGCATCTGGGAGTGATTAGACTGGTGTTAATGGAGTTTCGAGGATTTCTGAGGTGAGTGCTGAAAGTGCTAAAGACTAATATCAGTGTCAGTGTCGCTCTCATAAAACTATCAGTGATGGCTACCTCTCTCAGAGCAACAGACCTGTTGAGTTACTGGTTGGTGCTTTTATTATGATGCATGCCATGCATGCTGCTGTTCTTGCGTCGCACATCCTGCTCCACCACCGTGGCCTCGGCGGTCAGCTGTCCGGGTGACCTTGGGACCCATCAATCGCTCCCGGGCTACTGAACAACAATCAATCAATCAATCAATGGAATTTATTAGGCGTTCTGTGCATAGCACCTTTGCCCGCCTCTAAAGGAGTGCGTGTGGGAGAATTTTAGAATTTAGTGTGAGGGCAAGCTACGCGTTAGTCTGTTAAAGCAATGGGAGTTATTTCATGTAATGGGTTGCAAGATGTTTTAGCTTGCAGCGATTTGTCGTGGCAATGGCATAGCCATGCCAAGGGAGGTCTTTTAATAAGTTTAGACCCGCAGAGTGCGAAGGTTATTTCTGTGGCTGAAGACCTTATAAATTTAGAGTTTGAAATTTAGAATTTGGAACCTAGGAATTTAGAATTTTGTGTGTCAGCTATTGATGTCCGCTTGTATACGTTACTCGAAAGCCTCCGTTAACTCAATAATTTCGTATTTTAGAAAGTGCGCTAAACACCTGGCCAGGGTGCCGCGATTTACCCTGCAACCCGGAGGTGAAGGTAGCTTCTCACCTTCATTGGGCAGCCGCCGCGCAGAGAAAGAAGTGTGAGAGGATAGTTAGATTGTTAGTAAGAGTATAGGTGCTGAAAGGTATAGACCCGCAGTGAAAGGTATCACTGCGGTGAAGAAATCTTAACCTATCTAACCTAACCTGGATTTCAAAGTTAGCCTAACATAACCTATCCTTAGCCTACAATGAACCATTTAAAGGTTACAAAACTATTGCTTAAATTTCGCAGTGGATCAACGGTGATTAGAAAATAGGCAAGTTCTACTTGGGGGTATACCATGCACCCTCATCATATATACTGGGAGGAGTGATTTATGGAAACTTCTCTAGCCCAGAGTCCTTTAGAAATGTAAAGACTTTTCGAGAAGTTCAGGATGGTCGTTACCGAGCAGAGTTTTTAGGTCTACAGGGATGTTTTTGATTCGGCAGTAATCTAGCATGGATCGCCGATGGGTATTGTGCTGGGGACAATCGATGAGAATGTGATGGGGATTCTCTGACAGGGGGTCGCAGGTACCACAGGTACCCGAAGTGTTCCAATAGGCATTTAATTTGTGTGTCCATTTCTGAGTCTGGTTAGAATAACCTCGCGCCGACGAAGAAATTGGTTGGAACTGGGCCAGTAGCCGATGTTAGGCTTGATATAAAATAGGTGGGCGCAGTTTGTGGTCCAGTTATGTTGAATTTGCTTCCGGATGGTGTCCTGGAGGAGAGCTTGATATCGTCTCCAGACCACTTTAAGGGTTCGATCTCTCTAAGTTCTTAGGGACTTTTTGCCTGCTCATCGGCCTTTTCATTTCCTTGAATTTTGCAGTGGCCCGGGATCCAAAGAAAAGAGACATCAGGGGTATCATCGATACCTTTCTGAATATCTGCTATAACGTGGTGGCTGGGGTTGACTACGTTACCGATGGCCTGCAGACAGATTTAGAGTCTGAACAGATGACGGCTGAGTTGATATTTTGGGTTCTGATTATGGCTAATGCATTTAGGGATGGCAACAGCCTCTTGGCTGTGAAGATGGAGCAGTTGTCCGGAAGTCTTCTTTCTGAAGGCAAATGTTTTGCCCCCAGATGTCGAGGCCTACTTTTCGCCTATTTTGGAGCCGTCTGTAAATATAAAGGTCTTTTTCGCGTTACAAGATCGGAACTCTAGGAATTTTTGGGGAGACTTCTTCCTCTGAGAAGTCCGTTTTACGGGAAGTGAAGAGAAATTCCACTTTGGGCTCTTTTCGAGTCCAGAAGCGGGAGAGTGGGGTTTGCCTATTGTCGCTGGCAGTGCAAGATTTAGGCTTTCCAGGGCTTTCGCTACTCTGTGCTTAAATGGGGGCCCTTCTGTAGAGTGGCTTTATTTGCTCGTCTGGGATGGGCAAAACATTGTTTTGCCGGGTGATTTTCGGTGATTGAACCTGATGTAGTAAGAAATAAGCTGGGCGTCGCGTCTTGTTCAGGGTGGGCACAGCCCGCTATCCGTTGCAGGCTGGTGATTGGGGATTCTCTGAGCGCGCCGTGGCTGCCCGGATACTGGCTTTTGGACTCGCTCTAGCTTTAATTTATTGGTCTTGTTCGTCGAGTCAAAACGAACGAATTATATTCGAGAATGGACCGAATCAGGGACTTGTAGAGCATAAGCAGTGTCTTTCGATCCCCGCCATACTCTGTGCCGCCGAGCATGCAGAGAATGTTGAGCTCGCTTTTGACAGCTAGAGACGACTTTGGTGATGTGCTCATTGAAATCTCAATCGGGAATCTAGGGTGACGCCCAAGAATTTGAAGCTATTGCATTCAATAGGTTTACCTGAGATTTGGAGCTGAGGAGGGTCGTGTCTGGAATGCGCTCTGGCAAAGACAACGACTGATGATTTTTCCGCCGAGAGTGATAGACCCATTAAGCTACAACAATTATTGATGTCGTTTAAGCTGTCCTGCAACTGCGTAGTTGCGTGTTGGAATTCTGGTTCGTTATACCGCCTGGTATCGATTGCAGTGGTTTTCCAAATGGCGACATCGTCCGCAAAGAGGAGTAATTTCAGGCGGTATTTTTTGGCGAAGAGATCATTGATCATTACTAAAAAGAGGGTGGGGGACAGAACGCTACCCTGGGGTGTGCCTTGGTCCTGGGTTGCCAGGTAGGAGAATGTGGTGCCACAACGGGACTTAAATTTTCGGTCCTTGAGGAAGTTTTCGATGAATTCTTGCAAGGTGGCCATGTAATTCCTAGCTTGCTTAATTTAAAACAAAAGGGCATCTTTTGTACGCGATCGAACGCCAATTTAATGTCTAAGAATGCAGCTATTGTTACTTGCTTTTTTGTAAAAGCCATTTTGATGTCACTGACTAGTTTCACCAAATTGTCGCGGTGGCTCAAGCCCGCGCCGGAAGCCTGATTGCATAGCATCAAGCTTCTTTTCGAGGATCTCGTGAAGTCTAACGTTTACTATGTACCGGATAAGCTTGCTAGCACAGCTAGTAAGCGAAATTGGGCGATAACCTTTGGGTCTGTTTTTCTTTTGCCAGGTTTTGCACGTTGGATGATAAAAATTGCCACGATGTGGGGAAAGAGTCGCTAAGAAACATGTTGTTAATGGCCGAAAGCAGGTACTTTAGTGCTGTTTGGCTGAGGTGCCTGAAGAAAGAGTAGTGAATTTCGACAGGGCCCACTGCAGTGTTTCCACACTTGCTAATGGCGTAATTTAGCTCGGTCATTGTAAATGGTACATTATAATAATTTTGATTACTATAATTGATGAATGTGTGCTTTTGCACCATTCTGCCTCTTGGTCTTTGGAGCGCTGGCTGTATGAGTTATTAGCTGCGACACTGGCGTAATGATCAGCAAATTTATCCATGACTTCCTTAGGTTCGGTGATGGGTTGGCCAGCTATTTCTAGCGTGAGGGAAAGGTCCACGGAGTGGTCGCCTCGCAGAGAAAGCTCTAATGGTTTTCCAAACTTGGGTGGTGGGAGTGATGGTTGAATTTGGAGGCAAAGGAGTTGAAACTGTCCTTTGAATCCGCTTGCACGTGTTTCGAAAGCGCCTTTTGCTGCCCGTGTTTTTTTTCAAGGAGGGCTGTGTGCTCCTCCTCTCATATGCCTTGCGGGACCAATCATTTGAGCTTTGGCGTGTGCCGTCTCGGCGTTCCACCATGGGGCTCCGTTTTTCTTTCAAATTCTGGTTTTTGGTATTGCTTACTTGTGCTGCTGAGCTTATGGCTCTTAGTATTAACTCAATGTCTGCCGAGTGTGGGTCACGTTCGGTGACCAGTGTGAGGTCGACCTCTGCCTCAAATTTTGTCCAGTCCAAGCCTCCAGGAAGAGGTAAACAGATCAACGCGGTCGAGTGCTCCTTGGGGGACATTGATTTTGATTGGGAGGTGATCGCTCATGCCTGGGTTGTCTTCGACATCCCAGGTAAACAGTGACGCAATTCGAGGCGTGCAGCACGAAATATCAATGGCTGAGTCTAAATGTCCGCTTTGCGTTGCTTGGCGGGTTGGTGCGCCGTTATTTTAGATAATCTAAATTTTGAAAACCTATTGCGTCATATATAATTTCAATTTACGGTTTACAGGGCGCTGCCCCAGGATGGGTGGTGACCATTCAAATCTCCAAGTAATAACAAAGGCCCGTTAATTTGATTAAATAGTTAGTGTGAGTTCCCGATCCGTTGGATCAGGGTCGCAAGGGATATGTATATTGAGACAACCGTCAATTGGACGTGTTGTATTTTCAAATTCAATAGCTACACAGTCCAGTGATGTTACCAAAGGTACGTGACTGTGTGGGATGCTATTTTCAATTAGGATGGCTGTGCTTCCTTATGGACAGCAGCTGTTTACGTTATGGCGATACCAAGAGTAACCTGAGATTTTGTATTTATTGTTATCTTTATCAGTAAAAGGGGTCTCTTGTAATGTTGCTAGTGCCGGTTTTTTCTCAGCAAATATTGATGAAAAGGGGGGAATTTCCTCGATAAGGCCATTTGTATTCCATTATAGAATTTGAACCCATGGTGGTTTTAACGTTTGTGGATTAGGGGATCTACGCTTACGAAGGTTATACGAGCACTCGCTGCTGCTGCTATCGCTAGCAGGAGTAAAACTGGGGTGGAGCGGCCTGGAAAAGCTAATTTTCCTTGCTACGGGTAAGCTGTCAGCTGGAGGACGCTGGGGCTGGGGGCTTCGGGCGAGGAGCTTCTGAAGTGTTTATAATAGCTTGCAGAGCCTGCCCTGAAGCACTGCTGGTAAGAGTGACGGTCTCTGTCCTGACAGCTCGTTGCCAGACTGACTTCTTTGTCGTCTGACGTTTCAAAAGTCACTTGAGAACTGAAATCATATAATGAAAAATTCGCGAGGTTTGGTTTGGGATCCGCAAGTGCGGGTGGTTATGTTGCTTTCTGGAAAAGAAGCATCGCTTCTTTCCAAGGGGAGAGGAGCAGTTTCCAGTTTGGGTTGAAATGTTTACTTTTTTGATTTTTTATTTGAGTGGCAGCCGTTTTAATTCTGAGGGGGTAGGGCTGCCACTGTTAAAGGCCTTCTCGGAGCTCGCCTTTGGCGGCGTGCTTTTCCGGGAAGGGGAGCACCGGTGAATTTAGAGTGCTTGGGGGCAGGTAGCGAGGGAAAATCAGACTTTTCAGTCACTGTGCAGAGCGGCTTTGCCAATTCTGCTGCTGGTGTCCAGGTCTTCCTGGTGATTTTAGGTGCCTGAGGGGCGGGAGGATTTCGGTCGGAAGACCTGGCAGGAACCAGGGCGGGTCGGGAGATCCTCCCAGCCTGCAGCGGGCGTCCACCTACGCCGAAAAGTGATTGCGCCACGTGGTGGGGGAGGGGGACAGAAAAGGTAGATGGGCGCCAAGAAAAAGGGCCCATTAGGGCGCGGATGTGGCGGCTTGTGTAAAATTAGCTCTGTGGTAGCCTTGCTACCACAGCTTTTTGGGACTGTGCGGCTCTTTTCTTTTTGCAGCACTTGTTTGCAGGCCAGGTCAAACGGGAGCTTTTTTGGTTTCAGCCAAAACGTTAACCTCTTTTTCTCGGAGCCAGGTCTGGCACTTGGGATTATCTGCCCCATGAGCGCCGCCACAGGCAGCGCACTTGAGGCTTTAGAGGTGCAATCTTAGTGAGGTGCTTAGCACTGCACTTGCCGCATCGTGGGGTGGGGTTCTTACAGTTTGTTTCTACGTGCCCGTACCTTGACAAGTTTGGCAACGAATAGGAGGGGGTAGTACGGCCTAACTGGGTAGACACAGTCGCCCAGTTTAATTTCGCCGCAGTCATCCCGACACTTTGTGTCGAAGGTGACAATGAATCGGTGGTCTCGTAGACGTGGGTCTTTTTGCGTAGAATTTTGTTGGGGTTCAAAAAGTCATGGGCTAGCACATTTTGACCTTTTAAAGTCAAACATGTGCTCAAGGTCCACAATTTTAGAGATGGGATACTCCCGGGGCATTGATGATGCCCCGGTAGAAGTTAAGGGAGTGGTGAACAGAAAATATGACTGGGCTTCGACCCAAAAGCATTGGTGGCCTACAGGGCTCGGGTAGATTCCTGATTAGAGGTTTTGATCAGGATATCTTTTTTGGTGCTTGATAATCTCAAAACTACCTTTGACTTTTTGGCTGGATGGCCTTATCCAAATTAAAGGTAGACTCTTTGCCAAGTTTTGGTGCGTCGGGGGAAAAAGGTAACCAGCTAAGCTCCGCTTGGCAGGTTATTTTGTTTAAACGTGGGCTGGAGGGATTAAAGAGAGAGGGGGAAGCTATGGTACGTTTGAGTTTTAATGAAATACTTGGCATTAGCTTGCTAACACCTTTGGGCAGAAATGAATAGAGAAGTTGAATTGAAGAAAGATTTTTATTTCGATTAGCAAAGCTAATGGGAGTATTAACTTAGCTAGGGTTGCAAGCTGGAGTATTATCCTAACTGGGGAGTGCTTAGAGAAAGCACCTAGCCTTAGAAAAGTGTGAGCAAAAGGCTGACTCAGCCACTAAGAGGGGCTTAAGTCGGGAGGGGAGGCAGGTGCTTCTTCAGGACCTAACAGGGGCCTAGGTGGCTGACTCCAGCTTCCTAAAAGCGGCTTCGACTGGGGCCTATGCTTAGAGTCCCTAGGGCAGGTACCGTGGTACCCTAGCACAGACGCAGGGGGGGGGGTTTTTGGGAGGGGGCCCCCGCTCCTATTGGGCGGGGGTGAAAAAGTGAGATGGCCTTACGTATTAGGGGATTTTAGCAATGGAGGACCGATAGGTCCAGGCCAAAGCCACACGCCCAAGGACTGACGAGGTCCAACAAGGGTAAACACCCCGGGACGCAAGCGTCCCACCACTCGGGTTTCCGGCCGAAGAGTAAAAGAGATAGCGAGAAAGAGTAGGGTTATGGGACTGGGGAGAAGAGGTACCAGGTGGCCGGAATCCAAGAAACCAAGACCACCTGGACCGATAGGCACCGAAAAGACCAGCCGATCGTCCGACAGCACCACACCAACCAGCTGTAAAAACAGCGGCTGGTGAGGCCGGCTGGGGTCAGTACCGGCACCGACCAGCTGTAAAAACAGCGGTCGGTGGGACAGACTGGTCGCAGCGAAGACCTGAGCCGGGAGCAGGTCTGTTAAAGTCTTCTACTCTTCCTTCTTGTCTTCGCAGCAGGAAACGCATGTAGCAGCAACGACAGCAAGCAGCAACGACACCAGACCTGCCGGGCAAACGCTCAAGCAGGGTGTCAGTCAGGCAAGCCTAATCGATCTCTATCGTTACCGCGTCCGCCGGTGCCTGCTGTACCTGGAGATCGAGAGAAGTGGCGGAGGGGGCGCGGCTCGGCGCAGGTTCGGCGCGGCGGAGTCAACTGGAGCCGACATGGTGACTTACGACACGAACGCTCGATCATCGGCCACCTTAACACGCGCAGTGACGGGGGTCAGGGCCACTTTCGCATTGACGGGGGAGGGCGGTAATTCGCCCCCTAAGATCTTGAGAACCAAGGTAGGTAGCGAAAACGGTAAACGGTGTTGGGTCGCCCATCCACTTCTCCATCGAAAACATTTGAACCATTTTTTGTCAGGTCACATTTAAGGTCACGAGAGGTCAAAACATGCCGTCATAGGGATAACATGTAAAATTCAGTTTTTAAAGATAAAGCAAAACGACTTGAACTATATGAATCCTCTCAGCAAGCCGAATCGAATGATATATAATTTGACCTTGCTAGGTCAAATCAAGGATTTGACCTGACCTGAGGTCGGGTCAGGTCAAATTATATAAAATCATATCATTAGAACCGCAAAGCCCATGCGGAGTCTAATGCAGCTTAAATAAATGCTCTATCGCCATTTGTTACTGAGTTATTCCGTAAAAACAATTTTTCCCATGTTTTTCCCATGGAGAGGTCATGCTCACCTGACCTTAGGTCATCGATATAAAAATACCGAACATTTTTAGAGAACTCGGTGGGGCCATTATGTGATATGAGTTTCAATCGGATAAGTTCAATTCCTGCTCCCGACTTATGCCATCTTAGGTCGGGTCACTTGACCTGTACTGGTGACCTGACATGACATGACATAACCTTAAAATTTTCACAGAAGTTGTAAAAATGATGAGGAAGAAGTACGGCGTGGCTAGGCGCCGCCGTTTTTCTGCTGTTCTCCGAAAAACCCGAGGGGGGCGGGAACACCGTCAATGCGCGTGTTAATATTCAGTCACTTAAACCCAAACTGCCGGAGCTCAGAAACGCCATCAACAGTGCACCTACGGATTTGACATTCTTGTTTCAGTGAAACGTGGATATCAACGAATGTACCAGATAGATTGCTAACTGTTGATGGTTACAAGCTGTTTCGCCGTGACCGCCCGGCTGAGCTTAATTTACCTAGTGGGATCCTTGTCCGTGGTAATCTCGACCGTGAACTTTTAAAAACGCCGGTGACAGGTATTTCTGGCTCGAATATGGAGATTATCTGGGTTTTAGTCCGTTTAGATAAACACCAGTCAGTCCCGCTGCGTCTGCGTATCGAGTGCCTCACAACAATGTGTAAATTCGTTCTGACCTCGATGATCTGGAACCCCAAATCCAGTACATGCTCGCCCACTTTCCCCAGTCAATCATGGTGTTGACAGGTGACTTAATAGTTGCCTTTTAAAAGCAAAACGTGATGGCAATAGTGATATAGGAACATTACTGTCTTCATACAATATTGTTATCAATAGTGTATGCGTAAGCATGTACCGACGCCAGTCTATTAGATCTCATAGCTACAAACCGACTGACCTTATCAAACGCAGGTGTCAATGAGATGTCACTTTGGTACGTACCTTAGCCGTATTTTGAGCACGCGGAACACATGTTAGCACCAGCCGCGTTTGGGCCGCATGTAGGCGCGCCATCAACAAAGTTGACTCATCTGCTTTTAACCACCAACTTTACATCACTGACTGGTCACCTGTTTACTATTCTGTGACGCCAACTGACAAGGAACTCTTTCGTTCCGTATTTATCCTCGACTTGATCAAGTTGCACCTCGAAGACCTACCCGCGCACGAGAGCCCAATGCACCATGTGTGTCCGCAGAAACACAGTGCTTGATGCGACAGCGCCGTGCCGCCCTCAGTAGAAGTGACCACCCAGAGTACATCACGCTTGAACCGTTTCGCCGCGCTGCCATCCGCAGCGTGATTGTATGACTGTGTACACTCAGGAGATTAGCCAGGGACGGCGAGGTGGCTTGTGGCGAGTGCTTCAGCCGGTAATAGCGCGTAAAGCAGCAGTGCGCGGTACCGAACATTACAGCTGACGCACTGAATGACTACTATGCATCGGGCCAACTACAGCGGCCAGTGTTCCACCAGCTACTTGCGCAGCCTACGCTTTTACCACGAGTGATGACCTGTTCCTATCGCGTTCAACCTATCGATATGCAAACACTTGTATCACTTGGCTACAATGCGTCCTTCTAAGTCCACTGGCGTTGACGGAGTCAGCATCTTCATGCTTCAAAATTTTTCTTTGGGATTGGCTTTCCACTCTGGCTTGATATTATTAACGCTTGCCGATAAATGGATCTGTTCCAAGGAATGGCAACATGCGCTGGTGACTCCTATCCCAAAAGGCAAGGTGACTGCTAAGCCATCTGATACTCGGCCAATATCAATTCTTCCGCCATTTCTAAATCTGATTGAACGTGTTGTTCAAAACAACTCACTCATTACCTAGAGGAAAAAATACCGTCCGAAGCACAACACGGCTATGAAAACACCATTCGACCGAAACTGCTTTTACATGTGATCACTGACGGAGCTCTTGAAGCTATGCAAAAATGCGGTACTTCAATCCTTGTACTATTGGATTTCTCAAAATGTTTTAATGTCGTACCACATTCAAATTACTCCAAAGCTCGAACTTTACGGTATAGAGACAGACTGGTTCCGCAGTTGGCCTTGAGGGTCACACCCAGGTACAGATGGGCATAAAATAAAAACACGGGAGAATAATATTGAGATTTTTTCAGGGAGGATCATTATCATGTCTGTTGTACATGTTGTATGCTAATGACCTGAGTCTGTGTGTCAGCAGCGATGTCACGGTCGTGCAATACGCTGATGACACACAGATTCTGTCAGCGGCCGGAAACAATTTCAGCATTGAGGCCGCACTGGCCCATGCATCAGTGGTTTTGCCACAGTAGCTCAACGCTCAGAAAACGAAAATGTTAGTGCTTGGTACTCCGGCTATGCTGCGAGACATGCCCTCTGTTACGATAATTTTTTGCGGTTCTACCATACCTGACTCAAGAGTGGTTCAAAACAGGGACTTAACATGGACAGGCATCTCAATTATCAATCACACATTGATGTTATGTCGCGCAAATGCACCGGGAATTTTGTTAGCCCTCAGCCATGCGAGGCACGTTATACCGCGAGCCGCTCTCAAGGCTATTGTTGAAGCTCTTTGTTGTGCGGTACTGTTTGTCCGTATATGTTTCGTGCGGAAAAGTTCAACCATCGTGTCCAAAATTTTCACCCCAGCACGTGTTGTGACGGACTGTAGGCGATATGATCACATTTCGGGATGCTTTTAACCAGCTTGGCTGGCTCACTGCTCGGCAGCTTACTCCACTACCATACTGTAACCGCTGTGAACAGAGTTATAACAACGGACTGCCGGCATACATCCGGCAGACAATTGGACCGCGAGGAGTGAAGTGCACAACCACACGCGATAGCTACCCTGACTCTCCCGCCGATACGGTCAGAGGCTGGCCAACGACGTTTGTGCTACAGGGGCGTGCCCGGACTCTGACTTGAGACTCCAGCTGAGAGCAGCGCCAATCAGACGCAGAGAAGGACGTGGTGGATTGAGTAGTTGTGATGCATATTGTTGTCAGTTTTTAGATGTGATTTAGACCAGGTATTAGTGTGTTTTGACTGTGATCCTTTTACTCATTTTACTTAACTATTTGACGTGAACGAGTAAAAAGCCCTTTGTGGACCTTATTCGGACAAATTGAATTCGAATCTGTGCAATACCTCGATTCAACACAGCTCTAGAGGCCTTTTCCGAAACTCTCTCTCAGGAGGCCCAACGTCGATGCAGGGGGCCCAGACCAACACAGGGGTCCTAAGATCAGCGTGAGGGGCTTAACCATCTAAACAGGTACTAAATAAGCTCAGGGGCCAGCACTAGCTCAGGGGTCCAAGCCCCAACTCGGGGGCAGACACGCCGTGGGGGCCAAAGCAGCGCATGAGGTCTGTACAAGCTAAAAGGGATCAGACCAGCTGGGTGCTCCTGACGAGCTCACGGAGCCTCAAATAAGCACAAGGGGGCCGCAACAAGCTTGGCGGGATATGTTAAACAGACCCGATACCAGACCAGGCTCTTACAAGTCCCGATACAAGTCAGGGCGCTCCAGTGCTCTAGTGTTTCAAGATCAGTGTGGGCCCCTGACTTGATATCTAGTGCCCTCAGCTGATCTGGGGCCTCTTTAGATAACCAGGCCCCCACACTGATCTTGAAACACTGGAGGCACTGGAGCGCCCTGACTTGTATCGGGACTTGTAAGAGCCCCTGGTCTGGTATCGGGTCTGTTTAACATATCCCTTAGCTTGTTTGCGGCCCCCTTGTGCTTATTTGAGGCTCCGTGAGCTCGTCGAGGCACCCAGCTGGTCTGATCCTTTTAGCTTGTACAGACCTCATGCGCTGCTTTTGGCCCCCTCGGCGTGTCTGCCCCCCCCCGAGTTGAGGCTTGGACCCCTGAGCTAGTGCTGGCCCCCTGAGCTTATTTAGTACCTGTTTAGATGGTTAAGCCCCTCACGCTGATCTTAGGACCCCTGTGTTGGTCTGGGCCCCCTGCATCGACGTTGGGCCTCCTGAGAGAGAGTTTCGGAAAAGGCCTCTAGGCTGTGTTGAATCCTTTAGAGGGTATTGCACAGATTCAGATTCAGATTTATTCGAACAAGGTCCACAAAAGAGGGCTTTTTACTCGTTCACGTCAAATAGTTAAGAGTAAAATGAGTAAAAAGGATCACAGTCAAAACACACTAATACCTGGTCTAAAATCACATCTAAAAACTGACAACAATATGCATCACACAACTACTCAATCACACGTCCTTCTCTGCGTCTGATTAGCGCTGCTCTCAGCTGGAGTCTCAAGTCAGGTACTCCGGGCACGCCCCTGTAGCACAAACGTCGGTGGCCAGCCTCTGACCGTATCGGCGGGAGAGTCAGGGGTATTAGCGCTCCGCGTGTAATGGTTGTGCACTTCACTCACTCGCGGTCCAATTGTCTGCCGGATGTATGCCGGCAGTCCCGTTGTTATAACTCTGTTCACAGCGGTTACAGTATGGTAGTGGGTAAGCTGCCGAGCAGTGAGCCAGCCAAGCTGGTTAAAAGCATCCGAAATGTGATCATATCGCCTACGGTCCGTCACAACACGTGCTGCGAAGTTGAAAATTTTTTGGACACGATGGATTTGAACTTTTCCGCACGAAACATATACGGACAAACAGTACCGCACAACAAAAGAGCTTCAACAATAGCCTTGAGAGCGGCTCGCGGTATAACGTGCCTCGCATGGCTGAGGGCTAACAAAATTCCGGTGCATTTGCGCGACATAACATCAATGTGTGATTGATAATTGAGATGCCTGTCCATGTTAAGTCCCATGTTTTGAACCACTCTTGAGTCAGGTATGGTAGAACCGCAAAAAATTATCGTAACAGAGGGCATGTCTCGCAGCATAGCCGGAGTACCAAGCACTAACATTTTCGTTTTCTGAGCGTTGAGCTTCATGCCGTTGTGGCAAAACCACTGATGCATGGAGCCCAGTGCGGCCTCAATGCTGGAAATCTTGTTTCCGGCCGCTGACAAGAATCTGTGTGTCATCAGCGTATTGCACGACCGTGACATCGCTGCTGACACACAGACTCAGGTCATTAGCATACAACATGTACAACAGACATGATAATGATCCTCCCTGAAAAATCTCAATATTATTCTCCCGTGTTTTTATTTTATGCCCATCTGTACCTGCTGGGTGTGACCCTCAAGGTAACTGCGGAACCAGTCTGTCTCTATACCGTAAAGTTCGAGCTTTTGGAGTAATTTTGAATGTGGTACGACATTAAAACATTTTGAGAAATCCAATAGTACAAGGATTGAAATTTCACATTTTTGCATAGCTTCAAGAGCTCCGTCAGTGATCACATGTAAAGCAGTTTCGGTCGAATGGTGTTTTCTATAGCCGTGTTGTGCTTCGGACAGTAATTTGTTTTCCTCTAGGTAATGAGTGAGTTGTTTTTGAACAACACGTTCAATCAATTTAGAAATGGCGGAAGAATTGATATTGGCCGAGTATCAGATGGCTTAGCAGTCACCTTGCCTTTTGGGATAGGAGTCACCAGCGCATGTTTCCATTCCCTTGGAACAGATCCATTTATCAGCGAAGCGTTAATAATATCAAGTAGTGGAAAGCCAATCCCAAAGAAAAATTTTTGAAGCATGAAGATGCTGACTCCGTCAACACCAGTGGACTTAGAAGGACGCATTGTAGCCAAAGTGATACAAAGTGTTTGCATATCGATGGGTTGAACGCGATAGGAACAGGTCATCACTCGTGGTAAAAGCGTAGGCACCGCGCAAGTAGCTGGTGGAACACTGGCCGCTGTAGTTGGCCCGATCGATACATAGTAGTCATTCAGTGCGTCAGCTGTAATGTTCGGTACCGCGCACTGCTGCTTTTTACGCGCTATTACCGGCTGAAGCACTCGCCACAAGCCACCTCGCCGTCCCTGGCTAATCTCCCTGGTGTACACAGTCATACAATCGCTGCGGATGGCAGCGCGGCAGAGGCGGTTCAAGCGTATGTACTCTGGGTGGTCACTTCTACTGAGGGCGGCACGGCGCTGTCGCATCAAGCACTGTGTTTCTGCGGACACACATGGTGCATTGGGCTCTCGTGCGCGGGTAGGTCTTAGAGGTGCAACTTGATCAAGTCGAGGGATAAATACGGAACAAAAAGAGTTCCACTTGTCAGTTGGCGTCACAGAATAGTAAACAGGTGACCAGTCAGTGATGTAAAGTTGGTGGTTAAAAGCAGATGAGTCAACTTTGTTGATGGCGCGCCTACGTACATTTAAAACACGGCTGGTGCTAACATGTGTTCCGCGTGCTAAAATAATACGGCTAAAATCGTGCGGCCCACCAAAGTGACATCTCGTGACACCTGCACGTTTGATAAGGTCAGGTCGGTTTGTAGCTATGAGGTCTAATAGACTGGCGGCTGGTCGGTACGTAGCACATACACTATTGGTAACTTCAATATTGTATGAAGACAGTAATGTTCCTATATCACTATTGCCATCACGTTTTGCTTTTAAAAGGCAACTATTGAAGTCACCTGTCAACACCATGATTGACTGGGGAAAGTGGGCGAGCATGTACTGGATTTGGGGTTCCAGATCATCGAGGTCAGAACGAATTTGTTGCACATTATTGTGAGGCACTCGATACGCAGACGCAACCAGGACTGACTGGTGTTTATCTAAACGGACTAAAACCCAGATAATCTCCATATTCGAGCCAGAAATACCTGTCACCGGCGTTTTTAAAAGTTCACGGTCGAGATTACCACGGACAAGGATCCCCACTTCTCCTTTACTTCTAGGTAAATTAAGCTCAGCCGGGCGGTCACGGCGAAACAGCTTGTAACCATCAACGGTTAGCAGTCTATCTGGTACATTCGTTGATATCCACGTTTCGCACAGAGCAAGAATGTCAAATCCGTAGGTACTGTTGATGGCGTTTCTGAGCTCCGGCAGTTTGGGTTTAAGTGACTGAATATTAACACGCGCATTGACGGGGAGGGGCGGGTACCCGCCCCCTCGGGTTTTTCGGAGACAGCAGAAAAACGGCGGCGCCTAGCGCCGCCGTACATGGTATACCTTTTCCCTCATCATTTTTACAACTTCTGTGAAAATTTTAAGGTTATGTCATGTCATGTCAGGTCACCAGTACAGGTCAAGTGACCCGACCTAAAAAAGTTTAAGATAGCATAAGTCGGAGCAGGGTGAACTTATCCGATTGAAACTCATATCACATAATGGCCCCACCGAGTTCTCTAAAAAATGTTCCGGTATTTTTTATATCGATGACCTAAGGTCAGGTACGAGGCATGACCTCTCCATGGGAAAAACATGGGAAAAATTGTTTTTACGGAATAACTCAGTAACAAATGGCGATAGAGCATTTATTTTAGCTGCATTAGACTCGCATGGGCTTTGCGGTTCTAATGATATGATTTTATATAATTTGACCCTGACCCGACCTCAGGTCAGGTCAAATCCTTGATTTGACCTAGCAAGGTCAAATTATATATCATTAGATTCGGCTTGCTGAGAGGATTCATATAGTTCAAGTCGTTTTGCTTTATCTTTAAAAAACTGAATTTACATGTTATCCCTATGACGGCATGTTTTGACCTCTCGTGACCTTAAATGTGACCTGACAAAAAATGGTTCAAATGTTTTCGATGGAGAAGTGGATGGGCGACCCAACACCGTTTACCGTTTTTCGCTACCTACCTTGGTTCTCAAGATCTTAGGGAGGGCGGGTACCCGCCCTCCCCCCGTCAATGCGAAGGTGGCCCTGACCCCCGTCACTGCGCGTGTTAAGGTGGCCGATGATCAGGCGTTCGTGTCGTAAGTCACCATGTCGGCTCCAGTTGACTCCGCCGCGCCGAACCCTGCGCCGAGCCGCGCCCCTCCGCCACTTCTCTCTCGATCTCCAGGTACAGCAGGCACCGGCGGACGCAGTAGCGATAGAGATCGATTAGAGGGCTTGCCTGACTGACACCCTGCTTGAGCGTTTGCCGGCAGGTCTGGTGTCGTTGCTGCTTGCTGTCGTTGCTGCTTGCTGCGTTTCCTGCTGCGAAGACAAGAAGAAGGAGTAGAAGACTTTTTCAAGACCTGCTCCCGGCTCGAGTCTTCGCTGCGACCAGTCTGTCCCACCGACCGCTGTTTTTACAGCTGGTCGGTGCGGTACTTTGACTCCAGCCGGCCTCACCAGCCGCTGTTTTTACAGCTGGTTGGTGTGGTGCTGTTGAACGTCAGCTGGTCTTTTCGGTAATTACCCTATCGGTCCAGGTGGTCTTGGTTTCTTGGATTCCGGCCACCTGGTACCTCTTCTTCTCAGTCCCATAACCCTACTCTTTCTCTTCTATCTCTTTTACTCTTCGGCCGGAAACCCGAGTGGTGGGACGCTTGCGTCCCGGGGTGAGCACGCTTGTTGGACCTCGTCAGTCCTTGGGCGTGTGGCTTTGGCTGGACCTATCGGTCCTCCATTGCTAAAATCCCTAATACGTAATGCCATCTCACTTTCACCCCCGCTTAATAGAAGCGGGGCCCCTCTCAAACCCTCCACCCGGGCTGCGTCTGTGCAAGGGTACCACGGTACCTGCCCCTAGGGACTCACAAGCATAGGCCCCAGTCAGGCTCCTTTTTAGAGGCTGAGTCAGCCACCTAGGCCCCTGTTAGGTCCTGAAGAGGCACCTGCCTCCCCTCCGACTTAAACCCCCTCTTAGTGGCTGAGTCAGCCTTTTGCTCACACTTTTCTAAGGCTAGGTGCTTTCTCTAAGCACTCCCCAGTTAGGATAATACTCCAACACCCAACCCTAGCTAGGTTAATACTCCCATTAGCTTTGCTAGTAAAACTAGGACCACTTTCTTCAAATCAACTTCTCTAGCCATTTCTACCCAAAAGGTGTTAGCAAAGCTAATACCAAGTATTTCATTTAAACTCAAACGTACCATGGCTTCCACCTCTCTCTTCCGTCCCTCCAGCCCCCGTTTAAACAAAGCCAACCTGCCAAGCGGAGCTTGGCTGGTTGGCACCTACCTTTCGACGCACCAAAACTTGGCAAAAGAGTCTACCTTTAATTTGGATAAGGCCATCAACCAAAAAGTCAAAGGTAGTTTTGAGATTATCAAGCACCAAAAAGATATCCTGATCAAAACCTCTAATCAGGAATCCACCCGAGCCCTGCTGGCCACCAAAACTTTTGGGTCGAAACCAGTCATATTTTCTGTTCACCACTCCCTTAACTTCTACCGGGGCATCATCAATGCCCCGGAAGTGTCCCATCTCTCTGATGTGGACCTTGAGCACATGTTTGACTTTAAAGGTCAAAATGTGCTAGCCCTTGAAAAGTTGAACCCCAACAAAAATTCTACGCAAAAAGACCCACGTCTACGAGACCACCGATTCATTGTCACCTTCGACACAAAGTGTCGGGATGACTGCGGCCAAATTAAACTGGGCGACTGTGTCTACCCAGTTAGGCCGTACTACCCCCCCCCCTATTCGTTGCCAAACTTGTCAAAGGTACGGGCACGTAGAAACAAACTGTAAGAACCCCACCCCACGATGCGGCAAGTGCAGTGCTAAGCACCTCACTAAAGATTGCACCTCTAAAAGCCTCAAGTGCGCTGCCTGTGGCGGCGCTCATGGGGCAGATAATCCCAAGTGCCCGACCTGGCTCCGAGAAAAAGAGGTTAACGTTTTGGCTGAGGCAAAAAAGCTCCCGTTTGACCTGGCCCGCAAACAAGTGCTGCAAAAAGAAAAGAGCCGCACAGTCCCAAAAAGCTGTGGTAGCAAGGCTACCACAGCAGGCCCCAGCACAGCCGGCCAGGAACACCCCATTTCGAAACAGCCTCAGCCACCCAAAAACACAAGCCGCCACATCCGCCCCCTAATGGAGCCCCTTTTCTTGGCGCCCATCAGGCCGTCCGTCCCCCTCCCCCCACCACGTGGCGCAATCACTTTTTGGCGTAGGTGGACGCCCGCTGCGGGCTGGGAGGATCTCCCGACCCGCACTAGTTCTCCGCCAGGTCTTCCGACCGAAAATCCTCCCGCCCCTCAGGCACCTAAAATCACCAGGAAGACCTGGACACCAGCAGCAGGGTGGCAAAGCCACTCTGCACGAGTGACTGAAAAGTCTGATTTTCCCTCGCTACCTGCCCCCAAGCACTCTAAATTCACCGGTGCTCCCCTTCCCAGGCGCCGCCAAAGGCAGGCTCCGAGAAGGCCTTTAACGAGTGGCAGCCTACCCCCTCAGGGTAAAACGGCTGCCACTCAAACCAAAATCCAAAAAGTAAACATTTCAACCCAAACTGAAACTGCTCCTCTCTCCTTGGAAAGAAGCGATGCTTCTTTCCAAACAGCACCAACCACCCGCACTTGCGGATCCCAAACCGACCTCATAGGTCATTATATGCAGTTTCAGTTCTCAAGTGACTTTGAAACGTCAGACGACAAAAGTCAGTCTGGCAACGAGCTGTCCGGGACAGAGACCGTCTCTGACACCAGCAGTGCTTCAGAGACGAGCTCTGCAAAAACTGTTATAAACACTTCCAGAGCTCCCCTCCTGGAAACCCCCAGCCCCGGCTCCTCCAGCCCCGGCAGCTCACCCGTAGCAAGGAAAATTAGCTTTTCCAGACACTCCACCCCAGTTTCTCCTGCTAGCGATAGCAGCAGCAGCAGGTGCTCGTATAACCTTCGTAAGCGTAGATCCCCTAATCACAAACGTTAAAAACCACCATGGGTTCAATTCTGCAATGGAATACAAATGGCCTTATCGGGAAATTCCCGCTTTTTTCATCAATATTTGCTGAGAAAAAACCGGCACTAGCAGCATTACAAGAGACCCACTTTACTGATAAAGATAACAATAAATACAAAATCTCGGGTTACTCTTGGTATCGCCATAACGTAAACGCTGCTGTCCGTAAGGGAGGCACGGCCATCCTAATAGAAAATAGCATCCCACACAGTCACGTGCCTTTGGTAACATCACTGGACTGTGTAGCTATTAGTTTGAAAATACAACACGTCCAATTGACGGTTGTCTCAATATACATATCCCCTTGCGACCCTGATCCAACGGATCGGGAACTCGCACAACTATTTAATCAAATTAACGGGCCTTTGTTATTACTTGGAGATTTGAATGGTCACCACCCATCCTGGGGCAGCGCCACGCCAAACCGTAGAGGTAAAATTATATATGACGCAATAGGTTTTCAAAATTTAGTTATCTAAAATAACGGCGCACCAACCCGCCAAGCAACGCAAAGCGGACATTTAGACTCAGCCATTGATATTTCGTGCTGCACGCCTAGAATTGCGTCACTGTTTACCTGGGATGTCGAAGACAACCCAGGCATGAGCGATCACCTCCCAATCAAAATCAATGTCCCCCAAGGAGCACTCGACCGCGTTGATCTGTTTACCTCTTCCTGGAGTCTAAAACGAGCGGACTGGACAAAATTTGAGGCAGAGGTCGACCTCACACTCGTCACCGAAGGTGACCCACACTCGGCAGACATTGAGTTAATACTAAGAGCCATAAGCTCAGCAGCACAAGTAGCAATACCAAAAACCAGAAGACCCCGAAAGAAAAACGGAGCCCCATGGTGGAACGCAGAGACGGCACACGCCAAAGCTCAAATGATTAGAGCCCGCAAGGCATATGAGAGGAGGGCACACAGCCCTACTCGATCCGCACTTCGGGCAGCAAAAGAACACTTTCGAAACACGTGCAAGCGGGTTCAAAAGGACAGTTTCAACTCCTTTGCCTCCAAATTCAACCGCTTCACTCCCACCACCCAAGTTTGGAAAACCATTAGAGCTTTCTCTGCGAGGCGACCACTCCGTGGACCTTTCCCTCAGCTAGAAATAGCTGGCCAACCCATCACGGAACCTAAGGAAGTCATGGATAAATTTGCTGATCATTACGCCAGTGTCGCAGCTAATAACTCATACAGCCAGCGCTCCAAAGACCAGGCAGAATGGTGCAAAAAGCACACATTCATCAATTATGGTAATCAAGAGTATTATAATGTACCATTTACAATGACCGAGCTAAATTACGCCATTAGCAAGTGTGGAAACACTGCAGTGGGCCCTGACGAAATTCACTACTCTTTCTTCAGGCACCTCAGCCAAACAGCACTAAAGTACCTGCTTTCGGCCATTAACAACATGTTTCTTAGCGACTCTTTCCCCACATCGTGGCGAGAGAGTATTATCATCCCCCCTTCCAAAACCTGGCAAAGAAAAAACAGACCCAAAAGGTTATCGCCCAATTTCGCTTACTAGCTGTGCTAGCAAGCTTGTCGAGCGCATGGTAAACGTTAGACTTCACGAGATCCTCGAAAAGAAGCTTGATGCTATGCAATCAGGCTTCCGGCGCGGGCGAGCCACCACTGACAAATTGGTGAAACTAGTCAGTGACATCCAAAATGGCTTTTACAAAAAGCAAGTAACAATAGCTGCATTCTTAGACATTAAATCGGCGTTCGATCGCGTACAAAAAGATGCCCTTTTGTTTAAATTAAGCAAGCTAGGAGTTCGTGGCCACCTTGCAAAATTCATCGAAAACTTCCTCAAGGACCGAAAATTTAAAGTCCGTTGTGGCACCACATTCTCCTACCTGGCAACCCAGGACCAAGGCACACCCCAGGGTAGCGTTCTGTCCCCCACCCTCTTTTTAGTAATGATCAATGATCTCTTCGCCAAAAAGCTACCGCCTGGAATAAATTACTCCCTCTTTGCGGACGATGTCGCCATTTGGAAAACCACTGCAATCGATACCAGGCGGTATAACGAACCAGAATTCCAACACGCAACTACGCAGTTGCAGGACAGCTTAAACGACATCGATAATTGGTGTAGCTTAATGGGTCTATCACTCTCGGCGGAAAAATCATCAGTCGTTGTCTTTGCCAGAGCGCATTCCAGACACGACCCTCCTCGGCTCCAAATCTCGGGTAAACCTATTGAATGCACCAATAGCTTCAAATTCTTGGGCGTCACCCTAGATTCCCGATTGAGTTTCAATGAGCACATCACCAAAGTCGTCTCTAGCTGTCAAAAGCGAGTCAACATTCTCTGCATGCTCGGCGGCACAGAGTATGGCGGGGATCGAAAGACCCTGCTTATGCTCTACAAGTCCCTGATTCGGTCCATTCTCGAATATAATTCGTTCGTTTTTGACTCGACGAACAAGACCAATAAATTAAAGCTAGAGCGAGTCCAAAACGCCAGTATCCGGGCAGCCACAGGCGCGCTCAGAGAATCCCCCATCACCAGCCTGCTAACTGATAGCGGGCTGTGCCCACTACAGACAAGACGCGACGCCCAGCTTATTTCTTACTACATCAAGGTTCAATCCACCGAAAATCACCCGGCAAAACAATGTTTTGCCCATCCCAGACGAGCAAATAAAGCCACTCTACAGAAGTGGCCCCCATTTAAGCACAGAGTAGCGAAAACCCTGGAAAGCCTAAATCTTGCACTGCCAGCGACAATAGGCAAACCCCCACTCTCCCGCTTCTGGACTCGAAAAGAGCCCAAAGTGGAATTTCTCTTCACTTCCCGTAAAACGGACTTCTCAGAGGAAGAAGTCTCCCAAAAATTCCTAGAGTTCCGATCTTGTAACGCGAAAAAGACCTTTATATTTACAGACGGCTCCAAAATAGGCGAAAAAGTAGGCCTCGACATCTGGGGGCAAAACATTTGCCTTCAGAAAAGACTTCCGGACAACTGCTCCATCTTCACAGCCGAGGCTGTTGCCATCCTAAATGCATTAGCCATAATCAGAACCCAAAATATCAACTCAGCCGTCATCTGTTCAGACTCTAAATCTGTCCTGCAGGCCATCAGTAACGTAGTCAACCCCAGCCACCACGTTATAGCAGATATTCAGAAAGGTATCGATGATACCCCTGATGTCTCTTTTCTTTGGATCCCGGGCCACTGCAAAATTCAAGGAAATGAAAAGGCCGATGAGCAGGTAAAAAGTCCCTAGAACTTAGAGAGATCGAACCCTTAAAGTGGTCTGGAGACGATAGCAAAGCTCTCCTCCAGAACACCATCCGGAAGCAAATTCAACATAACTGGACCACAAACCACAGCGCCCACCTATTTTATATCAAGCCTAACATCGGCTACTGGCCCAGTTCCAACCAAAAGAGTCGTCGGCGCGAGGTTATTCTAACCAGACTCAGAAATGGACACACAAAATTAAATGCCTATTGGAACGCGGGTACCTGTGGTACCTGCGACGCAATGGAGAATCCCCATCACATTCTCATCGATTGTCCCCAGCACAATACCCATCGGCAACCCATGCTAGATTACTGCCGAATCCAAAACATCCCTGTAGACCTAAAAACTCTGCTCGGTAACGACCATCCTGAACTTCTCGAAAAAGTCTTTACATTTCTAAAGGACTCTGGGCTAGAGAAGTTTCTATAAATCACTCCTCCCAGTATATATGATGAGGGTGCATGGTGCACCCCCAAAGTAGGACTTGCCTATTTTCTAATCATAGCTGATCCACTGCGAAATTTAAGCAATAGTTTTGTAACCTTTAAATGGTTCATTGTAGGCTAAGGATAGGTTATGTTAGGCTAACTTTGAAATCAGGTTAGGTTAGATAGGTTAGATTTCTTCACCGCAGTGATACCTTTCACTGCGGGTCTATACTAACCACACCTATACTCTTACTAACAATCTAACTATCCTCTCACACTTCTTTCTCTGCGGCGGCTGCCCAGCCGAAGAGGGGAGCTGCAACTTCACCTCCGGGTTGCAGGGTAAATCGCGGCACCCTGGCCAGGTGTTTAGCGCACTTTCTAAAATACGAAATTATTGAGTTAACGGAGGCTTTCGAGTAACGTATACAAGCGGACATCAATAGCTGACACACAAAATTCTAAATTCTAAATTCCAAATTCTAAATTTCAAACTCTAAATTTATAAGGTCTTCAACCACAGAAATAACCTTCGCACTCTGCGGGTCTAAACTTATTAAAAGACCTCCCTTGGCATGGCTATGCCATTGCCACGACCGTCCACTTGCAAGCTAAAACATCTTGCAACCCATTACTTGAAATAACTCCCATTGCTTTAACAGACTAACGTAGCTTGCCCTCACACTAAATTCTAAAATTCTCCCACACACTCCTTTAGAGGCGGGCAAAGGTGCTATGCACAGAACGCCTAATAAAAAGCCATTGATTGATTGATTGATTGATGACGCAGTAGCCCGGGGCGATTGATGGGTCCCAAGGTCACCCGGACAGCTGACCGCTGAGGCCACGGTGGTGGAGCAGGATGTGCGACGCGCAGAACAGCATGCATGGCATGCATCATAATAAAAGCACCAACCAGTAACTCAACAGGTCTGTTGCTCTGAGAGGTAGCCATCACTGATAGTTTATGAGAGCGACACTGACACTGATATTAGTCTTTAGCACTTTCAGCACTCACCTCAGAAATCCTCGAAACTCCATTAACACCGGTCTAATCACTCCAGATGCACCTCCCCGTTCGTATCACGTAGCTTCTCAATCAATCCTCACACTGTTAGCACCCACTATACACACCAGGTAGGACTAAGGTGACCGGCTGTGGCGGTGACTGGAGAGCCCGGAGCACATGCGACCCGTGGCGCGGTGCTGGACAGATGCTTACTGGCTTGATCTTGGGTCTCAATCTGGTTTGGGGCCCCTGAGCTGAAAAGCGCCCCTGGGGTAGAATTTCAAAGAAAACCCTGGGCTAGTCTAGGGCCCCGAGGAGGAATTATGTAAGAGGTTCCTTGAATTGGCATGAGCCCTTGAGTTGGCACTGGGCGCGTTTAAATGGTATGGATAAAATTAGCTTGTCTGGGCCCATTGTGCTGATCTGGGGCTACCTGAGCTCTGCGGGTGTCTTAGCTTGTCTGGCACCCTGGGTTGGTGCTGGGCCAATTTAGCTGGCCTGGGACCCACTGAAAATTGATTTTGCAGAGGGTTTCTGGCTTTATCTTTGGATGCTTCACTGAGCTTGTCAAGAGCCCCCCCCCCCCGAGAGATCAAACTGGGCGTCTGTATTTGAGTCTTATGGCACTGCACCTACAGAGGCTATATGTGGTGCGCGTCTGTATGCAAAGTCAGATCTTACAAAGAAATTGTGGCTGTAATTGGTGTCTTTGCATTCCTCCGCTCCCAAAAGTGGGGAAAATCGGTTCCCGCTCCCCTGAGTGGCGGGACCATGATTCTATATATGAACAGTGTCAACACGGTGGTAAATGAAAGCTATTCAATTTTCCACACATTCAAGGATAGAATTGTCATAGCATATTTTTTATTTTCCTTCAGAGTATGTTGCATTTTTTTGTTCTGGAATTCCAGGGGGCAAAACCATCGAGTGAGGGGAAGAGGGGGAAATTAGAGCGTAGACAATGTGCCAGTTTTACGGGAACACCATACCGGACCTAGCTATCGCCATGTCTTAGCATGTTTCAGAAATTTTCGGTATCTTATTTATGTCATCAAAATACCTATATTGCAATAATCGTTTTAGGCTATAAT
The DNA here is from genome assembly GCA_034440635.1 of Lepas anatifera. Lineage (NCBI taxonomy): Eukaryota > Metazoa > Arthropoda > Thecostraca > Lepadidae > Lepas > Lepas anatifera. The sequence goes on from JAOTON010000008.1 coordinate 26,184, forward strand.
GGTGCACCAATGGCTGGGTTCATAAGACGTGTCAGAAGGGGAATACATTAGGCTTGAGCATTAGAAAGTATTCTGATTTCATGCGCTTGTGTTGTCTGCTGCTAACACAATTTCATTGAGGACCAGATTAAAAAGCGCACGGTACGTTGTAATCGCTATCCTTTCATAGGCCCGGTCATAGGCCAGGCCAGGTCAAAGGTTTGGACCCGTATCTCATTTCGAGGTTCCGGGAAAAATATGATTAAATGCTCGAAGTTTGTTCAAATGTACATACATGTGGTATTAACCTCTCGAGGAAGTCATGATCCGGCTCGTGTAAAAAACCTAACATCTTGCGGTTTAATACGGTTTTTATATACACTGTCCGAATTTGGGTGTCTTTATTTTCTTACGAAAAATATCACTCCTGCGGCGCCGATCGGACCGCCCCCCCCTGGTTTGAAAAGAGATCTCCAATCCTGGAGCGAAGTATAAAATGCCTAAAAAACTAAAAACAGGACGGCTAAAACTAGAAAGGGGCTAAAAGAGACAGGACCAGGTAAGCCACGACGTTCTGGCCATTGACCATGATTTGATCAAGGACAATAACTAAAATACTGCTGGACCCCTGAGGTAAGATTTTTGGCAAGCATTGATCTTGATCAGTGTAAGAATTGAGACGTAGCGAATGTCCCCCGCCCGTGTGCGTGCTCGCATACACTGCGTGCACAGTGAGTGTCACCAAACATTTTTTTAGATGGGAGAGGGACGTTATGTGTTTCTTGGGTTCATTACACCAAACTGCTTCTAACGTCTACTTGTGTATCTGTTTTCCGGGAACCAATTACTGGCCGAGGTCTGCAAACAAGCTGCTGTTAGTTTACCTGCTCGCGTGCCGGTGTACACTGTTATTTATTTGAGTCGTATAGTCAACACGAAGTATACCTAATTTCTGCTTTTTTAGAAGATTGCTTAATACCAATGACTTCTGATGGACAATATCGTGCCTGTCAGGGGCGGAAGCAGAGACTTCCAAGGAGGAGGGGGCGAATCCTGGCTAGGGCTCAGTGTCCTCGAAAGGGGTCCGGAATAGCTTTGGGGGCCCGAACGTGCATTATATATATATATGTTTTTAGTTAAAATGTATGCATACCAATCATGTCAGTGGGAAAAAACGTCGCTGGAGAGGGCTGCGCTTATTAGTCATTCTAGCTCTTCAGGTAGAGTTTCTTCCGCCTTTAAAACAACTTTCCAAACAAACAGAACGCTTGGCACTGCTTTTACTGACAGACAACTCTCCTCAATTGATCAACTATGAACAACTAGTTTGCTTTGGGGGAGGCAAAAAAGATAGCCCCTATATTTCGCTTTGGAGAGGAGTAAGCCGATTGTTCCCCTGGGTCTGCCCCTGCACTTATTGTGTATAACTGCTCTCAAAGAATAAAGTCCAGCATTACAACGTGTATGTTTACATTACAGCAGTATGGTTTTCCTAACAGGCTTTGTCGTACTTTTTACGTGTTTTGATTTCGGAATAAATAAAAAAACATACGTTAGGGCTTTCCAGTCACCCAAAGGGATCGCTTCTTTATCCAATCTCGTACCCATGTTCTCAGAGGTGCAACCTGAAACCCAAAGAAGGCCTAAAGGCGTTTTATTTCCTTTATCTCGTCATTTTTTTATTCGATGTTCCATGGTATGTTCGCAGTTTGGGCGCAAATATGCTGGTTACACCGCATATCAGGGGTGTGAATTTCTATCTCTTTGGGGATACCGGCTGACACCCCCAACGATGCGCTGGGCCCCCCCCCCGATGGTGGTCCCCCAAACCAGAAAGCAAAGCCAAGTACTAATGAAATGCTCAAAGGAGAATGAAGTACCAACAAATCCGTGTTCCACAGTGTTTTAGTGACTTCTTCGTCTGACCTACAACTTAATACTTTAACAAGCTGTAAACAACTTATTGCATACTCCATACTTGAATAGTGATGCAGTCCAGCAACAAAAAAGTTATGCACAATAGCCCAATGAAGTGAACAATTGTCACTAAATGATTTGTCCACGATGAGACCAGCACATCGAACAAAGCATTTAAATTAAGAAAACATGCAGCATCATGGAAACCACTGGCCTGTGGCGCCAGGTGCTCTGAAACAGCTGTTCACATTTGTAAACTTATGCATGCATCGACATAACCTAAGCTAACTTAACCTGCTGTCTGACATTTATAAGTGGCGCCTCCTCTGTTCCACTTCTATTGACGTTCTGAGCTCTGCCAACAGGTCTGGTTGTCTGGCGTCCGACGCCCGGCTGCCTATTGCGACTGCTGTTGGCGGCTTCTGGAGTTCCTGTGACCACTTGCTCCGAGCGCTGTTGCTGGTACCAGCCCTGCCTATCGCTGTTTCCATAGCTGACCTGTAAATATTATCTCTATCGGACTAGGTGGTGTTGGTTTCTAGGATTCCGGCCACCTAGTACCCCTTTTCCTCAGTCCCGTCCCGCATCTTTCTCAACTATCATTTCTCTCTTCGGCCTGAAACCCGAGCGGTGGTTAGCCTGGGTGACCTCACTTGTTGAACCTCTGGTTCTTGGGTGAGGGGCTTTGACTGGACCTATCGATCCTTCATTGCCAAAATCCCTAAACGTACGGCCAGTAGACTGTCTTTCACCATCGCTAATTAGCAGTGAGGTCCCACACATACCCTCCACGGGCTGCGTCTATGCAAAGGTGTCACGGCACCTGCCCATAAAACACTACCTTAAAATAACGTAGGTCCCAGTTAGGACCCCTTCGAGGCTAATAGCCACCTAGGTCCCTGATAGGTCCTGAAGAGGCCCCCCTGCCTCCCCTCCGATTAGTGATAGGTCCTGAAGAGGCCCACTGCCTCCCCTCCGCTCAGTAACCTTCTAGTGGCTGTAACAGACCACTGTAATTAGGAAATTTCAGCCGACACTCCAGATAGGATAAAATCCCACACGACGCTGTATATAGCTTAACTTCCCATTAGTTAAAGCTCTCTTCCCTAACCTTCAAATTCACCAGCCTTACACAAGAGCCAGTCCGTTAGCGTCTCCTCAAAATTCTCTACTGCACAAGCACTCACCCTCCCTGCCTCATTCCCTGGCTCCGCCGTTATTTAAGCTAGCCGGGCCGCGTGGGGAAAACCGCCCGACGCTCTGACGTCACGCACACGCTCTGACGTCACACACACGCTATGACGCCACAGCCTCCAGAACTTTCTCACGCTACGCAGAAAGCGCGCGCAGCCATAAAACTGAACTCTATACTCGAGCGGTTTTGCACGGTATAACGTAAGTTAATATAGCCATCCATTCTCATGGATCGCCTTCATCAGGAGACAGGTTGCCTGACTCACACCCTGCCTGAGCGTTTGCCGGCAGGTCTGGTGCCGTTGCTGCTTGCTGTCGCTGCTGCTTGCTGTTGTTCCTGCTGCGAAGACAAGAAGAAGGAGTAGAAGACTTTTTCAAGACCTGCTCCCGGCTCGAGTCTTCGCTGCGACCGGTCTGTCCCACCGACCGCTGTTTTTACAGCTGGTCGGTGCGGTACTTTTGGCTCCAGCCGGCCTCACCAACCGCTGTTTTTACAGCTGGTTGGTGCGGTGCTGTTGGACGTCAGCCGGTCAGTTCGGTAATTACTCTATCGGTCCAGGTGGTGTTGGTTTCTAGGATTCCGGCCACCTGGTACCTCTTCTTCTCAGTCCCATAACCCTACTCTTTCTCTACTGTCTCTATCTCTCTTCGGCCGGAAACCCGAGCGGTGGGATTCGTCCCAGGGTGAGCACGCTTGTTGGACCTCGTCAGTCCTTGGGCGTGTGGCTTTGTCTGGGCCTATCGGCCCTACATTGCTAAAATCCCTAGAACGCAAGGCCTTCTCTCTTTCACCCCCGCTTAACACGCGCATTGACGAGGGTCTGAGCCACCTTCGCATTGACGGGGGGCGGGTACCCGCCCCCTAAGATCTCGAGAACCACGGTAGGTAGCGAAAAACGGTAAACGGCGTTGGGCTGCCCATCCACTTCTCCATCGAAAACATTTGAACCATTTTTTTTCAGGTCACATTTAAGGTCACGAGAGGTCAAAACATGCCCGTCATAGGGATAACATGTAAAATTCAGTTTTTCGGGCATTCCATCTGAACAAGTAAAGATGGAGCAAAACGACTTGAACTATATGAATCCTCTTAGCAAGCCGAATCGAATGATATATAATTTGACCTTGCTAGGTCAAATCAAGGATTTGACCTGACCTGAGGTCAGGTCAGGGTCAAATTATATAAAATGCATATCACTAGAACCGCAAAGCCCAGGCGAGTCTAATGCAGCCAAAATAAATGCTCTATCACCATCCATTACTGAGTTATTCCGTAAAAACCATTTTTCCTATGTATTTCCAAGGGAGAGGTCATGCGTCCTACCTGACCTTAGGTCATCGATATAAAAAATACCGGACCATATTTCAGAGAACTCGGTGGGGCCATTATGTGATATGAGTTTCAATCGGATAAGTTCACCCTGCTCCGACTTATGCTATCTTAAACTTTTTTTGAGGTCGGGTCACTTGACCTGTACTGGTGACCTGACCTGAGATGACCTAACCTTAAAATTTTCACAGAAGTTGTAAAAATGATGAGGGAAAAGGTATACCAAGTACGGCGGCGCTACGCGCCGCCGTTTTTCTACTGTCTCCGAAAAACCCGAGGGGGGGCGGGTACCCGCCCCCCCGTCAATGCGCGTGTTAATAGAAGCGGGGCCCCACTCACACCCTCCACCCGGGCTGCGTCTTTGCAAAGGTGCCACGGTACCTGCCCCTAGGGTACACTAGCATAGGCCCCAGTCAGGCTCCTTTTAGAAGCTGAGTCAGTCACCTAGGCCCCTGTTAGGTCCCGAAGAGCCACCTGCCTCCCCTCCGGCTTAAAACCCCCTTTTAGTGGCTGAGTCAGCCTTTTGCACACAGTTCTATGACTAGGTGCTTTTACTAAGCACTCCCCAGATAGGATAAGATCCCAAACCCAACCCTATCTAGGTTAATTCTCCCGTTAGCCTTTTTAGTAACAATAGGCCCCCTTTTTGCTTAGATTCTCTGCTCAAATAATTCTCTAGCCCTTTCTTCCCAAGAGATCTTAGCCAAGCTAAGATCACGTTTATCTACAAACCCTCAAAAGCAAACCATGGCTTCCACCTCTCTGTTCCGCCCCTCCAGCCCCCGTCTGAACAAAGCCAACCTACCAAGCGGAGCTTGGCTGGTTGGCACCTACCTTTCAACCCAACAAAATGTGGCCAAGGAATCTACCTTCAACCTGGATAAGGCCATCAGCCAAAAAGTGAAAGGTAGTTTTGAAATAATTAAACACCAAAAAGATGTCCTGATCAAAACCTCCAACCAGGAATCCACCCAAGCCCTGCTGGCCACAAAAACGTTTGGATCAAAACCAGTACTCTTTTCCATTCACCACTCCCTTAACTTCTACCGGGGCATCATCAATGCCCCGGAAGTGTCCCATCTCTCCGATGTGGACTTCAAGCACACGTTTGACTTCAAAGGTCAAAATGTGCTAGCCCTCGAGAAGCTAAACCCCAGCAAAAATGTCACGCAAAAAGACCCCCGCCTGAGAGACCACCGCTTTGTCGTCACCTTCGACACAAAGTGTCGGGATGACTGCGGCCAAATTAAACTGGGCGACTGCGTCTACCCAGTTAGGCCGTACTACCCCTCCCTATTCGTTGCCAAATCTGTCAAAGGTACGGGCACAAGGGGGCGCGGTAGTGGAGTGGTCAGCGTAGCTGTCTGCCACGCAGCCGACACGGGTTCAAGGCCCGGCGGCTTCCCTGAACAAGGAGCAAGCTGGCTCCCGAGAAACCCTTCCAACAAGGAAAGAGTTGGCGACGCCATATGACCCTGGCAGTTGGTGCGTCGATAAGCCCCAATAAGTATTATTATTATAAAGGTACGGGCACGCAGAAACAAATTGTAAAAACCCCACCCCACAATGCGGCAAGTGCAGTGCTACGCACTGCACTTAAGAGTGCACCTCTAAAAGCCTCATGTGTGCGGCCTGTGGCGGCGCTCATGGGGCTGATAATCCCAAGTGCCCGACCTGGCTCCGCGAGAAAAAATAAACGTACTAGCGGAGGAAAAAAAGATCCCATTTGACCTGGCCCGCAAACAAGTGCTGCAAAAAGAAAAAAGCCGCACAGTCCCAAAAAGCTGTGGTAGCAAGGCCACCACAGCAGCCCCCAGCACAGCCGGCCAGTAGCATCCACTTTGGCACAGCCTCAGCCACCCAAAAACACAAGCCGCCACATCCGCCTTCTAATGGAGCCACTCTTCTTGGCGCCCATCAGGCCGTCCGTCCCCCTCCCCCACCACGTGGCGCAGACACAATCAATCAATCAATGGCTTTTTATTAAGCGTTCTGTGCATGGCACCTTTGCCCTCCTCTAAAGGAGTGCGTGGGAGAATTTTAGAATTTTGTGTGAGGGCAAGCTACGTTAGTCTGTTAAAGCAAAGGGAGTTATTTCAAGTAATGGGTTGCAAGATGTTTTAGCTTGCGAATGGACGGTCCTGGCAATGGCATAGCGATGCCAAGGGAGGTCTTTTAATAAGTTTAGACCCGCAGAGTGCGAAGGTTATTTCTGTGGTTGAAGACCTTAAATTTAGAATTTGGAATTTAGAATTTAGGATTTTGTGTGACAGCTACTGATGTCCGCTTGTCTACGTTACTCGAAATCCTCCGTTAACTCAATAATTTTCATATTTTAGGAAGTGCGCTAAACACCTGGCCAGGGTGGCGCGAATTTACCCTGCAACCCGGAGGTGAGGTTGCAGCTCCCCTCTCCGGCTGGGCAGCCGCCGCGCAGAGGAAAAGAAGTGAGAGAGGATAGTTAGATTGTTAGTAAGAGTATGAGTGTGGTTAGCATAGAGCCGCAGTGAAAGGTATCTTTGCGGTGAAGAAATCTATCCTATTTAACTTAACCTGATTTCAAAGCTAGCCTAACATAACCTATCCTTAGCCTACGATGAACCATTTAAAGGTTAAACAACTATTGCTTAAATTTGCAGTGGATCATCTATGATTGGAAAATAGGCAAGTCCTACTTTGGGGGTGCACCATGCACCCTCTATCATATATACTGGGAGGGGTGATCTATAGAAACTTCTCTAGCCCAGAGTCCTTTAGAAATGTAAAGACTTTTTCGAGTAGCTCAGGATGGTCGTTACCGAGCAGAGTTTTTAGGTCTACAGGGATGTTTTGGATTCGGCAGTAATCTAGCATGGGTTGCCGATGGGTATTGTGCTGGGGACAATCGATGAGAATGTGATAGGGATTCTCCATTGCGTCGCAGGTACCACAGGTACCCGCGTTCCAATAGGCATTTAATTTTGTGTGTCCATTTCTGAGTCTGGTTAGAATAACCTCGCGCCGGCGACTCTTTTAGTTGGAACTGGGCCAGTAGCCGATGTTAGGCTTGATATTGAATAGGTGGGCGCTGTGGTTTGTGGTCCAATTATTTTGAATTTGCTTCCGGATACTGTCCTGGAGGAGAGCTTTGCTATCATCTCCAGACCACATTAAGGGTGCAATCTCTCTAAGTTCTAGGGACTTTTTTGCCTGCTCATCGGCCTTTTCATTTCCTTGAATTTTGCAGTGGCCCGGGATCCAAAGAAAAGAGACATCAGGGGTATCATCGATACCTTTCTGAATATCTGCTATAACGTGGTGGCTGGGGTTGACTACGTTACTGATGGCCTGCAGGACAGATTTAGAGTCTGAACAGATGACGGCTGAGTTGATATTTTGGGTTCTGATTATGGCTAATGCATTTAGGATGGCAACAGCCTCGGCTGTAAAGATAGAGCAGTTGTCCGGAAGTCTTTTCTGTAGGCAAATATTTTGCCCCCAGATGCCGAGGCCTACTTTTTCGCCTATTTTGGAGCCGTCTGTAAATATAAAAGGTCTTGTCCGCGTTACAAGATCGGAACTCTAGGAATTTTTGGGAGACTTCTTCCTCTGAGAAGTCCGTTTTACGGGAAGTGAAAAGAAATTCCACTTTGGGCTCTTTTCGAGTCCAGAAGCGGGAGAGTGGGGGTTTGCCTATTGTTGCTGGCAGTGCAAGATTTAGGCTTTCCAGGGTTTTCGCTACTCTGTGCTTAAATGGGGGCCACTTCTGTAGAGTGGCTTTATTTGCTCGTCTGGGATGGGCAAAACATTGTTTTGCCGGGTGGTTTTCGGTGGATTGGACCTTAATGTAGTAAGAAATAAGCTGGGCGTCGCGTCTTGTCTGCAGTGGGCATAGCCCGCTATCAGTTAGCAGGCTGGTGATGGGGGGATTCTGTAAGCGCGCCTGTGGCTGCCCGGATACTGGCATTTTGGACTCGCTCTAGCTTTAATTTATTGATCTTGTTCGTCGAGTCAAAAACGAACGAATTATATTCCAGAATGGACCGTATCAGGGACTTGTAGAGCATAAGCAGGGTCTTTCGGTCCCCGCCATACTCTGTGCCGCCGAGCATGCGGAGAATGTTGACTCGCTTTTGACAGCTAGAGACGACTTTGGTGATATGCTCATTGAAACTCAATCGGGAATCTAGGGTGACGCCCAAGAATTTGAAGCTATTGGTGCATTCAATAGGTTTACCCGAGATTTGGAGCCGTGGAGGGTCGTGTCTGGAATGCGCTCTGGCAAAGACAACGACTGATGATCTTTCCGCCGAGAGTGAGAGACCCATTAAACTACACTAATTATCGATGTCGTTTAAGCTATCCTGCAACTGCGTAGTTGCATGTTGAAATTCTGGTTCATTATACCGCCTGGTATCGATTGCAGTGGATTTCCAAGTGGCGACATCGTCCGCAAAAAGGGAGTAATTTATTCCAGGCGGTAGCTTTTTGGCGAAGAGATCATTGATCATTACTAGAAAGAGGGTGGGGGACAGAACGCTACCCTGGGGTGTGCCTTGGTCTTGGGTTGCCAGGTAGGAGAATGTGGTGCCACAACGGACTTTGAATTTTCGGTCCTTTGGGAAGTTTTCAATGAATTTTGCAAGGTGGCCACGAATTCCTAGGTTGCTTAATTTAAACAAAAGGGCGTCTCTTTGTACGCGATCGAACGCCGATTTAATGTCTAAGAATGCAGCTATTGTTAGCTTTTTGTAAAAGCCATTCTGGATGTCACTGACTAGTTTCACCAAATTGTCTGTGGTGGCTCGCCCGCGCCGGAAGCCTGATTGCATAGCATCAAGTTTTTTTCAAGGATCTCATTAAGTCTAACGTCCACCATGCGCTCGACAAGCTTGCTAGCACAGCTAGTAAGCGAAATTGGGCGATATCCTTTTGGGTCTGTTTTTTCTTTGCCAAGTTTTGGAAGGGGAATGATTATACTCTCTCGCCACGATGTGGGGAAAGAGTCGCTAAGAAACATGTTGTTATTGGCCGAAAGCAGGTACTTTAGTGCTGTTTGGCTGAGGTGCCTGAAGAAAGAGTAGTGAATTTCGTCAGGGCCCACTGCAGTGTTTCCACACTTGCTAATGGCGTAATTTAGCTCGGTCATTTTAAATGGTAGGTTATAGTACTCTTGATTACCATAATTGATGAATGTCTGCTTTTTGCACCATTCTGCCTGGTCTTTGGAGCGCTGGGTGTATGAGTTATTAGCTGCGACACTGGCGTAATTATCAGCAAATTTATCCATGACTTCCTTAGGTTCGGTGATGGGTTGGCCAGCTATTTTTAGTTGAGGGAAAGTCACGGGGTGGTCGCTTCGCAGAGAAAGCTCTGATGGTTTTCCAAACTTGGGTGGTGGGAGTGAAGCGGTTGAATTTGGAGGCAAAAGAGTTGAAGTTATCCATTTTAACCCGCTTGCACGTGTTTCGAAAAAGTGTTCTTTTGCTGCCCGAAGTGCACATCGAGTAGGGCTGTGTGCCCTCCTCTCATATGCCTTGCGGGCTCTTATCATTTGAGCTTTGGCCTGTGCCGTCTCTGCGTTCCACCATGGGGCTCCGTTTTTCTTTCGGGGTCCTCTGGTTTTTGGTATTGCTACTTGTGCTGCTGAGCTTACGGCTCTTAATATTAATTCAATGTCTGCCGCTTGTGGGTCACCTTCGGTGACCAGTGTGAGGTCGACTTCTGCCTCAAATTTTGCCCAGTCCGCTCTTTTTAGACTCCAGGAAGGGGTAAACAGATCAACGCGGTCGAGTGCTCCTTGGGGGATATCAATTTTGATTGGGAGGTGATCGCTCATGCCTGGGTTGTCTTCAACATCCCAGGTAAACAGTGACGCAATTCTAGGCGTGCAGCACGAAATATCAATGGCTGAGTCTAAATGTCCGCTTTGCGTTGCTAGGTGGGTTGGTGCGCCGTTATTTAGGATAACTAAATTTTGGAACCTATTGCGTCATATATAATTTCACCTCTACGGTTTGGTGTGGCGCTGCCCCAGGATGGGTGGTGACCATTCAAGTCAACCTAAGGAATTAATGGATAAATTTGCTGATCATTACGCCAGTGTCGCAGCTGATAACTCATACAGCCAGCGCTCCAAAGACCAGGCAGAATGGTGCAAAAAGCACACATTCATCAATTATGGTAATCAAGAGTACTATAACGTACCATTTACAATGACCGAGCTAAATTACGCCATTAGCAAGTGTGGAAACACTGCAGTGGGCCCTGACGAAACTCACTACTCTTTCTTCAGGCACCTCAGCCAAACAGCACTAAAGTACCTGCTTTCGGCCATTAACAACATGTTTCTTAGCGACTCTTTCCCCACATCGTGGCGAGAGAGTATATTGATTCCCCTTCCAAAGCCTGGCAAAGAAAAAACAGACCCAAAAGGTCATCGCCCAATTTCACTTACTAGCTGTGCTAGCAAGCTTGTCGAGCGCATGGTAAACGTTAGACTTCACGAGATCCTCGAAAAGAAGCTTGATGCAATGCAATCAGGCTTCCGGCGCGGGCGAGCCACCACTGACAATTTGGTGAAACTAGTCAGTGACATCCAGAATGGCTTTTACAAAAAGCAAGTAACAATAGCTGCATTCTTAGACATTAAACCGGCGTTCGATCGCGTACAAAAAGACGCCCTTTTGTTTAAATTAAGCTAGCTAGGAAATCGTGGCCACCTTGCAAAATTCATTGAAAACTTCCTCAAGGACCGAAAATTTAAAGTCCGTTGTGGCACCACATTCTCCTACCTGGCAACCCAAGACCAAGGCACACCCCAGGGTAGCGTTCTGTCCCCCACCCTCTTTTTAGTAATGATCAATGATCTCTTCGCCAAAAAGCTACCGCCTGGAATAAATTACTCCCTTTTTGCGGACGATGTCGCCATTTGGAAATCCACTGCAATCGATACCAGGCGGTATAATGAACCAGAATTTCAACATGCAACTATGCAGTTGCAGGAAAGCTTAACCCGCGCCCCACCGGGGGTCCGGCGCCACCTTCGCCCCACCGGGGGCAATCGATGCCCCCCTCTAACTCCGAAAATATTGGCGTTAGCGCAAATCTGCAAAGTGCAATAGAAAGCTCGCGTGAATTCAGTAAGAAATTACTTCGCATGTTTTAGTGCTCAGGTCAATGGTTTGACCTCCAGAGGTCAAATTAGGTCAAGATCGGCTATTTTTACTCAAATATGCAATGATTAAGCAAACTGGGCATATACTCTTATGCCATTAGAGCTATTGAGACCTGGTAAAGTACATTTGATAGCAAATTGCCAGTCCTTTTTTCGCTATGTGGAACGTAAAGATCTCCCGCCAGTGGTTTGACCACCAGAGGTCACCTCGTGACCTAACATGACCTGAGGTCACGAAAGGTCAAAAAGTGACCTTGCCGTATATCAAATGAAAGCCAGTGACAAGACAAACACGATGGTGTTTGTTTCATCGCTTTAGCACAATTAGGTCAAAAGTTATTGTCAAAATACTGTTTTTGACCTCTGGTGACCTTGAATGACCTCGGAAAAGTCAAAGGGCAAATATGACCCCTGGGATCCGTGAAAGGGTGTCCAAAAACCTTGTTCTGAGCAGTCTGAGTATTTGCAATCATTTCTGTGGCTTTTATATCATGAAATAGCTTTTCCCATGCTTTTCCAATGGGAGGGGTCGCCTCGTGACCTGACCTCAGGGCACGAATAAAAAATCCCGGATATACACCTTGTAGACCCTGGAGGGGTCATGAAGTGTAGGAAGTTTCAAATCGATCGACTTTGAAATGTAGCTCTTACAGAGCTCTAAATTGAAGTGAGGTGACCTTGGTTGACCTCGTCTGGTGACCTGACCTTGGGTGAGCCGGGGTAAAAAATTTCAGGGATGATGGGAAAATGATGCAGTAAGAGGTAGAGCCCTCAACCGCGGTGCTGCTCCTCGTCGTTTTTCTGCTATCCCGGAAAAACCTTAGGGGGGCATCGATGCCCCCCGGTGGGGCGAGGGTTAAACGACATCGATAATTGGTGCAGCTTAATGGGTCTATCACTCTCGGCGGAAAAATCATCAGTCGTTGTCTTTGCCAGAGCGCATTCCAGACACGACCCTCCACGGCTCCAAATCTCGGGTAAACCTATTGAATGCACCAATAGCTTCAAATTCTTGGGCGTCACCCTAGATTCCCGATTGAGTTTCAATGAGCATATCACCAAAGTCGTCTCTAGCTGTCAAAAGCGAGTCAACATTCTCCGCATGCTCGGCAGCACAGAGTATGGCGGGGATCGAAAGACCCTGCTTATGCTCTACAAGTCCCTGATTCGATCCTTTCTCGAGTATAATTCGTTCGTTTTTGACTCGACGAACAAGACCAATAAATTAAAGCTAGAGTGAGTCCAAAATGCCAGTATCTGGGCAGCCACAGGCGCACTCAGAGAATCCCCCATCACCAGCTTGCTAACTGATAGCGGGCTATGCCCACTGCAGACAAGACGCGACGCCAAGCTTATTTCTTACTACATTAAGGTCCAATCCACCGAAAACCACCCGGCAAAACAATGTTTTGCCCATCCCAGACGAGCAAACAAAGCCACTCTACAGAAGTGGCCCCCATTTAAGCACAGAGTAGCGAAAACCCTGGAAAGCCTCAATCTTGCACTGCCAGCAACAATAGGCAAACCCCCACTCTCCCGCTTCTGGACTCGGAAAGAGCCCAAAGTGGAATTTCCTTTACTTCCCGCAAAACGGACTTCTCAGAGGAAGAAGTCTCCCAGAAATTCCTAGAGTTCCGATCTTGTAACGCGGACAAGACGGTTATATTTACAGACGGCTCCAAAATAGGCGAAAAAGTAGGCCCCGGCATCTGGGGGCAAAATATTTGCCTTCAGAAAAGACTTTCGGACCACTGCTCCATCTTCACAGCCGAGGCTGTTGCCATCCTAAATGCATTAGCCATAATCAGAACCCAAAATATCAACTCAGCCGTCATCTGTTCAGACTCTAAATCTGTCCTGCAGGCCGTCAGTAACGTAGTCAACCCCAGCCACCACGTTATAGCAGATATTCAGAAAGGTATCGATGATACCCCTGATGTCTCTTTTCTTTGGATCCCGGGCCCACTGCAAAATTCAAGGAAATGAAAAGGCCGATGAGCAGGCAAAAAAGTCCCTAGAACTTAGAGAGATCGCACCCTTAACGTGGTCTGAAGACGATAGCAAAGCTCTCCTCCAGGACACCATCCGGAAGCAAAGTCAAAATAACTGGACTCCAAACCACAGCGCCCACCTATTCTATATCAAGCCTGACATCGGCTACTGGCCCAGTTCCAACCAAAAGAGTCGCCGGCGCGAGGTTATTCTAACCAGACTCAGAAATGGACACACAAAATTAAATGCCTATTGGAACGCGGGTACCTGTGGTACCTGCGACGCAATGGAGAATCCCTATCACATTCTCATCGATTGTCCCCAGCACAATACCCATCGGGAACCCATGCTAGATTACTGCCGAATCCAAAATATTCCTGTAGACCTAAAAACTCTGCTCGGTAACGACCATCCTGAGCTACTCGAAAAAGTCTTTACATTTCTAAAGGACTCTGGGCTAGTGAAGTTTCTATAAATCAACCCTCCCAGTATATATGATGGAGGGTGCATGGTGCACCCCCAAAGTAGGACTTGCCTATTTTCCAATCATAGATGATCCACTGCAAAATTTAAGCAATAGTTTTGTAACCTTTAAATGGTTCATTGTAGGCTAAGGATAGGTTATGTTAGGCTAGCTTTGATATCAGGTTATGTTAGATAGGTTAGATTTCTTCACCGCAGTGATACCTTTCACTGCGGGTCTATACTAACCACACCTATACTCTTACTAACAATCTAACTATCCTCTCACACTTATTTTCTCTGCGCGGCGGCTGCCCAGCCGGAGAGGGGAGCTGCAACTTCACCTCCGGGTTGCAGGGTAAATTCGCGGCACCCTGGCCAGGTGTTTAGCGCACTTTCTAAAATACGAAATTATTGAGTTAACGGAGGTTTTCGAGTAACGTATACAAGCGGACATCAGTAGCTGACACACAAAATTATAAATTCCAAATTCTAAATTTAAGGTCTTCAACCACAGAAATAACCTTCGCACTCTGCGGGTCTAAACTTATTAAAAGACCTCCCTTGTCATGGCTATGCCATTGCCACGACCGTCCATTTGGAAGCTAAAACATCTTGCAACCCATTACTTGAAAGAACTCCCATTGCTTTAACAGACTAACGTAGCTTGCCCTCACACAAAATTCTAAAATTCTCCCACACACTCCTTTAGAGGCGGGCAAAGGTGCTATGCACAGAACGCCTAATAAAAAGCCATTGATTGACCATTCAAGTCTCCAAGTAATAACAAAGGCCCGTTTATTTGATTAAATAGTTGATCGAGTTCCCGATCCGTTGGATCAGGGTCGGAAAGAGATATGTATGCTGAAACTACCGTCAATTGGACGTGTTGTATTTTCAAGCTAATAGCTAAACAGTCCAGTGATGTTACCAAAGGCACGTGACTGTGTGGGATGCTATTTTCTATTAGGATGGCTGTGCCTCCCTTACGGACAGCAGCGTTTACGTTATGGCGATACCAAGAGTAACCCGAGATTTTGTATTTATCGTTATCTTTATCAGTAAAGTGGGTCTCTTGTAGTGCTGCTAGCGCCGGTTTTTTCTCAGCAAATAGTGATGAAAGAAGCGGGAATTTCCCGATAAGGCCATTTGTGTTCCATTGCAGAATTGAGCCCATGGTGGTTTTTAACGTTTGTGCTTTGGGGATCTACGCTTGCGAAGGTTATAGGAGCACCTGCTGCTGCTGCTATCACAGGCAGCAGAGACGGGGGGTAGAGTGCCTAGAAAAGCTAATTTTCCTTGCTACGGGGGAGCTGCCGGGGCTTGAAGTGCCGGGGCTGGGGGTTTCCAGGAGGGGAGCACTAGAAGTGTTTACAACAGTTTTAGCAGAGCCCGTCTCTGATGCATTGCTGGCGTCAGAGTCGGTCTCTGTCCCGGACAGCTCGTGGTCAGACTGACTTTTGTCGTTTGACGTTTCAAGTTCACTTGAGAACTGAAACTGCATAAAATGACCTATGAGGTCGGTTTGGGATCCGCAAGTGCGGGTGGTCGGTGCTGTTTGGAAAGAAGCGTCGCTTCTTTCCATGGAGAGGGGAGCAGTTTCAGTTTGGGTTGAAGTATTTACTTTTTGGACTATGGTTTGAGTGGCAGCCGTTTTATCCTGAGGGGGTGGGCTGTTACTCGTTAGAGGCCTTCTGGGTGCCTGCCTTTGGCGGTGCCTGGGAAGGGGAGCACCGGTGAATTTAGAGTGCTTGGGGGCAGGTAGTGTAGGAAATTTAGCTTTGTCGAGCACTCGTGCAGAGTGGCTTTGCCACCCTGCTGCGGGTGTCCAGGTCTTCCTGGTGATTTTAGGTGCCTGAGGGGCGGGAGGATCTTCGGTCGGAAGACCTGGCGGAGAACTAGTGCGGGTCGGGAGGTCCTCCCAGCCCGCAACGGGCGTCCACTTGCGCCAGAATGTGATTGTGCCACGTGGTGGGGGAGGGGGACGAACGGCCTGATGGGCGCCAAGAAAAGTGGCTCCATTAGAGGGCGGATTTGGCGGCTTGTGTTTTTGGGTGGCTGAGCCTGCTCCAAGGTAGGTTGTTCCTGGCCGGCTGTGCTGGGGGCTGCTGTGGTGGCCTTGCTACCACAGCTTTTTGGGACTGTGCGGCTTTTTTCTTTTTGCAGTACTTGTTTGCGGGCCAGGACAAACGGGATCTTTTTTTCCTCAGCTAGACCGTTAATCTCTTTTTCTCGGAGCCAGGTCGGGCACTTGGGATTATCAGCCCCATGAGCGCCGCCACAGGCAGCACACTTGAGGCTTTTAGATGTGCACTCCTTAGTGCGGTGCTTAGCACTGCACTTGCCGCATCGTGGGGTGGGGTTTTTACAATTTGTTTCTACGTGCCTGTACCTTTGACAAACTTGGTAACGAATAGGGAGGGGGTAGTACGGCCTAACGGGGTAGACGCAGTCGCCCAGTTTAATTTGGCCGCAGTCATCCCCACACTTTGTGTCGAAGGTGACGACAAGGCGGTGGTCTCTCAGGCGGGGGTCTTTTTGCGTGACATTTTGGCTGGGGTTTAGCTTCTCAAGGGCTAGCACATTTTGACCTTTGAAGTCAAATGTGTGCTCGAAGTCCACATTGGAGAGATGGGACACTTCCGGGGCATTGATGATGCCCCGGTAAAAGTTGAGGGAGTGGTGAATGAAAAAGAGTACTGGTTTTGATCCAAACGTTTTTGTGGCCAGCAGGGCTTGGGTGGATTCCTGGTTGGAGGTTTTGATAAGGACATCTTTTTGGTGTTAAATGATTTTAAAACTACCCTTCACTTTTTGGCTGATAGCCTTATCGAGGTTGAAGGTGGATTCTTTGGCCAAATTTTGATGATCAGAAAGGTAGGTGCCAACCAGCCAAGGTCCACTTGGCAGGTTGGCTTTGTTCAGACGGGGGCTGGAGGGACGGAACAGAGTGGTGGGAGCCATGGTTTGCTTTTGAGGGTTTGTAGATAAACGTGATCTTAGCTTGGCTAAGATCTCTTGGGAGAAAGGGCTAGAGAATTAATTGAGCAGAGAATCTAAGCAAAAAGGGGGCCTACTGTTACTAACAAGGCTAATGGGAGAATTAACCTAACTAGGGTTGGGTATGGGATTCTTATCCTATCTGGGGAGTGCTTGAGTAAAAGCACCTAGCCTTAGAACTGTATGCAAATGGCTGACTCAGCCTCTAAAGGGGGATTTAAGCTGGAGGGGAGGCAGGTGCCTCTTCGGGACCTAACAGGGACCTAGGTGGCTGACTCAGCCTCTAAAAGGAGCCTGACTTGGGCCTATGCTAGTGTATCCTAGGGGCAGGTAGCGTGGTACCTTTGCACAGACGCAGCCCGGGTGGAGGGTGAGTGTGGGGCCCCGCTTCTATTAAGCGGGGGTGAAAGAGAGAAGGCTTTGCGTTCTAGGGATTTTGGCAATGTAGGGCCGATAGGCCCAGACAAAGCCACACACCCAAGGACTGACGAGGTCCAACAAGTGTGCTCACCCTGGGACGAATCCCACCGCTCGGGTTTCCGGCCGAAGAGAGATAGAGACAGTAGAGAAAGAGTAGGGTTATGAGACTCAGAAGAAGAGGTACCAGGTGGCCGGAATCCTAGAAACCAACACCACCTGGACCAATAGAGTAATTGCCGAACTGACCGGCTGACGTCCAACAGCACCACACCAACCAGCTGTAAAAACAGCGGCTGGTGAGGCCGGCTGGAGCCAAAAAGTACCGCACAGACCAGCTGTAAAAACAGCGGTCGGTGGGACAGACCGGTCGCAGCGAAGACTCTAGCCGGGAGCAGGTCTTGAAAAAGTCTTCTACTCCTTCTTCTTGTTTTGGCGGAACGCGCAAGCAGCAGCGACAGCAAGCGCAACGGCATCGACCTGCCGGCAAACGCTCGGGGGTGTCGTCAGGCAGCCTCCTCTATTTTATATAATTTGAACCTGGCTCCTGGTCGGTCAATCATTATTTGACCTGGAGGTAAATATTAGATGATTCGGCTTGCTGGATTCTGGTTGTTTTTTTATCTTTACTTGTTCGATGTAATGGCCGAAACTTATTTAATGTTATTCTTGGATGTTTTGCCTCTTTGACCTTAATGTGACCTGACAAAAATGGTTCAATATTCATGGAAAAGTGGATGGGCTTCAACACCGTTTACTGTTTTCGACCTACCGTGTCTCGATATTGGGGACCGTAAAGCGAAGGTGGCTCAGACCCCCGTCAATGCGCGTGTTAAGCAATGTGATTCGTACACAAATACCTTGCCATGGCGCAGTTGATATATTTTAGGGATGTTTTGATTTAAAATGACGCGCATTGACGGGGGTCTGAGCCACCTTGGCTTTGACGGGGGGGGGGTTACCCGCCCCGTCCCTAAGATCTCGAGAACCACGGTAGGTAGCAAAAAATGGTAAACGGCGTTGGGTAGCCCATCCACTTCTCCATCGAAAATATTCGAACCTTTTTGTCAGGTCACATTTAAGGTCACGAGAGGTCAAAAATGCCGTCATAGGGATAACATGTAAATGAAGGTTTGCGGTCATTACATCTGAACAAGTAAAGATAGAGCAAAACGACTTAAAGCATATGAATTCTCGCAGCAAGCCGAATCGAATGATATATAATTTGACCTTGCTAGGTCAAATCAAGGATTTGACCTGACCTGAGGCTAGTTCAAGGTCAAGTTATATAAAATGCTTATTATTAGAACCGCAAATACAAGGAAAAATAATGCAGCGAAAATAAACGCTCTATCACCATCCGTTACTGAGTTATTCAGTCAAAAACATTTTTCCCATGTATTTTAAATGGAGAGGTCATGACTCGTACCTGACCTTAGGTCATCGATGTCAAAAATATCGGAACATATTTTAGATAACTCTGTGGGCCCATTTTGTGACATGAGTTGCAATCCGACAAGGTGACCCTGTTCCGACTTATGCGATCTTAAACTTTTTTTAGGTCAGGTCACTTGACCTGCACTGGTGACGTGACCTGAAATGACCTAACCTTCAAATTTTCACAGAAGTTGTAAAAATGATGATAGAAAAGGCATGGTAAGTACGGCGGCGCTAGGCGCCGCCATTTTTATGCTGTTTCCGAAAAACCCGAGGGAGGCGGGTGCCTGCCTCCCATCAATGCGCGTGTTAAGCTAGTTGCGCAAAAACTGCGCTCAACGTTTTTTTGCTCATCGAAATTTGTTGGGGCTCTTTTGGCGCTATCGCACGACCTATTTTCGGCACCGCCCTCCCTCTTGAGCGAAATCCTGGCTAGGCCCCTGTGGTGTTATATAGTGGTGTACATTGTACATCACTTTGCATAAAATAATTTTTATCGTGGGCACTCTCGCTGAAAATGTCGAAGGCCCAAATGATCCAAAAGAAATCTAGTCTTTTCCCGTTTTAGCATTACCCAAATTTGTTTTTCAAATTCAAAACAGTTTGAAACAGTTTTGGGGAGCATACATTGCTGCATGAAACCCTCACTTTCTAATCTAAGTCAAAGAAAGCGGTATGGTCACAAAAACAAACATCACAGTAGGGTTTTTGCACCACGGGCAGTGAAGGCCGGGTCCCATCTTTCTTTCCGAGGTGGCCAGAGAAACGTTGGCAGCCGGAAAACGCTACTCACTCGGCTACATTTGAGAGCATTTATGAGCACGTCGATTAGAGAAGACATTTCGGAACATCAGTAAAACGTTTTTGACTTAGGGGCTTTCAAAATCCGACCTTTATTTTGAGACTGCGCCAATCGCACGGTCGCACCAGTTCGCCCGCGATGTAGACCGATTCGCGACGTAATAACATCATATAACCCGCGCCCCACCGGGGGTCCAGCGCCACCTTCGCCCCACCGGGGGGCATCGTTGGCCCCCCTCTAACTCCGAAAATATGGGCGTTAGTGCAAATCTGCAAAGTGCAATAGAAAGCTCGCGTGAATTCAGTAAGAAATTACTTTACATGTTTTAGTGCTCAGGTAAATGGTTTGACCTCCAGAGGTCAAATTAGGTCAAGATCGTCTATTTTCACTCAAATATGCAATGCTTAAGCAAACTGCAGGGTCTTTCGATCCCCACCATACTCTGTGCCGCCGAGCATGCGGAGAATGTTGACTCGCTTTTGACAGCTAGAGACGACTTTGGTGATGTGCTCATTGAAACTCAATCGGGAATCTAGGGTGACGCCCAAGAATTTGAAGCTATTGGTGCATTCAATAGGTTTACCCGAGATTTGGAGCCGTGGAGGGTCGTGTCTGGAATGCGCTCTGGCAAAGACAACGACTGACGATTTTTCTGCCGAGAGAGATAGACCCATTAAACTACACCAATTATTGATGTCGTTTAGGCTATCCTGCAACTGCGTAGTTGCGTGTTGAAATTCTGGTTCATTATACCGCCTGGTATCGATTGCAGTGGTTTTCCAAATGGCGACATCGTCCGCAAAGAGGGAGTAATTTATTCCAAGCGGTAGCTTTTTGGCGAAGAGATCATTGATCATTACTAAAAACAGGGTGGGGGACAGAACGCTACCCTGGGGTGTGTTTTGGTCCTGGGTTGCCAGGTAGGAGAATGTGGTGCCACAACGGACTTTAAATTTTCGGTCCTTGAGGAAGTTTTCAATGAATTTTGCAAGGTGGCCACGAATTCCTAGCTTGCTTAATTTAAACAAAAGGGCGTCTTTTTGTACGCGATCGAACGCCGATTTAATGTCTAAGAATGCAGCTATTGTTACTTGCTTTTTATAAAAGCCATTTTGGATGTCACTGACTAGTTTCACCAAATTGTCAGTGGTGGCTCGCCCGCGCCGGAAGCCTGATTGCATAGCATCAAGCTTCTTTTCAAAGATCTCGTGAAGTCTAACGTTTACCATGCGCTCGACAAGCTTGCTAGCACAGCTAGTAAGCGAAATTGGGCGATAACCTTTTGGGTCTGTTTTTTCTTTGCCAGGTTTTGGAAGGGGAATGATAATACTCTCTCGCCACGACGTGGGGAAAGAGTCGCTAAGAAACAGGTCGTTAATGGCCGAAAGCAGGTACTTTAGTGCTGTTTGGCTGAGGTGCCTGAAGAAAGAGTAGTGAATTTTGTCAGGGCCCACTGCAGTGTTTCCACACTTGCTAATGGCGTAATTTAGCTCCGTCATTGTAAATGGTACATTAGAATACTCTTGATTACCATAATTGATGAATGTGTGCTTTTTGCACCATTCTGCCTGGTCTTTGGAGCGCTGGCTGTATGAGTTATTAGCTGCGACACTGGCGTAATGATCAGCAAATTTATCCATGACTTCCTTAGGTTCGGTGATGGGTTGGCCAGCTATTTCTAGTTGAGGGAAAGGTCCACGGAGTGGTCGCCTCGCAGAGAAAGCTCTAATGGTTTTCCAAACTTGGGTGGTGGGAGTGAAGCGGTTGAATTTGGAGGTAAAAGAGTTGAAACTGTCCTTTTGAACCCGCTTGCACGTGTTTCGAAAGTGTTCTTTTGCTGCCCGAAGTGCGGATCGAGTAGGGCTGTGTGCCCTCCTCTCATATGCCTTGCGGGCTCTAATCATTTGAGCTTTGGCGTGTGCCGTCTCTGCGTTCCACCATGGGGCTCCGTTTTTCTTTCGGGGTCCTCTGGTTTTTAGTATTGCTACTTGTGCTGCTGAGCTTATGGCTCTTAGTATTAATTCAATGTCTGCCGAGTGTGGGTCACCTTCGGTGACCAGTGTGAGGTCGACCTCTGCCTCAAATTTTGTCCAGTCCGCTCGTTTTAGACTCCAGGAAGGGGTAAACAGATCAACGCGGTCGAGTGCTCCTTGGGGGACATTGATTTTGATTGGGAGGTGATCGCTCATGCCTGGGTTGTCTTCGACATCCCAGGTAAACAGTGACGCAATTCTACGCGTGCAGCACGAAATGTCAATGGCTGAGTCTAAATGTCCGCTTTGCGTTGCTTGGCGGGTTGGTGCGCCGTTATTTAGGATAACTAAATTTTGAAAACCTATTGCGTCATATAAAATTTCACCTCTACGGTTTGGCGTGGCGCTGCCCCAGGATAGGTGGTGACCATTCAAGTCTCCAAGTAATAACAAAGGCCCGTTTATTTGATTAAATAGTTGTGCGAGTTCCCGATCCGTTGGATCAGGGTCGCAAGGGGATATGTTTATTGAGACAACCGTCATTTGGACGTGTTGTATTTTCAAACTAATAGCTACACAGTCCAGTGATGTTACCAAAGGCACGTGACTGTGTGGGATGCTATTTTCTATTAGGATGGCTGTGCCTCCCTTACGGACAGCAGCGTTTACGTTATGGCGATACCAAGAGTAACCCGAGATTTTGTATTTATCGTTATCTTTATCAGTAAAGTGGGTCTCTTGTAATGCTGCTAGTGCCGGTTTTTTCTCAGCAAATATTGATGAAAAAAGCGGGAATTTCCCGATAAGGCCATTTGTATTCCATTGCAGAATTGAACCCATGGTGGTTTTTAACGTTTGTGCTTAGGGGATCTACGCTTGCGAAGGTTATACGAGCACCTGCTGCTGCTGCTATCGCTAGCAGGAGAAACTGGGGTGGAGTGTCTAGAAAAGCTAATTTTCCTCGCTACGGGTGAGCTGCCGGGGCTGGAGGAGCCGGGGCTGGGGGTTTCCAGGAGGGGAGCTCTGGAAGTGTTTATAACAGTTTTTGCAGAGCTCGTCTCTGAAGCACTGCTGGTGTCAGAGACGGTCTCTGTCCCGGACAGCTCGTGGTCAGACTGACTTTTGTCGTCTGACGTTTCAAGATCACTTGAAAACTGAAACTGCATAAAATGACCTATGAGGTCGGTTTGGGAACCGCAAGTGCGGGTGGCCGGTGCTGTTTGGAAAGAAGCATCGCTTCTTTCCAAGGAGAAAGGAGCAGATTCAGTTTGTGTTGAAATATTTACTTTTTGGATTTTGGTTTAAGTGGCAGCCGTTTTACCCTGAGGGGGTGGGCTACCACTCGTTAGAGGCCTTCTCGGAGCCTGCCTTTGGCGGCGCCTGGGAAGGGGAGCACCGGTGAATTTAGAGTGCTTGGGGGCAGGTAGCGAGGGGAAATCAGACTTGTCAGGCACTCGTGCAGAGTGGCTTTGCCACCCTGCTGCGGGTGTCCAGGTCTTCCTGGTGATTTTAGGTGCCTGAGGGGCGGGAGGATTTTCGGTCGGAAGACCTGGCGGAGAACTAGTGCGGGTCGGGAGATCCTCCCACCCCGCAGCGGGCGTCCACCTACGCCAAAAAGTGATTGCGCCACGTGGTGGGGGAGGGGGACGGACGGCCTGATGGGCGCCAAGAAAAGGGGCTCCATTAGAGGGCGGATGTGGCGGCTTGTGTTTTTGGGTGGCTGAGGCTGCTTCGAAATGGGGTGTTCCTGGCCGGCTGTGCTGGGGGCTGCTGTGGTGGCCTTGCTACCACAGCTTTTTGGGACTGTGCGGCTCTTTTCTTTTTGCAGCACTTGTTTGCGGGCCAGGTCAAACGGGAGCTTTTTTCCTCAGCCAGAACGTTAACCTCTTTTTCTAGGAGCCAGGTCGGGCACTTGGGATTATCTGCCCCATGAGCGCCGCCACAGGCAGCGCACTTGAGGCTTTTAGAGGTGCAATCTTTAGTGCGGTGCTTAGCACTGCACTTGCCGCATCGTGGGGTGGGGTTCTTACAATTTGTTTCTACGTGCCCGTACCTTTGACAAGTTTGGCAACGAATAGGGAGGGGGTAGTACGGCCTAACTGGGTAGACACAGTCGCCCAGTTTAATTTGGCCGCAGTCATCCCGACACTTTGTGTCGAAGGTGACAATGAATCGGTGGTCTCGTAGACGTGGGTCTTTTTGCGTAGAATTTTTGTTGCGGTTCAACTTTTCAAGGGCTAGCACATTTTGACCTTTAAAGTCAAACATGTGTTCAAGGTCCACATCAGAGAGATGGGACACTTCCGGGGCATTGATGATGCCCCGGTAGAAGTTAAGGTAGTGATGAACTGAAAAGATAACTGGTTTCGACCCAAAAGTTTTTGTGGTCAGCAGGGCTCGGGTAGATTCCTGATTTGAGGTTTTAATCAGAATATCTTTTTGATGTTTGATGATTTCAAAACTACCTTTCACTTTTTGGCTGATGGCCTTATCCAGATTAAAGGTAGACTCTTTGGCCAAGTTTTGGTTCGCAGAAAGGTAGGTGCCGACCAGCCAAGCTCCGCTTGGCAGGTTGGCTTTGTTCAAACGGGGGCTGGAGGGACGGAAGAGAGAGTTGGAAGCCATGGTTGTATGAATGGTACGTTTAAGTTTAAATGAGATGCTTGGTATTAGCTTTGCTAACACCTTTGGGTAGAAATAGCTAGAGAAGTTTAATTTAAGAAAGGGGTCCTACTGTTACTATCAAAGCTAATGGGAGTATTAACCTAGCTAGGGTTGGGTGTGGGTAATTATCCTAACTGGGGAGTGCTTAGTAAAAGCACCTAGCCTTAGAAATGTGTGTGCAAAAGGCTGACTCAGCCACTAAGAGGGGGTTTAAGTCGGAGGGGAGGCAGGTGCCTCTTCGGGACCTAACAGGGGCCTAGGTGGCTGACTCAGCCTCTAAAAGGAGCCTGACTGGGGCCTATGCTTGTGAATCCCTAGGGGCAGGTACTGTGGTACACTTGCTCAAACGCAGCCCGGGTGGAGGGTTTGAGAGGGGACCCGCTTCTATTAAGTGGGGGTGAAAGTGAGATGGCCTTGCGTTATAGGGATTTTAGCAATGGAGGACCGATAGGTCCAGCCAAAGCCACACGCCCAAGGACTGACGAGGTCCAACAAGCGTGCTCACCCCGGGACAAACGTCCCACCACTCGGGTTTCCGGCCGAAGAGTAAAAGAGATAGTAGAGAAAGAGTAGGGTTATGGGACTGAGAGGAAGAGGTACCAGGTGGCCGGAATCCAAGAAACCAAGACCACCTGGACCGATAGGGTAATTACCGAAAAGACCAGCTGACGTCCAACAGCACCATACCAACCAGCTGTAAAAACAGCGGCTGGTGAGGCCGGCTGGAGTCAAAGTACCGCACCGACCAGCTGTAAAAACAGCGGTCGGTGGGACAGACTGGTCGCAGTGAAGACTCGAGCCGGGAGCAGGTCTTGAAAAAGTCTTCTACTCCTTCTTCTTGTCTTCGCAGCAGGAAACGCAGCAAGCAGCAACGACAGCAAGCAGCAACGACACCAGACCTGCCGGCAAACGCTCAAGCAGGGTGTCAGTCAGGCAAGTACTCAGACTCAATTAAAATTGCTGAAAATTTGCAGATTAGCTTTAAATTGAACAAGGACCAATAATTTCCCCCTTTCACCGGGATCCGTTTCCATCGACCCGGCCTACCCCACAGGCGCCTTCGTCGATTAAAGGTGTTTGTTTGAGCAAGCTGTCGCCACCAGTCTGTACTCACCACCCCTGCTCCCCTTTTGACACCCTCCTGCCACAAGTATCGGAAATCCCCATTGCACAGCATTGTAGCAGCAGGCGCGGCAGTTCCGATATTAGACCCGAGATCCAAGACGCAGACTCATTTCTACCGGAACCCCGTCCACTAGCTTATCAATACTGGGAACGCGGAACGGAATGTTCCAGGCCCTGGCTCGATTCCATGCATTCCTCGGATGACAGCATCCCGGCAGGCTGCTGGAACAGCTACAAAGTGATGCGTCGGCAGAGCGGTAAATGTTGGTCTGGCCGGCGCCTCGGAAGCTCAGAGTTAGGCAAAGGAATGTTTTGACGACCTTCAGCTATATTATGACGCGCAGTTTGATATGACTGATGCTGATCGGTTGTTTGCAATAACTTGCCCACGGGAACACACCCACTTAAACATTTTTGGGTGCCGTTCCATCTACAAAATCGATTATTTGTACCGAAATCAAATAAAATTTGGGCTCTGGACTTATTTTGGTTTTCGCTACTTTCACTTTTTAAGGGCTGGACAAGTTGTTGTGATTCTTCCTCATCGCGATTCGCAAAAAAACAGCATGCCGCTCTCACAACAGCTTATGTTAGACCAAATACTTGATTTCTGCCTCCCCTGGCCAATGTTTTGGCCCTAGTTGTTATCAAGAATGGTTGTGGGGGGGGGCGTGCATGGTGCATCATATGGTGTCGGAGTGGAAAGGGAGTATCTATAAGTTAGGCCTGAGCAAGAGCAGGGCACCATATCCGTCCTATGGTAGGCTCAAACCCACAACACTATGGGTACACTACAGAATGTCACAGGTTGAGCCAACTGCACGTGCTGACGGTCTGCATCACCAATGCCCCTGCTATTAATAAACATAGAATATACTGAGAGAAAATATTAGACATTTGATTGGGGTGTCTGGTGATGCCGTAAAAAATTACCTTTTGTGGTATCTGGAAGACGCCTCTTTGGAGAGTATTTTCCAACCAAACTTTGGACCAGGGGTGTCAGACGCCTATCTTCAGAGTCTCGACTCTTGATTTAGGAGTAAAAAATAATCATATGACACCCCTTACATAGTCATCCGACTTCACGTAAGGTGTCATTTGACACCCAATAAAGAGTCACCAGACTACCCTAAAGCAGTCATGACACGTGTAAAGGAGTTAATTGGCACGTCTGAATAAAGTCTAGGGGCTGTTAAACCCCTCTATTTTGCCCTTATGACCCATGTTAGTGTTCATGAGAATAGCCATGACACCAAATATGGGTTCTTCTCCTTTAGAAATGGTGCCATTTGTTTATCTCTTTTGGGCCAATGCTTTAGCATACTCCAATCCTCCGACGTGAGTCAAACCACAGGACTTGCCTGAACGTTCCATGAGAACCAGAGAATAAAGACAGAACCAATGTATTCGATATCAACAAACCAATACTCAAACTCGCACACAAGCCCAGTGGACACAGCCCCTCCAAAGTTTTCTACCACAATTCTACTACTGGGCGCACAAATTGATCACCGTCATTAACATTGCATGTAAAATTGACCATTTTTTGGCGGGTTCTCAGCGCTAAAGCAGCAGGGGCTTTCTCACAAAAATGGTATCAGAGGAAAAATCGTTCTGTCCAATTTCCATTTCTGGGGTTCGAGAAGCGGAGCCCATGAAAATTTTGGAGGAATGATGCAAAAACTGGAGCCATGTTTGCCGGTCTCCACAAGGCTTAGGTTCGAACCCAGGTCCAAGCCAGAATTTTTTCGCCGAGCACGATCCGTGAATTCACCGCGATCATTGCAGGCCATCGTTTTTCTTCTGAAATGGAAGTGTTAGACGAGTAAGGATAGGGCCAGTAAGGATTTAAGTACGAGTAAGGATAATGGTACAAATTATATACCTGTGGATGTTCTACTACGTTCCGCATATATCCGAAAACAGCACGTTCTCGTTATCGGAAAGCGGCCGCGTTCCCGTAATGATATCACATACGTGGATCCAGGGGCCAAAGGGGGCACGTGCTCCCGTATCAACCCTCAGTACCCTCTCAAACGGTCCCGGCACCCTCCTGAAAAGTCGATGGTGTCCCCCTGAAATGTCACTTCCCATTCCCCCAAAGATGTGCAAATCGGCGTCCACCGATAGGATTTTGCGCCCACCTGATAGTTTTGCCGGTCAAAAGGGGCGCCCCCTCCCCGGAAGGTACCCTCTCCCCCGATTGGAAATCCTGGATCCGCCTATGTGATATTATATAAATATTACAACAGAACAATAACGGCAATGCTCAATAACTATGTCGAGTTCGAGAGGGAGGCAATATTATCGAGTTTTCAAATTGTTCCCTCAGAGCTGCTCAGGCACCAGTGCAATGCTCTAGATACCCCGTTCCTATCCAGCTGCCTCCTTCCCCCTGGGCGCCCAAATTGCATAATCGTGAGGTGAGATTATAAAAGAACTCATAGAAAACATCCCAAATAACTTGTGATATTGGCGTTTCATTAGTCAGGGGACCACGTCCTGACTAGATTATCCCCAGGACTGAAACGTTATTTGACATAGGTGGAGCTGAACGCGTGCACGTATTTTTTTTCCATTCATGACTATTGAATAAGACAAATGTGCCCAGCTGTTTATCATGAAGTTTTCATGACAGGGATGATGAATTTGATCTCATATGATGGTTGCTTAATCATCAAAATTTATCAAATAAACTCCTACATGAACTTTGTCATTCCCTTTAACTAATTGCAGACAGAAATCTAAACAAATATCCATACAATAGGAAATATCTCAAGGAAGGCAATATAAGCATGAATCTTACCCCATGGACTACTTATCGCCAGAGAGAATAAAATAAAGGTACAAACGAAAGTAGTCTACTTTGATCCCCTTTTTAACAAATTAACAAACAAAATTTAAACCAATCTCCATATGATATAAAAACTACAATGTTAACTTCAGAATATGAAAGAGGCATTAAAGTCCATAGCCAAGGCCTCAGATAATAATATATGGCGGTGGATGCAAGGAAATGGGGCTAGGAGACTTGCAATGGGGCTAGGAGAAGTCCTCCCCCAACATGTTGGAGCATATATAGAAATACATAGATGGAGGTTGTTTCCTTGGTGCTCTGGGGTATTTGAGAATGTAAATATATTTGTTAATAAAAACAAGCATGTACCATCAAACCATAACAATATGTGTTTATACCTACATTATTATATACCTGAAGTGCATTCTCCATACTGGAAGTTTTAAATAGCAACAAACAAATCCATGAAATAGTTGTTTTACATGATCTTACAAGTTAGCAATTGCAGCACCCAGCATAATTGTTTAACCCTTGACAACAATTATTTAAAATACAATTGAAAGGTGCTGGGAAAATGGAAGTTAAATACATATCAGAGAGTCTTTAGACGAACTACCAGACTGGTGCGCCTTGCCAGATCACTCTCGCAATGGTTGACCTTCTCTGCAGCCCTCGGCTAAGCAACATCCTGGCGCCCAGCATTGAGGCTAATCGGCCCCAACATGGTACAGCTGAAAGCGATGTCTTCCTGAGGCTTGGATGGACAGCAGGAAACTTATCTTCCAGCACTGTCATGACGTCATTCACCAGGCCTTCATATCACTTCAACAGTGCGGGTAAGAAGTACCTTTTGAGCAATTGCTCTACACATCAGAACATTTTAACCCCTCAGTTTTAGACTGTTTTGTGGAAATCTTAAATAAAAAACGAGCAGATATTGGCAATACCGTCCAATATGCTACAGCCCT
The DNA here is from genome assembly GCA_034440635.1 of Lepas anatifera. Classification (NCBI taxonomy): domain Eukaryota; kingdom Metazoa; phylum Arthropoda; class Thecostraca; family Lepadidae; genus Lepas; species Lepas anatifera. The sequence goes on from JAOTON010000008.1 coordinate 55,397, forward strand.
AGATGAACCATAGCCAGAAACTATCCGTGAAAACGCGCCTGCATTAACAGTCTGACTCCACTGAGTATAGGAAATACCCCCTGAGCCTATCTCAGTGCACAATGGCCACGGGAAATCAGTTCCGCGTCTTTTCTCTTGTTCTATAAACATGGAAAGACAAGAAACAACACTTATCTTCTCTTAAAGCACCTATAAACTAGCACAAACTTTACCTTATAAACAAAAAAATCAACACAATAGACACAATGAAGTGACTTCGCCGCAGAAATACAAAAATGTTCCATTGCGGCTGACAGCACTACTAGCATATTTTGATTGGTTTTAGTTGTAGCATTATTCCAATTAATTTCGTAGAAAATGAAAACAAATTGTTTACCTGGTAGAAACAGACAAAAATCCCCCTACACCTTACCGATGGAAAAACGGATCGTGGGGGAAATATTACTCACAATGCATCTTGGTCCAATGGGCGCTATATAACCACTAAGGTTGGTGCGCCCTTAAGGCCCAATAATCAATCAATCAATCAACTGGAATCAGGGGAAATATTATCCACAATGCCTCAAAACTTTGGGGTACCCGTCCTTTACTACCCTGAGTGGACAGGTGTTCATCAACTTCCACAAATTGATCAGATGAATAAATTGATCAGTTTATCCCTCGCTCTGCCGGCACCCCGGGAGTTACGCGCCCTGCCGGCATGGCTGAAAAAACCTCCTCTGGTTTACTGATAGAGAACTTGAATTGTAGGCGGTCGTATGTGCCTTACAGGGACTCAAAAGGAACCTCAATCATTTTTCACCTTGTTCGCATATGTTTCACACATGAATTCCTATCAAATGTGCCTAAATTAGTCCTTTTAACCAAAACCTTGCAGTTTCATCCCGACCACAGCGGCCGCAACCCGCGGCGCGCTGCCGCTTGCCCCGTGTCCCGGGTACAGCCTCAGACAGGAGGTGCCGGCACCTGGCGCCGGTGCCTGAGCGCTGAGAGTGGCGGCCGCGCCAGCGAGCACGTGCATTCGCTGTGGGATGGCGCCCCAACGGCGAAACAATTATATGGGACCATTTCAAAAGTGGAAAAGAAACTTTTTGACGTTTGATATGCCATCTGCATAAACCACTAGTCACTTGTCGGATATATCCTAGCAAAAACAACTGACGTAGCCCCCTCTACATTGTGCTTATACACATTGTGGACATAAATTTTCGGGGAATTAATTTGACATATTTAGATTGTTCGTGCATAGTTTCGTCTTGAATACTGACGGAAAGATCGCACTTCGGCTCGGTAAACTAGCCGTACTGACATGCGCTCTAGCTGGCTGTAGATGAAAGAAAATGGCATCCATAGGAAATGGATGTTTTCGGGGGATTCGGACACAGCGTTTTCACAGTGTGACGTGGTGTCAGAAATAGCTAAATAAAGAGGAAATGTCATAATCTAGACATGCATGGAGAGAGAGTGTGTATGTTTTTCGTCATTCCTTTTTTTAATCACCAGAGTATTCAATAAAATGTACAGGAAAATTCAAAGAACAAAAAGGATAGGGATAATTGCACCATTCCTACCAATGGATCTTTTACATCCCCATCCGTTGGCTACCCTTTTACACGGCAAATTGTCCCTTTGCCATCCAGCTGTGAACCTGGCACAATGTCAAGTTTGGCGTGGAAATCTCCCCTGCGTAACCACGATACAAGGAGGGTGACCTGCGACCACCCCTCTCACCCCATTAGCCCCTGCTGATGTCGAGCCCTCTGGCGCTGTCGCCATGCCGTCTGGGGACGTTTTCCAGGAAGCAAGCGTTAGAGATGCTGGCTGGGCCATTGTTCCGTATTTTCACGCGTGTTCTTATCGTCCCCTCGATCGCTATCAGCTGACCAAACCACGAACACTGTCACCCTTCTACCAGCCGCCTGCGCTGACGAGCCCGGTCTGTGTCAGAGGCTGTCGCGGGCCCCAGCGGGCCGCGGCACGGGCCGCCACTGCCAGACCTGAGTGGAAAAGCGCGAACATCATCTCAATAACTTTCGCTTTACGCAAAAAGTTGAAAAGGTATCTTCTTTCTGTTTGCCGGGAATGATGCAGAATTGGCATAGGAACAGCTATCCCGAGCATTATCATCGGGACGGTTAGTCGGATGTAGATATTCGCATTGAAACGGAGAGAGGAGGAAAAAACAGCACCGCCGGCAGGGCGCGGGTTATTAACCCACAGCCCAACTCCAAGGGTTTTCCAATACCATAAAATTTCAACGCCCTTGAGCTTCCGTCCCGATGCGCCTTCTTAGTACTTGAATAAAGACAAACAATGCATGTTAATTTTTGGAATGGTCCAATAACACAGCACTTGAAAACAAAGCAACAGCAGGCTGAATTGACACTGTACATACCTCTTAAGTGGTTTATTATTCTTGTGGTTTTGCACTATATTCTAGACAATAAACATGTTGCCGGTTATTCATGGAGATCACAACCGGAGTCACCAAACCGTGTGGCTGACCTATTCAATATGAGTGCCTCAACGGCGGCGTGGTTTGCCTTTCAGGAAAGAAAACAATGACCGTGGACGAATCAGAAAAGAGTCCGAATCCCCATTCCGGATATATGTGTCACCTTTTTAAGTGTCGGGCGGTGTGCATTAGGGAGTCCGAATCACTGTAGGCAGTCAGTTGACTCTTAGAACAGTTAACCGTTGTTTTTAAGAGTGTCAATTGTACCGAATAACACCTAATGACTCCCATAAGGAAGTCTTTACATTCCTAAAGGACTCTGGGCTAGAGAAGTTTCTATAAATCACCCCTCCCAGTATATATGATGAGGGTGCATGGTGCACCCCCAAAGTAGGACTTGCCTATTTTCCAATCATAGATGATCCACTGCGAAATTTAAGCAATAGTTTTGTAACCTTTAAATGGTTCATTGTAGGCTAAGGATAGGTTATGTTAGGCTAACTTTGAAATCAGGTTAGGTTAGATAGGTTAGATTTCTTCACCGCAGTGATACCTTTCACTGCGGGTCTATACTAACCACACCTATACTCTTACTAACAATCTAACTATCCTCTCACACTTCTTTCTCTGCGCGGCGGCTGCCCAGCCGGAGAGGGGAGCTGCAACTTCACCTCCGGGTTGCAGGGTAAATTCGCGGCACCCTGGCCAGGTGTTTAGCGCACTTTCTAAAATACGAAATTATTGAGTTAACGGAGGTTTTCGAGTAACGTATACAAGCGGACATCAATAGCTGACACACAAAATTCTAAATTCCAAATTCTAAATTCCAAATTCTAAATCTCAAACTCTAAATTTAAGGTCTTCAACCACAGAAATAACCTTTGCACTCTGCGGGTCTAAACTTATTAAAAGACCTCCCTTGGCATGGCTATGCCATTGCCACGCCCGTCCATTTGCAAGCTAAAACATCTTGCAACCCATTACTTGAAATAACTCCCTTTGCTTTAACAGACTAACGTAGCTTGCCCTCACACAAAATTCTAAATTTCTCCCACACACTCCTTTAGAGGCGGGCAAAGGTGCTATGCACAGAACGCCTAATAAAAAGCCATTGATGATGATCCCATAAGGAGGGGAAATGCTTCCTTTGTAGAATCAAACAGTGCTTCTGAGGGTGTCTAAGCACACTCAAAACTGGTGTGTGACTCCCCAAAATAATGACTGACGGGTGTGGGTTATACGGACACCTCGGAAGTGACACCATTTACTTGGCACTGACCGTTTTCTTTAAGACCATCGACGCTCTAGCGCGGGGCCTGACCATTAAAAATTAAAACTGGAGCCACAGACTCGGCGACAAAGAGTCACCGTGACCTTAGGTGTCACGAAATTTCTCTCACTGTAAACAATCATGTTTAGCGCAATGATAGGAACACCAGAGCGATCGAGAAGACATTTGCGTTTACTCAATGTACTACACAGTAGTGTGACCCACCTCGCTACAGCACGGGACGGGTCAAATGCCCGATTTTTATGCACGAGAAGCAAAGTTGTCAGAAACGTCTATTTTTTATTTCTACTGGTTAATTTAGGGAGTTAAATTTGAATTCATCTGATCAGCACTGATAATAATCAACGAATTACTTACAACGTCAAAATTTGTTCGTGGCCCCAAAACGTTTGGCATATTTCAAAACTTTAGAATCATTATGACATTAGACTTACAAAGAAATCATTACAGCCAGAACTGAGTCTGCATTACTGCTCTTGGCCCTCCCTATACCGGTTCGACACTTCCTTGTTAAAACCAATACATTCCTGATTGTCCCATTACGAAGAAGAAGCAGGTTTCAGGGCCGACTGCTCTATCGGGTCCAGACTCCCGCTATGAGGCAGGCAGTCCGGATCCGAGCTAGCGCGCGGTGACGGGTCTGTGCGATACCCTGAGCATGACCCTACTGGTGAGGACATAACATGGATCAGCCGACTGTCGAGTTGACTTACTTAACCGTAATCGGTTCACGCTCCCCTATCGATTCCTCTCAATCTGAACGCTATTTAAAACAACGAAATTTCGGAATTTTTACAGTTGTGGGCAGGGCTGAGTTAAATATACGCTTTCAAACCATTTGTTTAGATTCTCCTTATCTCTTGGCCCTGCTGTTTGTTTTTTTTTACAAAATCAGTACGCATTTACAGATAATTTATAAAAAATTTGCATTTTCCTCATCTATGTGACAGTTCAAAATTCAACAGCGGATCCAGGACCAGAACTACATAATGAAGCGTATATATTTTACCAAGTTCTTTGTTGCATAGACTAGCCAAAGTCAGATACTGCGTGGCATCCTTCATATATAGGCCCACCATCCCTGGCCTTGGTTTTGTTAATGACGCCACTCTCTGGCCTGATGATAGCAGCAGATCGAGCTCGGCAAGCTTCATAGGACCGGAGAGCTGGCTCTTATTTCAGAGGCAGCAGTTTGATCAGCTGGGATGGCCGTATGAGAATATTCACACTTGGAACCAGCATCAAGGCATGTTGAGTTCAAGCAGTTTTTAATGAGCCTCTCCTGTGTGGATGATGCATCCGAGAGAACAATGAAACTTAGCATAGGAAGCGCCAGGACGGAATCTGGTCTCCAGAACACATTGGCCGTCGTGGCTGATCATCGGAAGTAAGTCAGCACTGAGAGGGACGGGAAGTTTAGCAAGGGTGAGCCGAAGAAGATGCGCCTATAGCTTCAACAGCATTCTACAGTGCTGGCAGAACTTGCGACAATAATTTTGTGAGGGAGCGATTTAACGTTACGATCAAATACCTTCATTGTGTTCACCAACTAGCTTTTTCCACGAAAATGAAGTAAAAAAATGGCCAAGATTGCCCATAAAGAATTTGATTCAGGTCAACTTTTCACAAGCTAAAACGAAACTAACAGTTGCTAAACGTGTTTTTTAGCTGTTTTGTTTGTCTTATTTTCTGTCAACAAGGACACTAAACATTTAGCTCGCATCTGTATCACAACTATGACGCCCGAGCCACACCGTAGTTAGGTTTAACTAATTTTGTAGATTTGATACGAAATTTAAGTCAGCGAAAAGGCCAGGGGAGCTATAAAAAGTAGCAATAGGAATTGTCTTACGTCGCAAACATTGTGATCCCAGCGCAGTGCTTCCAGCCTCATCATTTCGCAGTTGGCAGAAGTGGTTAATAGCCGCCTGCCGTACCCGCTCGCAAGACGCCATAGGGTGTATGGATAAAAAAGCAGGGTCAAAAAGCCAGCGTGAAAAGTTGTCAGGTCTGGGTGTTTTTTTTGCACCAGACATCAAAATACGATGAAGAACCAGAAACTACCGTGCGCATTTCAAAATTTAAATTTTTATTTTCTAGGGATGGTCTGATGTATTATACTAAAATACACTTCCAGGTACATGAAACCCCTTAGATTACAGAACCTGAGCACGCCTATGGCATCTTATTTTCATATAGCATAGGGTTGAGAGTATGGCATGCTTGTGTTTGTTGCTACCAGTCGTCCTGTAATTAGTATACTTGCTCTGCAAGAGAACAATCCAATTAGGTACATTTGAAACCACCGCGCCATTTTGATTTGTTGGAACTGCTTCTGTCAAAAATTATGTGATCATGTAGATTAGATATCACCTGAAATGCTGTTCCTAACTTTCCAATATTCTAACTGCTGAAAACATCATTAACCCGCGCCCCACCGGGGGTCCGGCGCCACCTTCGCCCCACCGGGAGGGGGCCATCGATGGCCTCCCTCTAAGTCCGAAAATATGGGCGTTAGCGCAAATCTGCAAAGTGCAATAGAAAGCTCGCGTGAATTCAGTAAGAAATTACTTCGCATGTTTTAGTGCTCAGGTCAATGGTTTGACCTCCAGAGGTCAAATTAGGTCAAGATCGGCTATTTTCACTCAAATACGCAATGATTAAGCCAACTGGGCATAACTCTTATATCATTAGAGCTGTTGAGGCCTGGTAAAGTACATTTGATAGCAAATTGCCAGTACTTTTTCCGCTATGTGGAACGTAAAGACCTCCCGCCAGTGGTTTGACTGCCAGAGGTCACCTCGTGACCTAATATGACCTGAGGTCACGAAAGGTCAAAAAGTGACCTTGCCGTATATCAAATGAAAGCCAGTGACAAGACAAACACGATGGTGTTTGTTTCACCGCTCTAGCTCAATTAGGTCAAAAGTTATTGTCAAAATACTGTTTTTGATCTCTGGTGACCTTGCATGACCTTGGAAAAGTCAAAGGGCAAATATGACCCCTGGGATCCGTGAAAGGGTGTCCAAAAACGTTGTTCTGAGCAGTCTGAGTATTTGCAATCATTTTTGTGGCTTTTATATCATGAAATAGCTTTTCCTAATGCTTTTCCAATGGGAGAGGTCGCCTCGTGACCTGACCTCAGGGCACGAAATCGAAAAATCCCGGATATACACCTTGTAGACCCTGGAGGGGTCATGAAGTGTAGGAAGTTTCAAATCGATCGACGTTGAAATGTAGCTCTTACAGAGCTTTAAAGGTGAAGTGAGGTGACCTTGGTTGACCTCGTCTGGTGACCTGACCTTGGGTGACCCGGGGTAAAAAATTTCAGGGATGATGGGAAAATGATGCAGTGAGAGGTACAGCCCTCAACCGCGGTGCTGCGCCTCGTCGTTTTTCTGCTATGCCGGAAAAACCTTAGGGGGGCCATCGATGGCCCCCGGTGGGGCGAGGGTTAAATATTATTTTAAGAAGAACACACCACACGCGATAAAACTCAGCTTGCAATTAGATCCTCCCTAAGTACAGAACCATTGCTTCAACACAGGCGCATATATCATTTTAAAAATTGCAGGTAGTCTGGTCAAATTAGTTTAAGAAAACATTATAAAGTTTCAAAGATATCCTGCAAACCGTTTTAGAGATCGCTGGGAAAATATGAGAGGTGGACAGAATCCGCTCCCCAGACGGGAATAGGTTTAAGTCCGGAGCGTCGGATAGCTTTCTTGCAAATGGAGAGGAGCAGAGCCCAGCCTGAAGGTAACCAGTCCGAAAGTAACCAAGGGAGGCAGGAGGCAGTGGCGGATCTAGCCGGTCAGTTTGGGAGGGGCAAACCAAAGTCGAAAAAACGTCACGCAGTGGAAAACAGCACTACAAATACAATGACTTCCCAGGAGAATTTTGGGTGTGTGTGGAAAAAAACTCACTGGGTGAAAACTATGGGCTCAAGATACTTTTCCCTCTCCAAGGCCCCAAATTTCCACTGAACTTAACTGGTTCATTTTGAAGTTGAGAGTTGAAACACCAAAATCTTGCTTTCAAACTAAAAAGGAGTCGGGGAAAAAAGAGGTCGATCGCTTTGGGGGGGCAAAAATATAGTTTTGCCCCGAGCTTTTCCGTTTGGGGGGGCAAATGCCTTTTTTGCCTTCCCCCTGGATCCGCCACTGGCAGGAGGGGGACTTTTGTGACTTAAAACTAATAGTCATCTGACGCAGAGAAAGTGACGATTAATTGGACGCGCCACCCAAGTACCATCGGGGGGCGGGGGTGACTTGTTGATGCCGCCTCAGTGAGGACGTCTGGCGCTTTCTTGACGAGCCGGCGCATGTGAGTCGTTGTGTCGTCGTGGTTGCGGGAAACCTCATCCCCGACTGGGTATATTTTGTCGTGAGGGTGGTTATGAGGTGGTTATGTGGTCATCTTAGTAAGCTCATGTAGCTATGCGCCATGGCAAGCCGGAGGGGTCCAGGGGCGAGAAAGGTGATACCAGGCGCTGGTGGGATTGCATCGATCTGGACTGTGGCGGCCTCTGTAATATTCGTTCTTACCACTGGCATTACTACGCGTGTTGTTTGTACGAGTTTGCATGTTTTTTCTTCCTAAGGGATGCCTCGCTCAGTGGCCAAGCAGCTACCTTCTGAGCCACAAGTCTCAGCCTCATGTCCCGGCAAAGCCTCTGAATAAGTCGATGTTGTTGAAGGCATGGAAACGTAACGTATCTAACTGTCGGTGAACGCAGCTCTTATTTAGTGAATGAGTTTGCACTCGAACGCACCTCGGAAAGTTACTGGCTACCTCGGTGATTGTCAACCGGCTGTGAAGTAAACAAAAATATACTTTTTGGCACGGACCCGAACGAGTATGTTTACAGTTGAAGCATGGGTCGTTTTAGAGAATAATTATCGAGCTAGATGCAGAGATACACGCCTTAAAGCATAGTTATTAACTTGGTGGCAGCTGGGTGGCCCATGTTAAAGCTGTAGTCTCGTTCTTAAGCGTTTTGAAGCTAGATTAAGAGTGTTCTTGGTACGCCACGTGGCGCCATTTTTGTATACCTTGTGTCTTCCCAGGTTATTCTTTTTTGTTCAAGACATGGAGACTTGCAACAGACCTCCGGTGCTAGACCTACATGATGAGGACCTCAGTGCCTCATTTCGGAAGTGGAAAAGGCAAGTAGAAGTGTTTCTTCTTGCCAGTGGCGCATCTTCGAAGCCGAAGAATGTTCAGTCGGTAATCATCTTGAATTGTGCTGGCCCGCAGGCAATTGAGATGTTTGACCAGTTGGATTTTGATGAGGGGGAAGACAATGATGACCCTAAAGTTGTCATGCACAAGTTAGAAGCAGCATGCAGTGGCTCTGACAATGAGGTGTTGCAGACCTACAGGTTCTGGAAGATTCCATTGGTTGAACCTTTTGATGTGTTCCTCACCAGTATCCGCAAGCAGGCAGAGCTGTGCCATTTTGCTGACAAGGATAGGATGTTGCGGGACAAGATTGTCTTCAGTGTTTCTGGTAGGCTCCAGGAGGCGCTGCTGCGTGAAGCAAAGCTGACACTGAAGATGGCTGTGGATGTGTGCCACTCGTTTGAGGCAACAAAGAAGTCGGCACAAGAAATGGCTGGTGACAGTAGAAGTTCGTTGGTGCAGAAGGTGTCCAGCAACCCCTTCAACAAGTCTCCAGGTCACCCAGCAAGCCCAGCCAAGTTGGCAAATCTTCTACATGCAAGTTCTGCGGATATGACCATTCAATGTAGAGAAACAAATGTCCTGCCTGGAATAAGACATGTGCGAAATGTCAGCAAAGGAACCATTTTGCGAGGATGTGCCGACAGGTACACATGGTCTATGAGCATGTAAGTGCAAGCAACCAAGATGATGATGATGAGGATAACAGTGCCTGGCTAGCATCAGTAAATGGCAGGTCAAGGAACCTAAGTGCTCAAATGATTGTGAACAACAAGGAAGTTAGGTTCCAGCTGGACTCGGGAGCGGATGTGAACACACTTTGTGAGAGGTATGTGCTCAAAGATCAGGTTAGGCCCACAACGATAAAATTAAAAATGTGGAATAAGTCGGAAGTCATGCCTTTGGGCCAAACTCACATCACAGTAACCAACCCCAAGAATGGAATGAAGACTGAAGTCCAGTTCATAGTTGTGCCCAACCAGCTGAGCTGTCTTTTGGGACTGGAAACTCTACAGAAGATGAATCTGCTAGAGGTGAAGCATGAATCATTCATTGCTTCTGTAGAAAGTGAACATGGTCTTGGAGACCTGGGTGAAGTGTCACTCACTGTTGACCCTGCCATTCACCCGAAAGCGATGCCGAGTCGCAACCTCCCGTTGGCACTACAAAGCGCTGTCAAGGATGAGCTAGACAGGCTAGTTCAGCTGAATGTCCTTGAGCCTGTGACAGAACCGACCAAGTGGTGTAGCCAAATGGCTGTCGTGAAGAAGCCATCCGGCAAGATCAGGATCTGTATAGATCCAAGCATGTTGAATGAGGCTCTCCAGCGTGAGTACTACAAACTGCCAACTCTGGATGAAGTCAAGCCAAAACTACAAGGAGCGCAAGTGTTCTCCAAGTTAGATGTGCAGGATGCGTTTTGGCACCTCCGTCTGGATGAAGAGTCGGCGAAGCTGACAGCAATGGCAACTCCATATGGGAGATACATCTGGAAGCGCCTACCCTTTGGTCTAAAGGTGTCTAGTGAAATCTTCCAGAGGAAGCTGATTGAAGCCATTGGTGACCTAGACATCATCTGTGTGGCTGACGATATTGTGGTGTATGGCAGTGGTGCCTCACATGCTGAAGCCGTGGAAGACCACAACCGCAAGCTGTCAGTGCTGAAGAAGCGGTGTGAAGAGAAGAAGATTCTTCTCAACAAGAGCAAGTCTCAAGTGCTCCAGACTGAAGTGACCTTCCTCGGGCACGTAATCTCTCAGGAGGGCATCCGCCCTGACCCAGCCAAGATTGAGTCCATCATCGGCATGAAGCCACCTGAAGATGTTCATGAAGTGAGAAGGTTCTGCGGCATGGTGCAGTACCTAGCTAGGTTTCTGCCTAACCTAGCTGATGACATCAAGCCACTCAGTGCTCTCACAAGGAAGAACGTGGAATGGAAATGGACTCAAGAGTGCGATGACGCCTTTGAGGCAATGAAGCTCAAGCTAACAAGCACACCTGTGCTTGGATACTACAATCCAGATGATGAGCTGCTACTTCAAGTAGACAGCAGTGAGTTCGGACTAGGTGCCGCACTGTTGCAAGGTGGAAAGCCTATCGAGTACGCCTCCCGTCTGCTCACCAAGTCGGAAGCAAACTGGGCGCAGATCGAAAAGGAGCTGCTGGCTGTTCTCTTCGGCCTGTCGCGTTTCCATCAGTATACCTTTGGGCGACCTGTGACCGTCATCAATGACCATAAGCCTCTGGAATGCATCCTCAAGAAGCCTCTAAGCAAGTCGCCGAAGCGTCTTCAAAATCTTCGCTTGCAAGTGTCACAGTATGATGTGATTTTCAAATACCAGCGTGGTGCCGAGCTGTTCATCGCAGACACTCTGAGTCGTGCTCCTCTAGAAACGGAGACAGGGCGGGCTACTGTGCATGTGGTAACCGTCAACCAGCTGAAGGGGTTTCCAGATACCCTGATCAAGGAAGTCCAGCAGGAAACAGCTAGTGATCCTGTACTCTCGTCATTGCTGAAGCATGTGCAAGAAGGCTGGCCCGAGCAGAAGAACGTTCCATCCGTGCTGCTGCCCTATCAGAGCTTTAGACATTCTTTGAGCTGTCAGGATGGAGTTCTGCTCATGGTGGAGAGGATCGTCATTCCCTCTGTGATGCGTCCGAAGATCAAGTCGAAGCTTCATGCTGGTCATATGGGATATGACAGTATGATGCGCAGGGCCCGACATTCTGTGTTTTGGCCAGGAATGTCTCATGAGGTGAAGCAGACGGTGGCGACATGCGAAGCATGTTTGAAATTCCAGCCGGCAAACTGCAAGGAGGCCCTCAAACCGCAACCATGGGGCGATGGGCCATGGACGAAGATTGGTGCTGACCTCTGTGAGCTGCATGGTCGCTCTTACCTCGTCACAGTAGATTTCTACTCTTCCTTCGTAGAAGTTGACTTGATGCACTCAACGTCAAGCTCAGCAGTCATCTCCAAGTTAAAAGCTCACTGTGCAAGATATGGTATCTGCCAAGAAATCGTAACCGATCAAGGACCCCAGTTCGTATCTGCCGCGTTCCACAAGTGGACTCAGGAGTGGGGGATCAACCACATCAAGTCATCTCCATATCACCATCAGGCCAATGGCCGGGCTGAAGCAGCTGTGAAAGTTGTCAAGAACATGCTGAAGAAAACGCTGGAGGATCACGGTGACCAGTACGAGGCGCTACTCGAGCTAAGAAACACGCCTCGGCAGGACGGCATGTCACCGACCCAGCTCATGTACGGCAGGCGCACACGAGCACTGGTTCCAGTGATGCAAAGAGAAGCTGCAGTACCCCGCGCGGACGTCAACAAGAGAAGACTGAAGCGGCAGAAACAAGTGAAGAAGTGTTTCGACAGGAAGACTCCACCGCTCGCACCTCTGGCGAGCACCCAACCAGTCATGTGGCAACGGCACGAGAAGAGCTGTTGGTCACCTGGCATCGTGCATCAGCGTATCGGTGACAGAAGCTACGTCATCAAGACGTCTGATGGTACGTACCGTGAGGGAAACCGCGTCAACATCCGGCCAAGGTCGGGAGAACTCGAAGAGAAGACTCCCGCAGAGGCTCCTGCGAAGTCGGAGGAAGCAGATGTCAGATCACCGTCTTCAATAGCTGAGGAAGCCGGAAGCCTGGAGGAGTCCGCTGGAGGCACGCCAGACTCCCCTGCTGACTGCGTGGCCCTACGGCGCGGTCGGCGTGCAACCCGAAGACCGTGCTGGATGGACGGCTACGCAACGCCGTGACTCGTGAGGTGAAGTACCTACACATGTTCGGCGATAACTGTTCTTTTGATCTAGCGTAGCGTTTCACCTTGTGAGAAGCATAGCTGTTGTTTTGATTAAGCTTTTGGCTATCTGTTGCCTGTGTGTCAGAATTTGATTCAGCGTAACGTCCCATTTTGAGTGAAGCTATAGGTTTTGTTTTGGTAATGTTGTTGGCTATATCTAGCCAATTTGTATGTTTTGCAACGATCTGTGTCGCCTTTAAGTTAGCTTAGTCTCGGTCAAAGACCCATACGCATAGCATAGTACCGTTTGTGCACTCTGTCGCCTTAACCGTTTGATAACGGCTTACAGTGAATGGTTCTGAGTAAGGTCAACCCTTAATCGGAGCTGTCTGTTCTAGGTCGTTGTTTGTTTTGATTGTTCCCTGTCGAGCTTCTAAACAAAGGGGGATGTTGAAGGCATGGAAACGTAACGTATCTAACTGTCGGTGAACGCAGCTCTTATTTAGTGAATGAGTTTGTACTCGAACGCACCTCGGAAAGTTACTGGCTACCTCGGTGATTGTCAACCGGCTGTGAAGTAAACAAAAATATACTTTTTGGCACGGACCCGAACGAGTATGTTTACAGTTGAAGCATGGGTCGTTTTAGAGAATAATTATCGAGCTAGATGCAGAGATACACGCCTTAAAGCATAGTCCCTCCTAACGAGGTGAGACTTGGCGACGCCGTATAACCCTGCCAGTCAGTGTGTCGTTAAACTCCAACAAATATTAGGATTACCTTTTTGCTGAGACCGCCTCAACGGCTTTTATAAATAGACTTTCTTTTATGGGTGCTGCGTGAATGGTTGCAAATTTAGTCATGGCGATAGACTTTTGTGACGACTTTCCTTTAACTTGTGGTTTTCTTTGGACAGAGCATGGGGTCTGCATGGTGCTGCATGGGCCTGCATCGCGGGAGCATGCGCTTTGATTGAGCAAGCTAAATGTTTGTTATATGTCAGAAACGTGCTTGAAGTATGATGAGCGAAGTCTGAGCTACACTACCAACGGAGCGGATAACCATTGGTACGTGCATACGCTGACATGTTTATTTGTGCTGCCACTAGGCACGTTTGCTCGATTCTTCTCCCTCTGTCCCTTTGTAAGTTTACCTAAGCACGGTAAGCTCGTGATGTTGACGCTAGCTTGCATAATTGCCTGTTCACTGCCTTGCTGCTAGTGCTGCTAATGGCCCGCGTTTGTGACCGATTATGCTTATTTCCGCTTGTAATGTTTGCTTGTTTGCTGCTGTTGCAGAAACCGCACCAGAAACACACTGCCTGCCAAATCATTGTACACCATTTACTCACCCTGTGTCACACACTTCAATTCACGTCTTTCATATTCCGGATATTTGTTGGACAAATACATCCTTATTCATTCCTCAGATGCGTGTTTTCGGACGGCTGTCGTTGGTAGTAATAGTTTCAATGATTCCCTTTGAGTTCACTGCATAGTGTATATCCCACATACTCTTGTTGCAGCAAGAAGTTATCCTTCTTTCAGTTGCCACTAGAATTGCCTCCCTTTGAGCTCATAAGATGGCTGACAACTTGAAGGAAAGAAGGAAGAGGATACTTACATCTTTGACAAGAACCCGGAGAAATGTTTATGTTCTTGTCGATAGCAGGGGAAGTAGGTCACAGGTAGCCTCATATTTGCCAGAACTGAGCAAAATCATCAGTGAGCTTGAAGAGGTGAATGACAAGTTTTCAGAATACCTGGTGACTGAGGACGAAAAGGCAAAGGCTTCTCAGTATTTCACGAATGCAGAAGAGCAATACCAAGAAGCCATTACTAGGATTCAAGGCTACTTGACATCATGGAAAGATGAACCCCCTTCAGTGGCATCTGACAGTCTAAGCCAGGCATCCAAAGCCTCTCAAGGATCTGCGGCCTCACGAAGTGCTGAAATATCTGCGAAGGTAAAACAGCTGGAGACATCTCTTCTAGAGGAGCGTTTAAAGCAGGAGCGTCAGGAACGAGAGATGCAGCAGAGACGAAAACTACAGGAAGCGAAGGATGCTCAAGCTGTTGCGGAACTGCATGCACGACTAACCAAGGCTGCGGAAGATGACCTCTCATGGGAGAGAAGGAACGATTTTACAGAAGAAGGTGCTGGTGAAAATCAATCTTCTGCGACAGCAGGTCAGCTGCAAGGCGTCCCACCTAGCTCTACTTTGGTGCATAGTCTGCCTCGTCTGACCCTACCAAAGTTCGCAGGCGAGCCAGGGGAGTGGCCGAGATGGTATGCTCTTTTCAAGACGCTTGTACATGATCAAGTATCTTTAACACAGACCGAAAAGATGCTGCACCTGCAATCCTCAGTGGTAGGTATAGCACAGCACACGATCGCTGGGATGATGTGTGAGGGAGCCTTGTACGAGGAGGCGCTCAGGACCCTGAGTGATCGCTTTGGACGGGAGGAGGATGTAATCCAATCCTGTTTGGAGAAAGTCTTCTACTGTCCGCCCCCGATGGAACTGGATCCAGTTAGCCTTGAAAGGTTCCATGCCTCAGTGCACTGTGCAGTCACGGTGTTTCAGAACCTGGGATATCGGGGGGATCTTGAGAGCTTTGAAAATCTCCGCAGAATCGTAGAGAAGCTCCCTTCTTGTATGAGACGAGACTGGGGGGAGCATGTCCTGGACATGGAACCAACAAGACCCAGTCTTGTGAGTTTTGATGATTGGTTGCGCCGGCAGGTACGAATTTCACTGAACTATGCCAGAGTGAATCCCGACCCAAGGCAGCCAGCAGGTTCAACGAGGAGACCACCTCAACGTCCACGTGCAGAGACTCGACCCGCACAGAGAACTACACTGAAGATCAGTGCGTCAGCTGAAAAACCCGAGTGCTTCTGCCAGGAGAGGGAGCATTGGTTAAATGAATGTCCTATGTTCCTCGAGCTGTCTCTGGATGAGAGAGCCCAAACTGTGGCAGATAACGGACGTTGCTTCTTCTGCTTGAGGAGCGGTCACATCTTAAGTCAGTGTGAGTCTGCTAAGCCCTGCGGTCAGGAGGGTTGCAGGATGAGCCATCACAAAGTACTTCATGGCAGCAAGCGTGTGACGAGAAGGTACATGGGTGACGCAAGAGGCGACAGCTATAGAGAAGTAAATACATCTGACCGCGTCGTTGCTGCTTCATCGCGTTCAGACTCCAACACAACACTGCTGCAAGTTGTTCCCGTGCGAGTCGTCGGGACACAGGGGCAGACTAGAACTGTATGTGCGCTCCTGGATCCCGGATCTCAGACATCTCTGTGTTGTGAAGATGTTGTTGCCCGGCTTGGCTTAAAGGGGAAGAGACAGCCTCTATGTCTTCAAAATGTTGAGGGCGCTGGGGCAGTGCAGAACTGCCAAAGACTCTCCCTAGAACTTATGCCGGAAACAAGCGATAAGAAGATCTCTGTACCGGAGGTTTTTGCTGTGAAGAGCATCAACTTAACGGTACCGCACATCCAGAAGAAGGGTTCCTGGGCTCACCTCAGGGACTTGAACGTACCAGATCTGTCTGGACAGAAGGTGGAGATGCTTCTGGGCGCAAATGTCCTGGAGGCTGTTTTGCAGCTGGAAGCAAAGGTGGGCCGGCCGGGAGAACCTGTAGCTATCCGCACAGCCTTTGGGTGGACCCTGACTGGCTCTGTGTCTTCTTGCGCCCCGGGTCATCTGAGGAGCGTGATGCTCTTGAGAAAGGCAGAGACGATTTCAGAATTGGTGCAAGACTGGTGGACGACGGAAGGATTTGGTTGCAAGTTTGATGGAGAGGCTCCACAGTCCCTAGAGGATGTCAGGGCTCTGAAGATTATGGAGGATACCACGAGAAAGGTGGATGGGCGCTATGAAGTTGGTCTTCTGTGGCGGGATGAAGAAATGAAAATGCCGGACAATTGGAACATGGCGCACCATAGACTTCAACGTCTCGAGAGAAGCTTACGTCAACAGCCTGAGAAAGCCAAAGAATACGATGAAGCCTTGATGGGCTATGTGGAAAAGGGGCATGCACGCAAAATAGCCCTCTCAGAGCCAGAAAGCAAGAGTGTCAAGAGGTGGTACCTCCCTCATCATGCGGTCGTAAACCCCAACAAAGCTAAAGTGAGAGTGGTATTCGACGCAGCAGCAGAATATGCTGGCACATCTCTGAACAGCGCACTACTCACAGGACCAGACATGTTACAAAACCTCGTGGGAGTTCTGCTGAGGTTTAGAGAGGAGCGTATAGCTCTGGTTGCCGACGTGGAACAAATGTTCCATCAAGTGCGCGTTCGAGAGGAGGACCAGCCGGCACTATCATTTCTATGGAGGAATTTAAACCAACATCAACAGCCTGAAGCCTATCAAATGCAAGTCGTGATTTTCGGGGCCAAGTGTAGTCCTACTCTAGCCAACCATGTGCTACAGAAGACAGCAGAAGATCACGGAACAGACCTTCCCGAATCCAGAGCAGCTGTGGAAGCCGTGAAGAACAATTTTTACATGGACGATTTTCTGAGGTCAGAGAAAAATGTACATGATGCAAAGAAAATGCAGAAAGAAGTCACCAAGCTAGTTTCTCAGGGTGGCTTCCGCCTAACCAAGTGGTTATCCAACAGAAGTGAAGTACTAGAGGACGTAACGGAAGAAAGTAGAAGCCCATCTGCTTTGGATCTGACTAGTCTCGGAAAAGCCCCCGAGCGAGCTCTGGGTTGCGTATGGAAGCCCAACACCGATATGCTCGCTGTTAAGTCTTCACCAGCAGACGTGCCACCAACGAAACGAGGTGTTTTAAAGCGCGTTGCCATGATATTCGATCCACAAGGGTTCGTGTCCCCGGTTGTTTTGAGAGCGAAGCGCTTAGTACAACAGTTATGGAGTCTGAAGTATGGATGGGACGATCCTTTGCAGGGGTCTGAACTCGCAGCGTGGGAGACATGGATAACTGAACTGACAGATCTAGAAAGGATTGAAGTGCCGCGCTGCTTCAAAGCTGATATACCCGCTGATTTTGATGTCTCACGGTACGAACTGCATGTGTTCTGCGATGCATCAGAGATCGCCTTTGGAGCTGTAGCGTATCTTAGGATGACAACCTATGATGGAACTCACACGACGTCGTTTGTGATGTCGAAGACACGTCTGGCGCCGATGAAGCAGTTAACTATCGTCAGACTGGAGCTGCAGGCTGCAGTTCTGGGTGTGAGGCTGGCCGGCTTCGTAAAGAGAGGAGCTGACCTACCCGATCAGCGAAGTGTGCTATTGGACGGATAGCAAAGTTGTACTGCAGTTCCTCCAAAACGAAAGTAGGCGTTTTCACACATTTGTGGCTAACAGAGTTTCTGAAATTCAGGACGTGTCGAGCTCTCAGCACTGGCATCATGTATCCAGTGAGCTGAACCCAGCGGATATTTGTTCGCGTGGCGGAGCTAGCGAGAGTGTCCTTACAAGTCGACTCTGGTGGAAGGGACCAGAATTCCTGAGAGAAAACAAGAATGCATGGTCTGATAGTGAGCTTGACCCTTGCCTCGATCCACGAGACCCGGAGGTCAAAACACCAGCTAGAGTAGTGTTTTCTACTCAAAGTGAGCCTAAGCGGCTCTGGGAAACAGAACGGTTCTCCTCGTGGCAAAGAATGAAACGGACGGCTGCGTGGGTGCTCAGATTTGTGCACAACGCTCGTCTTAGCCGTGACGATCCAGCCAGGTGCAGTGGCCCGTTGAGTGTCGAAGAGTTACGGACTGCAGAGTCAGCCATCTTGAGGGAATCCCAGTATCACTCATTTCGAAGAGAGCTGGAGAAAATCAAGCGCTCCGGTCAAGTACCGAAGGGAAGCTGTCTTCAGCATCTGACGCCGTTCATCGACAGTGCTGGGCTGATACGAGCTGCCGGACGCACGGGAAGGTCAGCACTGGCATGGGAATCCTGTAACCCGGTCGTTTTGGGAAAGGACGCAGACGTTCTGCGTCTCATCGTACACGATGCGCACAACCGAGTTATGCATGCCGGACTGGAGCACACTCTATCAGAAGTTAGGGTGAGCTTTTATATCCCCAAGGCTCGTTCAGTGGTGAAGAAGATTACACGGAACTGTCAGTACTGCAAAATCAGACGTGCTTGTCCACGGATTCCGCGGATGGGAGACCTACCAGAAGAGAGAGTAAGACCCTCTAGACCTTTCGAGTGCTGCGCATTGGACTATATTGGTCCCATGCAGGTAAAAAAGATTCCGAAAGACCGAGAAAAGGTATATCCTTCTAGTCACATGCTTGGCTACCAGAGCCATTCATCTAGAATTGGCAAGCTCGTTGACTGCAGATTGCTTTCTGATGGGTTTTAGGAGATTCATTGCCCGACGGGGGCAGCCAAGGGTCGTAATGTCAGACAACGGTACCAATATCGTAGCTGGAGAGAAAGAGCTGAGGGAGGGACTCAAGACCATGAATCAGACTCAGGTCTCTGAAGAGCTTCATAGGGAAAACATTGAATGGAAGTTCATCCCACCCACTGCAAGCCACATGGGTGGCGTATGGGAACGCCTTTTAGCATCGGTGAAGCGCTCATTGCGTGTAGTCTTGGGAAACCAATGTGTCTCCGAAGATGTGCTGCAAACAGTGCTCACAGAGGTGGAGTTCATGGTGAACAGTCGTCCCTTGACTTATGTCAGCGGTGACATCAACGATCCTGAGCCTCTGACGCCTAATCACTTTCTGCTGGGCATGCCACAAGCTGCAGTGTCTCCGAGCGTTTTTAGTGAGAGGGAGGTGATGAGTCGGTCTAAGTGGCGCCAGTCTCAAGCCCTGTCGGAGCAATTGTGGCGCCGATGGCAGAAGGAATATCTTCCACTTCTGCTGACGAGGAAGAAGTGGAACGATGAACAAAGGAATTTCCGAGAAGGCGACCTTGTTCTCATTGTCGAGGACATCTCACCCCGCGGTCTCTGGCCGAAGGCTCGTGTAATCGAGACGTATCCTGGAGAGGACGGTCGTGTCAGATCCGTCCGAGTCAAAACAGCCAGTGGGTCTGTCTATCACAGACCTGTGAGTAAGTTATGTTTCATTGAGAGCTGTGAATATTGATAGTGAGAATCACCGCGCGAGGAGAAAGTAACTCCTCTCCATATCCCCAACTTGTCTGAGTCCTGCCTTGGTATGTGTTTGATCACTCACTCGCTGAACAGTACATGCTATACACGATGCACATAAACACGCCTCACACCGCAATCAGCCAAATCGGGAGCAGCTGCAGCGGCACTTCGTATGCGGGATGGTCCGGCGGACGGTCTCCGGCCCGTACCTGCATCGTCTGACGCTGATCAAGTGCGCCACCCGCCTCTCGGCTTACCGTGACCTCTACCTCAACTGCGTGCCTGGGACACTGAACGAGTGCCAGCAAAATAGTTTAGTGTGAGATGCGTGTTATATGCGATTTTGTGACATGCGGACAATGTGAAACCCGCGCGACTCTTTCTGTTTGCTGCGACTTCTAGAGGTGCCGCTCTACTTCATCACAATATCTTAGCCTTTGTTACCTCCTGCGGCGTGAAGTGTACAAGAAGTTATAGTTTTGTTCCTCGAGAAAGTCCCATTCTTGGGTTTACCTCTGGTAAAACCGGGGGGAGTGTGACGACTTTCCTTTAACTTGTGGTTTTCTTTGGACAGAGCATGGGGTCTGCATGGTGCTGCATGGGCCTGCATCGCGGGAGCATGCGCTTTGATTGAGCAAGCTAAATGTTTGTTATATGTCAGAAACGTGCTTGAAGTATGATGAGCGAAGTCTGAGCTACACTACCAACGGAGCGGATAACCATTGGTACGTGCATACGCTGACATGTTTATTTGTGCTGCCACTAGGCACGTTTGCTCGATTCTTCTCCCTCTGTCCCTTTGTAAGTTTACCTAAGCACGGTAAGCTCGTGATGTTGACGCTAGCTTGCATAATTGCCTGTTCACTGCCTTGCTGCTAGTGCTGCTAATGGCCCGCGTTTGTGACCGATTATGCTTATTTCCGCTTGTAATGTTTGCTTGTTTGCTGCTCTTGCAGAAACCGCACCAGAAACACACTGCCTGCCAAATCATTGTACACCATTTACTCACCCTGTGTCACACACTTCAATTCACGTCTTTCATATTCCGGATATTTGTTGGACAAATACATACTTATTCATTCCTCAGATCCGTGTTTTCGGACGGCTGTCGTTGGTAGTAATAACTTTCTTTTATGGGTGCTGCGTGAATGGTTGCAAATTTAGTCATGGCGAATGTCTAATGCAAAGGGAATATTAAACATACTGGTATAGATTATTTGGCTTAAGTAATGAGTGATCTGACGGCCATCATTGCAGGTGAATGAATGCGTCTGTATAGGACAAAGTCAGTGTCAGTGTTGAAGACATCTCAATGTATTCCCATATTCTTCAATGATTATACAAGGCACCAGGAGTGTGAAATTATATCTCTTAGTGGGTGCCCGACGACGTCCAATCAACCGTGGAAACCGTGGTAAAAGTAGTAAATTATCCTTTGCATGTTCTCTTTTTCATTTCAAATACTACTTATTGGTGCAATGTAGTTAAACCGGCCTGTGAGAGGGCTAAACACATCATACATTTTGCTAGTTATTTTCAGTAGTGGGTCTCAGTATTGCTTCAAATTTTCCTAACCCTGATCATTTAAAAACACCAATCAAAAGCCTTTCGACCCCGCAGGGGACCGATTTTCATCTGCCGGACTCGTTTGCCGCCTGCTGACCTGTCCGGCACATGGATAATTGGGTACGGGATGTGACGACACCCGCGACCCCAGTTGGCAGGATGGGTTTCGCCCCCGCTTTCGGGTGAGGGACCAAACCGAAACTGCCATCCCCATCCTTTCTTAGCCTTCCTAACTTCAAATCCCATCTACCCCATGTTCCTTTTCCTCTTCCCTCTTCAATGCCCCGTCTGTCCATCCATTTCCAACCTCATCCTTTCTGTCCACTCCTAAATACCACTCCTACCCTCTGTCTGCTACGTCTGGCCCGGTGTGTGTCCGCGTGTGGCCGGGGTGTGATGGCTCTCGCTCGTCTTGAGTATGCACCCCTCGTCCGTGTGTGGCGCATTTCCGGGCTTGACTATGCAGGCTGATCCCCTTCATTTCCTTATCTCCATCAATCCCTGTTTACCTTGGTCACTCCCTGGATGGGTAAGGTCTGGTCTTTCCTGCACCTTCCCATCCATGTATTTCTGGTCGATTGTGTTTCTTGTTCGGTTATTTTTTGTTTAGTTTCTTTCCTCCGCTTTGTTGATATTTGTTTCTGGTTCAGAGTTTGCAACAGCAACCACCCTTCTGAGTAGTTGCCCCCGCAGGGGACCAATTTTCATCTGCCGGACTTGTTGGCACCTGCTGACTGGTCCGGCACATGGATAATTGGGTACGGGATGTGACGACACCCGCGACCCCAGTTGGCAGGATGGGTTTCGCCCCCGCCTTCGGGCGAGAGGCCAAATCGAAACTGCCATCCTCATCCTTTCCTGGCCTTCCTAAATTCAAATCCCACCAACTCCTTGTTCCTTTTCCTCTTCTTTCCTTATTTCCTTGTGTATCCATGCCTTTCCACCCGTATCCTTTCTGTCCACTCCTAAATACCCCTCCTATCCACTGTCTGCGATGTCTGGCCCGGCGTGTCTCCGTGGGTGGCGGGGATGTGTGCACTCTTGCTCGTCTTGAGTGTGGACATCTCGGTCGCGTGTGGCGCGCGGCTGGGCTGGACAGCGCAGACCGACCCTCTTCCTTTTCCAACCCATAACTTCCCAGTTACCCACTTTTTCCCAGTGTCATGGGCGTCCCCGCACGTGCCTATGATACCTGGATGGTCTGGGTGTATGTGGGCCTCCGGCTCGTGTGACTGACGATTGGATCCCTCTAATCGCCGGCCCTGCAGGCCGGGGGCTCGCTTCTCTCGGACCAGCCGGGAATCAGTTGTGACGAGCAGGTGGTAGTCGCCTGCTCCGATGAGGCCGTGTGGGGGCGCCTGTCTTTTTAAGGTGAGCTGCGCACCGACCCGTACCCCGGGATGAAGGAGTCCTGGTGGCTGAGCTGAGGTAGGCGCTGTTATGGTTCGTGTGCCTCTAGCAACACTCTACTTTGGTCTGGATTTCCGCAAGGGCGGGGAACTCTTGAGGGCATCGACAAGAGTAGCAGCATTGTAAAAGTCTGTCGGCCTTTGGTGGGGCGTGGCTGCCCCTCCCTCCTTGGGTGAGGTCCCGACTTCACCCGGGGAGGGAGGGGTGTCCGCGCCCCGCCCGGGGTCGTCAGGCTAGGTGCAAGGGGGGACCGTCGTCGGGGCAGGGGGGCTTGGTGAGTCTCTCTCCCCCTCTGTAACGGCGGCGTCTCCCCCGTATAGCCAGCCCGTGCGTCGTCTCGCCTTGTAGCACCCTCGTTGGAAGGGGGGGCGCACGTGGCTGGTCGAACCTTATGATCTTCCTATGGACACTTCTAACCCCTCGAACCATTCTCTTCACCCTCCACCGGAGGTTGACATCTCCCATCCCCCTTTGGGGGAAGGGATTGAGCGAACACCTAGATCCGGTTCGCAAAAACCGACCATCCAGCCGTCCTGTCCCCGTGTTTTAGTAATACGGGGACTCGACTCATCTCTTGCGGCCCTGTCGCCTTTCAAGCGAAAGGAGGCCCTCGATCGTCTCGGCAAAGTCGTCCGATGTGTAAAGCTCCGCGATGGTTCACTGGAGGTTGAGTTTGCGCGAGTAGAGGACGCAGAGCGTGCACTTTCCGTATCAGAACTCAAATTCACAAGGAAGGAGTCTGGACAGCAAACAACACACAAAGTACATGTTTCCGTAGAACCGCACAGAACAAAGAATTTCACGAAAGGAGTCGTCACCAGTCAGGAACTCAGGGGACTCTCGGAGGAGGAAATTACTGAAGGGCTTGATGAACTTGGAGTGGTGGAGGTGCGCAGAATCAGGAGGAGAAGTGGCGACAACATGCTGGACACAGACACAGTCATACTTACATTCGACAAACCAGAGCTGCCGGATCACATCTATGTCGGTTACACGAGGGTCGGCGTGAGACCATATGTGCCATCACCCATGCGATGCTTCACCTGCCAGAAGTTTGGCCACACCGCCCGAGCTTGCAAAGGCAAGCGTGTATGCGGGAAATGTGCTTCAGAGGTCCACAGTACCACAGAATGCGACTCAGAAACCCTAAAGTGTGCGAATTGTAATGGATGTCATGAAGTTGTTGATCGTGCATGTCCTGAATTAAGCAAAGAAAAAGAAATACTTACCATAATGATCACACAAAAGGTTAGCTTCCACCAGGCTAGGGATGTTTACATGGCCTCCCACCCCCAAAAGCGCTACTCCCAAGTAGCATCTACCAGCAGTTCGGGTACCCCAAAGATGACCGCGGAGGAGGTCATCCGTTCCCTGACCGTGGCAGACTTTGTTCGCCTGGCGGGGAGGATGGGGCTGGTTTTTTCACACCAGCCCGCCACCCCGGCTCCTGAGCCGGCGGTGGCACCTCCTCCGCGACCCCCTCCGTGGGGGGAAGGGGGCGGGTCGCTGTTCCTGCTCCTACCTCCCCTCCCCCGGCCCTCGCCGGTGATGGAGGACGGGGCCCTCCCCTCGCGCCACAGCACCAGCAGGCGGCTCCTGCTGGTGACTCCCTGGAGTCGGCACCCGGTGCCACTCCGAGCCAAGCACCGACTGAGACGGAGGGATGGGCGGTTGTAGGACGGGGTGGTAAGCACTCCACCACGGGGAGGCGTTTCCGGCCGCCTGCCGTCCAACCACCCACCGGCGGCGATAATTCAGCGCCTCCACCGCCGCCGCCGACCTTGCCAGTGACCCAGACGCCGGCAGCACAGCCTCCAGCCCAGATCCGCTCTTCCACCGTCACGGCAATGCGGAGAAATTTTGAGGGGCCGCGGAGCAGGTCTCCGACAAAGCGTCCTGCTGTGAGCCCTCCCAGCGAGCCCCAAACAACACGAGCGCGTGCTCATTCTGATGAAGGCGCACGAAGTCGTGGTCCGGTCCGCTACCGAATCGGTGGCCCCAGCGTGGGGCCAGGCAAGGGGCCATACGGGGGTACTGGGCCCCCTTGGAAAGGTTAGGTTAAGCCGTCTATTTTTAGTAAGCCCGTTTTCTTTTAGCTTAAAATGACATTTCTACAGTGGAATTGCCGAGGCCTCCGTTCGAATTTTAGCGACCTGCAGCAGATTTTGTCCGATTATAACCCTTCTGTCTTATGTCTTCAGGAGACAAAATTGTCCCCTGGAGCTGCTTATAATATTCGAAATTATCAGAGTTTTAGAAAAGATATTTTTAGTTCAACAATAGCATACGGAGGGGTGATGGTTGCTGTGCACCATGCCACTCCCTGCTACAGTATACCTCTAAATACAGCGCTGCAGGCGGTAGCCGCCCGGGTAGACCTTGGTTATATTAAATTGACTGTGTGTTCTATCTACCTACCACCGGGCGCCAATCTAAATTTAAATGATCTGCATAATTTAGTCGACCAGCTGTCCACACCTTTCCTGTTACTTGGTGATTTTAACGCTCACAACTCAGCGTGGGGTGGAGCTGCCGGCTGCACGTGTCCCCGGGGCCGCACGGTCGAGAGATTTCTTCACCTTAATTCCCTCTGCCTCCTCAATTCCGGTTGTGCTACTCATATTACTGTACCCTCTGGTTCTCTCTCTTCTATTGACCTTTCCATTTGTTCTCCGTCTCTTCTCATCCAGTTAAATTGGATCACCCTGGATGATCCTCACGGAAGTGACCATTTCCCTATTCTTATCTCTCCGAACCGTCCTCGCCCTGCGGGAGCATACCCCCCGCGCTGGAACGAAAGGCGGGCAGACTGGGCAGGTTTCGGGGCTGCTTGTGGTGCGGTGGACCCCACCCCGGAGGCCTCGGCCACGCAGGCTGTCGAGAATTTTAATTGTATGATCTTGACAGCAGCGAAACATTTTATTCCGATGACACGTGGGCAGCCAAAACGCACTCCTGTGCCGTGGTGGAACCAGGAGTGCAAGTCAGCCATTTTAAGCAGAAAACGGGCTTTTAGAATTTTTAACAGACACTCAACAGCAACAAACCACGCGAATTTCAAGCGTGCTAGGGCGTTTGCGCGTCGCGTTGTGCTGAACTCGAAGAGAAGGTGGTTTGTAGAATATGTGTCTAGGGTAAATCGTTTCACTCCGTCAGCTGAGGTCTGGTTCCAAATACGAAAAATGCAGGGAAAAAATCGTCCCCCGTCTGCTCCAGTTTTGGAAGCCAACGGGTTTAAGATAACCGACTCGCAAGAGGTGGCTGAGCACATGGCGAGAGCTTTCCATGATCGTTGCAGTGTCTCCTCTGAAAATCCTCATTTTACTCGAATTCGTGAAATCGCGGAGAGAAAACCGGTCGACTTTGGGCGGGATAACTCGGCTCAATACAATGTGCCTTTTTCAATAGCTGAGCTCAGAGCAGCACTGTCCACTGTGAGGCCGGTGTCACCTGGCCCTGATAACATCACTAACAATATGCTTCGCCAGTTACCTGATGCATCTCTATCGTCTCTGCTAAACATATATAATCACATCTGGAGTAACAATGATTTCCCAGATCAGTGGCGCGAGGCACATATCGTACCTATTTTGAAGACCGGCAAAACTGGCTCATCACCCAACGACTTTCGTCCCATCTCATTGACTTCGTGTGTGTGTAAACTGCTCGAAAAAATGGTCAACATGCGTCTTGTTTGGTATCTGGAATCCAACCAGCTCCTTTGTAATAGCCAGTGTGGTTTTCGCCAGGGCCGCTCCACAATAGACCACCTAGTTCGTTTAGATGCCTCTGTGCGGGAGGGTTTTGTACGTAAATGTCACACAATTGCGGTGTTCTTTGACGTTGAGCGCGCGTATGATTGTACTTGGAGACACGGCATCCTACACAAACTTTTCGAGCTCGGTGTGCGAGGGCACATGGGATGGTTCATTTCCAATTTTCTTAGAAATAGGTTTTTTCGTTATCGCGTTAACTCTGTCTTATCAAATCGATACCAACAACAGAGGGGAATTGCTCAAGGTTCTGTGAGCTCTATCGCCCTGTTTGCAGTTATGATTAACGACATAGCAGGCACTTTACCAACGAATATTCACCACGCACTTTTTGTAGACGATTTTACGATATGGGTGACGGCGTCCACCACTGCCGCTGCACAGAGGCGACTGCAGCTCGGTCTTGATCGTTTGCAGGAGTGGAGCACACGAAACGGCTTAAGCTTCTCAAGTGTAAAAACCAAGTGCATGCACTTTTGCAACAGACGTGGAGATTGTGAGGACCCAAAGTTGTATATCTATGGAAATTTGATCGATGTTGTACCGGAAACGAGATTTCTAGGGCTCACACTGGACAAAAGGCTCTCATACATACCACATCTGAAGCAGCTCCGCGCAAAGTGTTTTGATACATTAAATATACTCAAAGTCCTAACAAAAATGAGGTACGGGGCTGACAGGAAAACGCTTGTCATGCTCTATAGGTCATTAGTACGCTCAAAAATTGAGTATGGTAGCCTGGTATATGAAGCCGCTCCCCAATCAGCAAAAACCATGCTGGATACTGTGCACCATCAAGCCGTTAGAGTTATAACGGGAGCATTCCGTACATCCCCAATATCAAGCATGTTAGTGGACGTCGATGAAATGCCATTAGAGTTGCGCCGAAAAACACTTGCCATGCGCTATGTATTGAAACTCAAACAATCCCCGACGCATCCCACATACTCAATATTTTTTGGTGACGCCCAGCTCCGCCAGATTGATAATGGATCCCGCGCGGCAGCCCGTCATCCAGGAGTAAGGGTCCGCGCCTGGCTTGTGGAGGCTGGGATAGACACAGATCTCATTGAACCGTGTGACGCGTGTTTGGTTGAACCTTGGCTTATCTCTGCAGTGGACACAAACAAGAGCTTACTGGATCAATGTAGAAATATGCCTCCTGAAGTTATGCGCCAGTTATTTAGGGAGTTCTGTTCTGAATCTTATAATAATCACATCCACTTTTACACTGATGGTTCGAAGGGTGATGGTGGCACGGGATGTGCATTTGTCAGCGACGGCGTTGAAAAAGTTTTTTAGTTTACCGCGCGAGGCATCTGTGTTTACCGCTGAGCTGTACGCAATATTCCGTTGTCTGGACCATGTTTCGAAGTTAAGGGCGAGAAAGTTTGTTATTTTTACAGATTCTTTGTCTTCTGTACAGGCATTGGAGTCTTTTTACTTTTATAATATGTCAGCATCTTATCTCTTGACCCTTATTAGGCAGAAACTGCATAGCCTGAGGGGAAAGGGAAAATGTGTAGATTTAGTTTGGGTGCCAAGTCACTGCGGAATCGCCGGAAATGAGCGGGCAGATCGATGTGCAAAGACGGGGGCAGAACATGCTGCCCCCCCAGGTCTTCGTGTTCCATTTTTTGACATGTACGCGCAAGTTAAAATGTATGTTTTTAGCGACTGGCAACGTCGATGGGATTGTGATTTTAAAGGTAGGATGCTCCGCGAGCTGAAACCACGCTTAGGATCGTGGACCTCAAGTAGTGCAGGCTCCAGAAGGGAGGAGGTTGTCCTGTGTAGATTGCGACTGGGACACACTCATTCAACCCATTCATATCTTTTATCTCGTCGTGACCCGCCGGAGTGTCCACGCTGTGGCGACAGGCTCACAGTCAAACATATCCTTTTAGATTGCCGTGACTTTGAGATAGAGAGAAACCGCTTTCTGCAGGGATCTCCGACAATGAATTCTCTTTTGGGCGAGCATCGTGCTGTGGATATTGCTACCATTATGTTATATCTGAGGAGCGTTGGTTTTAATGTCATATATTCACCCTCGTAGTTTTTCAGGTTTTACATGGTGTATAAGTTCATTTTACCTTTTCGCTGACCTTGGTATGTGATGTTAAAATGTCTGCGACTATGGTCAGTTTTTACATTTTATTCTATTCATTTTGTTTTTATTTATATTATTGTAGTATTATTGTTCTGTTTTTTACGTATGACCTTTTGATTTTGTTTTAAAAACTTAACCTGTTTTACACCTTACTTGTTGAAATGTTGTTGACTTGCTGCTTTTACCTTTGACACACTTTTAGCCCTGTGAGACGCTGAAACTATACTGTATATATCTTGTCTAGTGTTATGGGCGCCACATGACCCGTGTTGTCGGTGCGCCCTTAAACACCAACGATGATGATGATGAGTAGCTGGTGCCGTTTTACGGGTGTAGAGCGCCCACATAGGCTGGACTCCTTCTTTCCGAGCTCCGGCTTGTGCCCCGACGACGGGTAGATGGGATCCTGGGGGGCTGAGGCTCCTGCTGCTTGGAGCTTATTGCAGCAGGGGCTAACACTCCCCCTTTGGCCTTAATATCATGATCGAACCGGGGGTGGGTCGCCCGAGGCCTCCGCGGGCGGCCTAGCCACGTCAGCAACGCCCGACGTCCCCTGTTCAGCTGTGGCCGTTGGACCGTTTCCTGGGGATGCTTTGCTCCTCCCCGTCGCGCTGGAGTTGCGTGTTTTTCCTCAATTGGGGGCGCATGGTTGGCCGGGGCCTCGGCAGTCTGGCAGATTGTCGTTTTGCGGTCCATCTTGTGCCCTGGTGGTGAACGCTCGTGTTCTCTTGCGATGGCGGCGTGGCGTTTCAGCCCTTGGGCGGCCCTGTCGGTCCTCTGGGCTGAGGGAGGAAGGGGGGAGGCGGTGCCTGATCGGAACCGGATGTGAGCTGGCTCTGCCGGGTCCGAGATGGTGTCGTTGACCCTCCTACAGCCATCGAATTCCATCACTCTAGGGGATAGTAGGATGGCGGAGACAAATAGCCATACCATGGATAATCAAAAAACACAAACAGATTCACACCCTATCAATAGTACAGAAACAGCACCAGTAGTCGACGAAGCAAACGAATCGAGCTCTAGTGTCATCTTCCGTGGCAAAGACATATCTCTGTCAGAGCTGACTCCCTTCCAGCGTAAAAATGCAGTCGAGGGCTGGGGCCCAGTAAAACGTTGCGAGCAGCGGAGGGATGGTTCTCTCATCGTTGAATTTGAGACAGAGGATGCGGCTCGTTTGGCATTGTCATGCACTCATCTCACCTTCTGGGGTAGAGAGGGGGATAAGAAGGTGCAGAGAAGAGTGGCAGTTGAGTCACAGCCCCACATAATCCGGCCTCGATCTCAGGGCATAATTTCTTGTCGCCAGCTGCGTGGTGTTAGCGAGGAGGAGATTGCTGACGGGTTGGCGGATGAGGGCGTGAGTCAGGTGCGTAGAATGGGAACTACCGACACGTTAGTTTTGACGTTTGATCGTGTAGACATCCCGGATCGCATCTTTGTTGGGTATCTGTCCGTCCCCGTTAGAATCTTTGTGCCTGACCCACTCAGATGCTTTCGATGTCATCGGTTTGGGCATGGTGCGAGGTCCTGCCGAGCTGTTGCGCGATGTGGACGGTGCGCAGAACGGGAGCATGCTGGAGAGTGCCAGACCGCTGATAAATGCGCAAACTGTAAAGAAAGCCATGCAGCATGGAGCCGTAAATGTAAAGTCTACTTGAAAGAAAAAGAAATAGCATCCATCAAAGTGAAGCAGGGTGTACCCTTTCCTGAGGCCAAGAGGCTATACGATGAGATCCATCCGTCGGTTTCATACAGGGACAAGGCTGCTAGAACTCAGCCAAAAGCGCAAGCACCAGTGGCTTCCATTGGCGCCGTTCATCTTCCGGGACTTGAAGAGAGCGTGGCTCCTGTAACTGCGGGTTCGAACCGAATCACCCTCGGTACCAAAGTTAGAGACCTTCTTGATATGACGGTTGGCGACCTTCTGCGAATGCTGCTGCAGTTGCTCCCAGCCGCCGAGAATGAGGACCCAGCAGCTAATGGTGAACTACGCGATCTAACCACGGGATCTGAACCACGTCCAGGATGGGTTTGTACATCACTTCCAGCAGCCTCATCCACCTCGCCAACCACCGTAATAGTTGATGCTAGCTCCGTTGGAAATAGCCCCTTAGGACATGCTCCACCCTTAGGCGAAGAAACTGAGACTCAAGTGCCCCGGTCCCTCACGTTATCGGAACCGTCGGAGGGCTCACGTTTACCGAGTGAAGCACACGTCTTGTTCAACCAGTCGGTAGCAGCGGGCTTGATCTCCGAAGTTCCAGCGGGCCCTCAGACTCCCAGTGATGTGGAACAGGCTGCTCCTGATTGGGTGCAGCCCTGGATAGAGGTGGGCAAGAGAGGCAAACCGATTCGTTCTCGTGGGACTCCTCCCAATATGAGTGGCCCAACCTCACTTAAGGATCCCCCAGAATCACCGAAATCCAGGGAAAACGTGTCATCAGGGGCTCAACGCAAGCGGATAGAGGCACCAATGACAGAAACGGGACCTCCCCTTCTGCCTCCACCTTCCAGGCAGGCACCTCGATCGGGGCCTGACTCGCCACGAGTTGAAGCACCATCAACCAGGATGGGTCCG
Organism: Lepas anatifera; assembly: GCA_034440635.1. Taxonomy (NCBI): domain Eukaryota; kingdom Metazoa; phylum Arthropoda; class Thecostraca; family Lepadidae; genus Lepas; species Lepas anatifera. Next base: position 86,627 of record JAOTON010000008.1, read on the forward strand.
CCCCCTCTCCCTCCTCCTCCTCGGCATTCGCCTCGTTCCCCACAGGGTCCGGCCCCCACTGTCCGGCCCCGTCCACAGTTTACTAAGACAGAACCTCCTGTGGAAATTCCAGTGGGAGCCAGACCCGAGAAGCGTGGCCTCTCCGATACCCCCTCTCCGAGTGGGGTAGAGAGCCCTCGGAGGAGACAGAGACTGCAAACCGATCCAAAAGGTGGCAGATCCAGATCATTGGGACCAAGTCCAACTCTAACCCTAGCTCCTGATCGTAGGAGCTCTGGTGGCGGTGCCCCCGCAGTTGGTCACCGCGCGACCGACTATTTTTAGTCCATAACCAACCCTTTAGAATCCATCCCCATGAGCACCTTTTACAATGGAACTGTCGGGGGGTTCGAGCTAACGCCTTTGACCTACAGGCCACGATCAGATCCAAAAACCCTGTGGCAGTCTACCTCCAGGAGACTAAACTATCACCTGAATCCCTATTCGCAATTAAGGACTACACTGTTTTTCGAAATGACATGCAGCGTAACCCTATAGCACACGGAGGTGTCCTGATAGCTGTGCACCAGAGAGTGCCAGCTGTAAAGGTCCCCTTGCGATCACCACTACAAGCTGTTGCAGCCCGCATCTCTGTCGGTCGAAGAATGCTCACGATATGCTCCATATATCTACCTCCAGGGGTTGACATGCCCCGCGTGGAGCTTTCTCTGCTGGTGGCAGAGCTACCCCGGCCTTTTCTCCTATTGGGAGACTTTAATGCACATGGTACTACATGGGGATGTAGAAGTACTAACACTCGGGGTCGCCACCTCGAAGCTTTTATAGCCGACGAAAGCTTATGCGTTTTAAACACCGGCAGTGCCACGCACATAAGCTTGCCCTCGGGCCGCGAATCAGCCATTGACCTCAGTCCGTGTAGTCCGGAACTGGCTCCTGTCTTTAAGTGGTCAACGCATAGTGACCCGTTGGGCAGTGACCACTACCCTGTTTTTCTAATTTGCCGAGACTCTGCTTTTCTAGGTAATAGGCCACAACGGTGGAACTTTACTAGAGCCGACATCCCAAAGTTTCAAGGTCTTCTTGTCGACCTCTTTGCTGACCTGCAAGGGGACCGACCACTGTCCATTGAACAATTTTCAGCGTATGTCAGAGAGGCTGCATATCAGTACATCCCGAGAACTTCTGGAAAACCTCGCCGCCCCCCGGTCCCATGGTGGTCTGATGAGTGCCGGGACGCCATCCGAGCTCGTCGACGAGCGTACAGACAATTTAAACGTAATAGCACGGAAACAAACCTTATTTCCTTCAAACGATGCCGCGCTGTTTGCAAACGTACCATCCGGCGAGCCAAAAAGAAGTCTTGGGTTGATTTCTTAGGAAAACTAAATCGTTTCACCCCGTCCTCACTCATTTTTTCGCAGATTCGACGCATTGGAGGTATTTCTGTTTCTGCTCCGCTTCCAGTGTTGTGTGTAAACGATAGAACAATCATGGACCCGGCAGAGGTAGCAAACACCCTGGGTGAGGCGTTTGCTTATCGATGCCGGTCTAGAAGGGAAGACAGACATTTCATGCAGCACAAAACCAGGTCCGAACAGAAAGGCATTGAGTTCACTACAGCTGATAATCTCTCGTACAACGCACCATTCTCACTAAAAGAGCTCACCTCAGCAATTAGTGGTCTTCGCAGCGTAGCGGAGGGCCCAGATCTCTTCCATAACAACATGTTTAAGATGTTTCCGAAGTGTACACTGGATGCCCTGTTGAACACTTTCAATGCACTGTGGGAGTCGGGAGAATTTCCTAGTGCATGGCGGGAGGCAGTTATTATTCCGGTTCTAAAACCAGGCAAATCCGGTTCGGATCCACTTCATTTCCGGCCTATCTCATTGACCTCATGTTTGTGTAAACTCTTTGAAAAAAATGGTAAATGTTCGCTTCACATGGTTCTTAGAATCCAGAGGTATCTTCAACAACAACCAGTGTGGTTTTCGCAAGGGTCGGAGCACTGTTGACCACCTCGTGTCTCTTGACACTGCTGTTCGAAGTGCTTTCAAAGAAAGACGGCATGTAGGGGCTGTATTCTTTGACGTCGTAGCCGCCTACGATACTGCTTGGCGTCATGGAATTCTCGTGAAGGTATTCCAGTGTGGAATTCGCGGTCACGTGGGTCCCCGCAGGGGACCAATTTTCATCTGCCCGACTTGTTGGCACCTGCTGACTGGTCCGGCACATGGATAATTGGGTACGGGATGTGACGACACCCGCGACCCCAGTTGGCAGGATGGGTTTCGCCCCCGCCTTCGGGCGAGAGGCCAAATCGAAACTGCCATCCTCATCCTTTCCTGGCCTTCCTAAATCCAAATCCCACCAACTCCTTGTTCCTTTTCCTCTTCTTTCCTTATTTCCTTGTGTATCCATGCCTTTCCACCCGTATCCTTTCTGTCCACTCCTAAATACCCCTCCTATCCACTGTCTGCGATGTCTGGCCCGGCGTGTCTCCGTGGGTGGCGGGGATGTGTGCACTCTTGCTCGTCTTTAGTGTGGACACCTCGGTCGCGTGCGGTGCGCGGCTGGGCTGGGCAGCGCAGACCGACCCTCATCCTTTTCCAACCCATAACTTCCCAGTTACCCACTTTTTCCCAGTGTCATGGGCGTCCCCGCACGTGCCTATGATTCCTGGATGGTCTGGGTGTACGTGGGCCTCCGGCTCGTGTGGCTGACGATTGGATCCCTCTAATCGCCGGCCCTGCAAGCCGGGGGCTCGCTTCTCTCGGACCAGCCGGGAATCAGTTGTGACGAGCAGGTGGTAGTCGCCTGCTCCGATGAGGCCGTGTGGGGGCGCCTGTCTTTTAAGGTGAGCTGCGCACCGACCCGTACCCCGGGATGAAGGAGTCCTGGTAGCTGAGCTGAGGTAGGCGCTGTTATGGTTCGTGTGCCTCTAGCAACACTCTACTTTGGTCTGGATTTCCGCAAGGGCGGGGAACTCTTGAAGGCATCGACAAGAGTAGCAGCATTGTAAAAGTCTGTCGGCCTCTGGTGGGGCTCGGCTGCCCCTCCCTCCTTGGGTGAGGTCCCGACTTCACCCGGGGAGGGAGGGGTGTCCGCGCCCCGCCCGGGGTCGTCCAGGCTAGGTGCAAGGGGGGACCGTCGTCGGGGCAGTGGGGGTTTGGTGAGTCTCTCTCCCCCTCTGTAACGGCGGCGTCTCCCCCGTATAGCCAGCCCGTGCGTCGTCTCGCCCTGTAGCACCCTCGTTGGAAGGGGGGCGCACGTGGCTGGCTGAATTCAAACAATACTTCCATGGATACCTCTAACCTCGAAAACCCCCTCCCCTCACATCCTCGTCTGTACCAGATCAGTCCAGAGCCGGACCTCTCAGACCTCCACCAGGAGGAGGTACTGCACCGAAAGCTCTTCACCCGACGAATCCACGCGTGCTGGTCATGAAGGGACTGGAATCTAGTCTCGGCGCACTATCCCCGTTCCAGAAAAAGGAAGCATGTGACCGTCTTGGAAATATTGTACGCTGCGATAGTCTGAGGGATGGTGCGTTGGAGCTGGAGTTTGCGGACCCAAAGGAGGCAGAACGGGCACTACACACGACGCAAATATCATTCTCTAAGCGAGTAAACGGCAAGAAAACATCAGTCTCATTCAAGGTCACTTGCGAACCACACAAAACAAAGAACTTCTCGAAAGGTGTTATCCGGTGTCCAGAGCTGAGAGGCGTGTGTGATGATGAGATTGTCGATGGCCTTGCTGATTTTGATGTTGTTGATGCACGACGCATGAAGACAAGGAGAGGTTCTGAGATAGAGGAAAGCGATACAATTGTTCTGACATTTGACAAGCCCGACATTCCCGACCACATATATGTAGGATACCTTCGAATTGGCGTCCGATTGTTCATCCCGTCACCCATGAGATGCTTTAGATGCCAGCGCTACGGCCACACCACCACCACATGTAGGGGCAAGCGCGTATGTGCCAGATGTGGATCCAGCGATCACGTTGCCGATGACTGCTCAGCCAATAAATACTGTGTTAACTGCGGCGAGGGTCAGCTCCCTCACTCTGCCACTGACCGCGACTGCCCTTCACTTCAAAAGGAAAAAGAGATCATGGCAATTAAGGTTAAAGGTCGCCTGAACTTCCGAGAAGCCCGTGAAGCCTACGAGGCCCGCCACCCGCGGAAAAAGTACTCTGATGCAGCTTCGGTGGGACCCCCACCACCATCACGGATGACCCCGGAGGAGGTCATCCGATCCCTGACCATGGCGGACTTCGTCCGCCTGGCAGGTAAGATGGGGCTGGTCATCTCTGGCCAGCCCGTCGCCCCGGCACCTGAGCCGACGGCGGCACCTCCTCCAAAACCCCCTCCCTACGGGACGGGGACCGGGAGCGGAACAACACTCCCGCTTTTATTTCTCCACCTCCAGCTCCCGCTGGGGGCGGGGGCGGGGATCTGACCCTGCCCTTGAACACCAGCCGACGACGGCTGCTGGCCAGTCTCCCAGCGGCGAATCCCCGCCAGACTTGGAGGGCTGGACAGTGGTGGGACGAAGAGGCAAACCCTCTCCCACGGGGAGGCGCCGCCCACTGTCGCCCATCAAACCACCTGCCGGAGGCACTGGCTCAGCGCCGCTGCCCCCTTCCACGTCCGACACAGACCTAGCGCCCACACAACCTCTCTCCCAGACTCAGTCGTCCACTGTGGCAGCAGTCCGCAAGAATTTTGAAGCTTGTTCCCGGGGAAGGTCCCCGGTTAAGCGCCCGGCTGAGAGCCCCCCCAGCCAACCGCAAACCTCGAGGGCACGCGGAAACTCGCTGGATACCGGACGAGGTCGTGGTCCGGTCCGTAACCGGCTCGGCGGCCCCTCCCCGGCACCATCTAGGGGCTCATACGGGGGCTGCGGTCCCCCTTGGAAGGGTTAGGCCGACTTATGTACTATTTAACAAGCCCGTTTCTTTTAATCTTTATGACATCAATCATACAATGGAACTGCCGAGGTCTCCGAGCTAACTTTTCAGACCTACAACACATTTTATCGGAGTATAACCCCTCAGTTATATGCCTCCAGGAGACGAAGCTGCCTCCTGTGGCTGCCGTTGACATAAGAAATTATCAAACATTTAGAAAAGACATTTTTAGTTCTACAATCGCGTACGGTGGTGTTATGGTTGCGGTGCACCATTCCACCCCATGTCACCGTATAGCCTTAATCACAGGGCTGCAGGCAGTAGCTGCCCGAGTGGACTTTGGATTTTTAAAATTGACAATTTGCTCAATTTACCTTCCACCGGGCTGCAGTCTAAACATCAATGACCTAAACAACATAGTAGATCAGCTTCCAGCCCCATTTATACTAATGGGTGATTTTAATGCTCATAGCCCTGCTTGGGGTGAACCCGCCGGTCGCTCGGGCCCTCGGGGCCTAACTGTAGAGCGTTTTCTTCACCTAAATTCCCTTTGTATCCTAAACACTGGTCGCCCCACTCATATAACTTTTCCATCTGGCTCGTGCTCGGCCATAGACCTTTCTGTCTGTTCCCCTTCCCTCCTCAGCCAGTTCCAATGGAACACTCTCGATGATACTTTCGGCAGCGATCACTATCCTATCGTTCTTAAACCAGTCCGGCCACGTGCTCCAACAAGCCTACCGATCCGCTGGAACATGCGTTGCGCAGACTGGGCTGGCTTTGAGGGTGCATGCGGTCCGGTGGACCTCCCCATAGAGGGGGCCTCGGCAACTCAGGCAGTTAGTAAGTTCAACGACATGGTTATCACGGCTGCTAAGGTTTTTATACCCATGACGTCAAAAAGACTTAGGCATATTCCTGTTCCGTGGTGGAACTTGGAATGTAAAAATGCCATTTTGAAAAGGAAACGGGCTTTGCGTATTTTCAAGAAGCGTGTTACTAATTCCAATCTGATACTTTTTAAACAGGCTAGAGCATTTGCTCGCCGAGTCGTGTTGAACTCCAAACGAAGGTGGTGGATATCATACGTAACCATAGTAAATCGTTTCACTCCCACAACACAGGTCTGGAACCGAATCCAGAGTATCCAGGGGAAGCGCAGATCTACACCCGCCCCGGTCTTGGTAGAAAACAATGCGAGGATCACTGATCCAGTGACGGTCGCAAACCGAATGGCGTCTGCTTTCAATACCAGATGTAGCACAGCAAACCAGAACGCCGAGTTTCAACGTTTTCGCAGACGAGAGGAGGCGAAAGCTGTCCATTTCGGCACCAACAACACTGACTCGTATAATACACCATTTACCATGCCTGAACTTAAAAATGCTCTCAATAAATGCAAATCAGTCTCACCAGGACCGGATCTGATAACTAACTCAATGTTGCACCACCTCCCTGATCGGTCTCTTGTCTGCCTCCTGGACATCTTCAATACGATGTGGATTAACTGCGATTTCCCGGAACAGTGGCGCGAGGCCATAGTCATCCCTATCCTGAAGCCGGGAAAAGACGGCAACGCTCCTGACGACTTCCGCCCAATCTCGCTCACATCATGCGTAGGAAAGCTGTTTGAAAGAATGGTAAATACTCGTTTAATTTGGTTTCTTGAAAACAATGACCTTCTCACGAACATACAATGTGGTTTTCGGCAAACCCGTAGTACAATCGACCATTTACTGACACTTGACGCCAGCGTTCGCGAAGGCTTTGCAAGAAAACATCATACCGTTGCTATATTTTACGACATTAAGCATGCCTATGACTCAGCTTGGAGGCATGGCATTTTGCAGAAGCTGTCAGGACTTGGAATACGGGGCCGCATGGGCTGGTTTCTCTCCAACTTCCTTAAAGACCGTCGCTTCCGCTTTAGAATCGGTGACATACTGTCAGCACAGCACACTCAGGAAAATGGCACGGCCCAGGGATCTGTTTTATCTGTGACACTCTTCGCAGTCGCCATTAATGATGTTTCAGACGGTCTGCCTTCAAACGTTAAGTGTGCCTTGTTTGTTGACGACCTTGCTATGTGGACCACATCGTCCTCCACTGCTGCAGCACAGAGACAACTGCAGATTGGAATTGACAAGCTCCAACGGTGGAGTGACAAAAATGGGCTGCAATTTTCTACCGAGAAAACAAAATGTCTCCACTTTTGCAGGAAAAGGAATGGCTGTGACGATCCCCACCTCACTCTCTATGGACAAAGGATTAATGTTGTTGAAGAGGCGCGTTTTTTAGGTGTACTGTTTGACCGGAGACTGACGTACATTGCTCATTTCAAAAAGCTGAGGGAGAGCTGCTTTAAAGTCCTGAACATTTTCAAAGTCTTGACTAGGATGCGATTTGGAGCTGACCGCAAAACCCTCCTAATGCTCTATAGATCATTGGTTAGATCGAAGATCGAATACGGGTCTATTGTATATGAGTCAGCAACGGAGAGTGCCAAACGGATGCTAGACACCATCCACCACCATGCTCTCAGGATCATAACGGGTGCCTTTCGCACGTCACCGATTTGTAGCCTGCTGGTTGATGCAAACGAGATGCCCCTTGCGCTACGCCGACGTCTATCATCAATGAAATATGCCTTAAAGATCAAACAGTTTCCAAACCACCCAGCCTATCCGAACCTTTTTTCGGAAGTGCCGCAGCGCCGCGCCAGCGCCATCCCAGCTTCGGCACGGCTCCCTGGGCTTAGGGTGTGTGAGTGGCTAAATGAAGCTGGCATCGACCTTGGCCAGATTGAGACCTACCATGTCCCGTCGGTAGAGCCATGGGTGCTACCGGAGGTCAAAATTGACACAACCTTGCTCGCTATTACGAAAGATTTACCGCCTCAAGCAGTTCAACAGGTTTTCCGGGACCATCTCCACAGCACATACCCGGAGCATAGCGTACTCTACACAGATGGCTCCAGGAGTGGAAATGGCACTGGATGCGCGTTCGTAACCGAGAATGTGGAAAGGTCATTCACATTACCTGGGAGTGCATCGGTTTTTACTGCCGAACTGTACGCTTTATTTCGTTGCATGGACTACATTTTACGTTCTAAAACACGCCGCCACGTAATCTTCTCAGATTCGCTTTCATCGCTACAAGCGCTGAGTGCGTTCGAAACTCACCCAACATCTTCATATGTTTTAGAACTTATTAGACTCAGACTCTACAGAGCACACTGCCATGGGAAAAGCGTCACAATTGCTTGGGTGCCTAGCCATGTGGGGATACCTGGAAACGAACGTGCTGACAGGTGTGCAAAAGCGGCATCCCAGGGTGTCGTACTGACTGGCTTAGGTGTGCCGTTCTCGGATTTTTACCAAAATATCGGTGATCATGTTAACCAAATATGGCAGCGCACCTGGGACGAAGACCCGAAAGGCTCCAAGTTGCGGGCGCTGAAACCCAAAATAGGGATATGGCAGTCGGCAGGTGCTGGCTGTAGGAGGGACGAGGTGATTCTGACCAGGCTGCGCATTGGTCATACGCACGCCACACACTCACACCACCTTGGCGGTGACGGCCCGCCGACGTGTCAACGTTGCGGTGACCGACTGACGACCAGGCATGTGCTGATTGAATGTCGCGACTACGAGATCGAAAGAGCTCGTTATCTGCCCGGTGCCCCCACTATGGAGGCGCTCTGTGGAGAATCTCGATCGGTAGATATCTGCGACATCGTCTTATTCTTGAACAGTGTGAATTTTAACGTCATATACTCTCCAGGTGGTCACACCGTGTGAGCAGTAGACACCTAGTGCCGAAATGATTTAGGGAACCTATGTTCGTGTTTTATGTTCCGTATCTCTACGTTTTACTTCTGACAAATGTTTGTATCTATGTTCGCGCATAATTTCACTCACTTTCGACCTACCGGTGTGTATATGCAGGGGCTAAGACGATGTTTTACATACCATTTTTGGTGTTTTAGATGACGTTGCCGACGCTGCTCCCCGATGCCGCTTGCTTTTAAACTAAGAACAAGGACATAGATATGGGCGCAAAATGACCGTCGCTGTCGACGCGCCCCTAAACTCCACTAATGATGATGATGATGCGGTCACGTGGGATTTTTCATTAAGAACTTCTTAACTGACAGGACTTTCCGAGTACGTGTTGGAGGAACCTACTCCAGGGTATTTTATCAGGAGGACGGTATTCCCCAGGGAAGTGTTATGAGCGTAGGATTATTCGCGCTTGCCATTAATGACATTACAGACCATCTACCACAGTCTATAAAAAGCTCGCTCTTTGTAGACGACCTTGCTGTATGGACCACGTCGTCTACATCATCATCCCTCGCGCGCCAGCTCCAGCTGACCGTTAACCAGCTAAAGTCCTGGAGTGGACGGAACGGTCTATATTTCTCGACGACGAAAACGGTCGGCGTGCACTTCTGTCGAAAACGTCGACCCTGCCCTGATCCCAGAGTAATGCTTGGAGACAGCCAGATTCCGTTTAAACCGGTTGCTAGATTTCTTGGAATCTTTCTCGACAGGCGCCTGACGTATACCTTTCACCTTAGAAAACTTAGAGACAGGTGCTTTAGATCCTTAAATACCCTCAAATGCGTGTCCAGGACATCATATGGGGCGGATAGGAAAACTCTGCTCGTTCTATATCGCTCACTCATTCGCTCCAAAATAGACTATGCTTGTTTTGTGTACGATTCGGCGTCTGACTCTGCGAAGCGCTGCTTGGATACCATCCACCATAGTGCTGTTCGTATCGCTACAGGTGCTTTTCGCACCACACCGACAAGCAGCCTGCTTGTCGAAGCGAATGAACCTCCACTGGCGATGCGGCGTCGCCTTCTTGGCCAGAGGTACGCATACAAGCTGGCACAACTTCCGAGCCACCCAACATATAAGATGGTCTTTTCGCGGCGAGTTGTGCAGCTTTTTGATGACCTTCGCAGGGGATTGCCTTTCTGTGTTCGTGCGCGAAATTTAGCATTGGAAAGTGGAGTCCAACGGCGAATGATTGCCCTTGACGAACCGTCCGAAATCCCACCTTGGCAGATTGCGGAAACTGAGACAGACTCATCTCTTGCTGGTTACGCGAAATCTAGTGTCCCCCCCGGTAGAAATGAATGTTCTAGCCTTAGAGCACATTTCACATTACAGTGAATATGTAAAGATATTCACAGATGGGTCGAAGACTAGAGCTGGGGTAGGATGCTCTTTCGTTGTGGGCCCCACGACCAGAACCTTTTCGCTTCCATCGTATGCATCGGTGTTCACATCTGAATTGATCGCGATTTCAAAAGCTCTATGTTATATTGAAACATGTGAAGAGAATCGTTTCGTAATTTTTACCGACTCACTCAGCAGCGTGCAGGCATTAAAAATCTTCAACCCAAGCGATGGTCTTGTGCGTAAGATACGCCTACACATCTCAAGATTAGGGCAAAATCAAAAGAAGATTCAGGTGTGTTGGATACCCAGCCATGTAGGAATAGGAGGCAATGAGGCAGCAGATGCAGCGGCAAAGCGTGCAGCGGAAAGAACATGTTCACGTCGACTTCCAATCCCGGCCAGGGACTTGTTCCCCCATCTATTGTATCACCTCCGCAAAGCCTGGCAGCAATCGTGGGAGGTGCTTGCGAGCAACAAGCTATTTGAGATAAAGCCTGAACTCGGTGAGTGGCCTTGTGCATCGCGCCGATGTCGGCGAGAGGAGGTGGCCCTCTGCAGATTACGTACCGGCCATACATTGGCCACCCATCGTTACCTCCTTTGTGGGGAAGCGAGGCCGGCCTGCCTGCGATGCGGTGCACCCTTGTCAGTCAGGCACGTGCTGACGTCCTGCCCTGGGTATAACGGAGAGAGAACCACACACTTTGGCGAGAGACAGGAGCCTTTTGCTATGTCAGAGATGGTTGGTCGCGACTCCCGTTTGATCGAACAAGTGCTGACTTTCCTGAAGGCCATCAATTTTAGAATCATCTATGACCCTGGTTAAGCACAACTTGCTCTGTGAGGATCTCAGATGAACACTGTTTGGCACACTGTAGCCTAATGCCTTGTGGACATACCCTGGGGGTCCTCCGGGTGACGCTGCTCGGAGGGCTGCCTGGCGCGGAGCGCCCGACTCCCCCTGTGGAGTCTCACGCCCCGTGCTGGGACTACACTGCCGTCCGGCGGGGGCGGGCGTGGATCACATGAAAATGTGGCTTGCGCTCGTCTTCCGTAGGAGGGCAGCGCAGGGGGAGTCCGCCTGGGTGCCCAGCTGTTTGCTGGGCGCCCGGGCGGACTCAGGGACTCTCCCGTACTCCCGGGCCCCCTGGGTCCGGGGGTACGGAGTGGGCGTCGGAACTGACGCCCCGACGCCTCGTGCCGGGCGCTCTCTGCGCGGCGTTACCTGGTGGATCTTGTGGGGTGTCGGTTTTTTTTTCAGTGCAGGAGGGACTGATGTTAGTAGTGTGTGCACTTCTCTGTTTGCTTTGCCATTCACCCGCACAGCGAGGTATTGACACCGAAAGGGGAAATGAGTCTCTGAATCACGTGTTCTTCTTGTTCCAGATGGAACACTTTTAGCGACTGTACTGTTTTGGGCGCTATATGGCCTTGCCAGGCTGGTGCGCCCCTTAAGCCCAAATAACTAACAAAAGCCTTTCGAAGTGGCGTTTGAACTGGGCTCTGCCCCGCAGGGGACCGATTTTCATCTGCTGGACTTGTTGGCACCTGCTGACTGGTCCGGCACATGGATAATTGGGCACGGGATGTGACGACACCCGCGACCCCAGTTGGCAGGATGGGTTTCGCCCCTCGTCTTCGGGCGAGAGGCTAAATCGAAACTGCCATCCTCATCCTTTCTTGGCCTTCCTAAATTCAAATCCCTCCAACTCCTTGTTCCTTTTCCTCTTCTTTCCTTATTTCCTTGTCTCTCCATGCCTTTCCACCCATATCCTTTCTGTCCACTCCTAAACACCCCTCCTGCCCACTGTCTGCGTTGTCTGGCCCGGCGTGTCTCCGCGGGTGGCGGGGGTGTGTGCACTCTTGCTCGTCTTGAGTGTGGGCATCTCGGTCGCGTGCGGCGCGTGTCTGGGCTGGACAGCGCAGACCGACCCTCTTCCTTTTCCAACCCATAACTTCCCAGTTACCCACTTTTTCCCAGTGTCATGGGCGTCCCCGCACGTGCCTATGATTCCTGGATGGTCTGGGTGTATGTGGGCCTCCGGCTCGTGTGGCTGACGATTGGATCCCTCTAATCACCGGCCCTGCAAGCCGGGGGGCCGGCTTTTCTCGGACCAGCCGGGAATCAGTTGTGACGAGCAGGTGGTAGTCGCCTGCTCCGATGAGGCCGTGTGGGGGCGCCTGTCTTTTTAAGGTGAGCTGCGCACCGACCCGTACCCCGGGATGAAGGAGTCCTGGTAGCTGAGCTGAGGTAGGCGCTGTTATGGTTCGTGTGCCTCTAGCAACACTCTACTTTGGTCTGGATTTCCGCAAGGGCGGGGAACTCTTGAAGGCATCGACAAGAGTAGCAGCATTGTAAAAGTCTGTCGGCTTTTGGTGGGGCTCGGCTGCCCCTCCCTCCTTGGGTGAGGTCCCGACTTCACCCGGAGAGGGAGGGGTGTCCGCGCCCCGCCCGGGGTCGTCCAGGCTAGGTGCAAGGGGGGACCGTCGTCGGGGCAGTGGGGGTTTGGTGAGTCTCTCTCCCCCTCTGTAACGGCGGCGTCTCCCCCGTATAGCCAGCCCGTGCGTCGTTTCGCCTTGTAGCACCCTCGTCGGAAGGGGGCGCACGTGGCTGGCCGAAATTAATCATACTCCCATGGATACCACAGACACCATAAATCCCACTCCTTACCCTCCACAGGAGGTCGACACCTCCCAGCCCCCTAGTGGGGAAGGGAACGCGCGAACACTGCCACCTGGTTCTCGGAAAACAGTCGCTCAACCATCCTGTCCTCGTGTCCTAGTGATGCGGGGACTGGACACGCCTATTACATCCCTGTCACCGTTCAAACTAAAAGAGGCACTTGATCATCTGGGCAAAGTCAAAAGATGTCAGAAACTACGTGATGGCGCATTGGAGGTTGAGTTTTCGTACACAACGGATGCTGAGCGAGCACTTTCGGTCTCCGAACTGTCATTTACTAGAAAGGAGGGCGGATTGAAAAAGACGTGCAAGATTGCAATATCAGTAGAGGCTCATCGGACAAAGAACTTCCGTAAGGGCGTGGTGAGCAGCCAGGAACTTAGGGGATTGTCAGAGGAGGAGATCGTTGAAGGCCTTGAGGAACTCGGAGTGGTGGAGGTGAGGAGAATTCGAAGGAGAAGTGGAGAGGACATGTTAGACACTGATACGGTCATACTCACTTTTGACACCACAGAACTACCAAATCACATCTATGTTGGGTACTCGAGGGTCGGAGTTAGGCCTTACGTACCCTCGCCTATGCGTTGTTTCACGTGTCAGAAGTACGGTCATACCTCCCGATCATGCAAAGGTAGGCGTGTGTGTGGTAAATGCTCGTCAGACCAACACACTACCACTGACTGCGATGCCGACTATCTCAAATGTGCGAACTGCAAGGGCTGCCACGAGGTGGCGGATCGTTCATGTCCGGAATTCCTTAGAGAAAAAGAAATAATTCAAATACAAACAACACAACAGATAAGCTTTCGTGAAGCCCGGGAAGCATATGAAGCTTCCCACCCCCGTAAGAGTTATGCTCAAGCTGCATCCACAAGCGCATCGAACACTGTGAGGATGACCGCGGAGGAGGTCATCCGCTCCCTGACCGTGGCGGACTTTATCCGCCTGGCAGGGAAGATGGGGCTGGTGTTCGCGCGCCAGCCCGCCGCCCCGGCACCTGAGCCGGAGGCGGCGCCTCCTCCGCGACCCCCTCCAAGGGGGTCAGGGGACGGGAGCCGGACGCCGCTTCCGCCCCCACCTCTCCGCCTCCCGCTGGGGGCGAGAGTCGGGTGTCTGCCCCTGACCATGAGCCCCAGCCAGCGATGCCTGCTGGTGCCTCGGATTCGGCACTTAGTGCCTCTCGCGCCGAATCACTGCGTGATTCGGAGGGGTGGACGGTCGTGGGACGAGGGGGCAAACCCTCCCCCACGGGGAGGCGCCGCCCGCCATCCCCTGTCCTACCACCTTCTGTCGGCACTTTCCCATCGTCGCTGCCACCGGACATGTCCGGAATGGAGCCGTCGCCAACTCCTCCCGCTGCCCAGGCTTCCTCCTCTACTGTAGCCGCAGTGCGGAGGAACTTTGAGTCTGCGTCACGAGCCAGATCTCCTGTTAAGCGCCCGGCTGGTAGCCCTCCAGACCAGCCCCAAACCTCGCGCGCCCGTGGGAACTCGGTAGAAAGCGGGCGAGGCCGCGGTCCCGTTCGTAACCGGCTGGGTGGCTCTAGTGCGGCACCAACTAAGGCTCTGCACGGTGCTTCTGGTCCCCCGTGGAAGGGTTAAACGGACTTGGGGCTGTGTTGTACAAAGTCCGTTTCTTTTAACCTAAATGACTTTTTTACAGTGGAACTGCCGAGGCCTCCGTGCGAACTCTATTGACCTGCAGCAAATTTTATCCGAATACACACCCTCTGTTTTGTGCCTCCAGGAGACAAAGCTGTCTCCTGGTGTCACTTTTAAGATTCGAAACTATCAGAGTTTTAGAAAAGATATTTTTAGTAACACGGTACCATATGGAGGGGTCATCGTTGCGGTGCACCATGCTACTCCTTGTTACAGTATTCCTTTAATTACAGTGCTGCAGGCGGTGGCAGCCCGGGTAGACCTTGGTTTTACTAAACTGACAGTTTGCTCGCTTTACCTCCCACCCGGTGGGCATCTGAATTTAAATGATCTTAATAATCTGTCTGACCAGCTACCAACTCCGTTTCTTATACTTGGCGATTTTAACGCCCATAACTCAGCTTGGGGGGATCTGCCGGCCGCACGTGCCCCCGGGGCCGCACAGTCGAGCGTTTCCTTCACCTTAACTCCCTCTGTCTCCTAAACTCAGGCCGCGCTACTCATATCACTCTCCCCTCTGGCTCCTTATCATCTATTGACCTTTCTGTTTGCTCTCCGTCTCTCCTTACTCAACTCCATTGGAACATCCTAGACGAACCCTTTGGTAGCGACCATTTCCCCATCCTTATTTATCCAACGAGGCCATGGGAGGGGAGTCCCCGCCGAGTCCGTTGGAACCAGAGGCGTGCGAACTGGGCGGGCTTTGAGGCTGCGTGTGGTACGGTAGAGCCTTCCCCGGAGGCCTCGGCTACTCAAGCTATCGGAGAGTTTAACAGTATGATTCTGACAGCCGCGAAAGCTTTTATACCTATGACACGCGGCCAGCCAAAGCGCACTCCGGTACCGTGGTGGAACCACGAATGTAAAACAGCTATTTTAAAAAGAAACGGACTTTCCGGGTTTTTAATAGGCACTCTACGGAGCTGCATCTCATAAACTTCAAACGCGCCCGGGCGTTTGCGCGCCGTGTGATACTGAACGCCAAGAGGAGTTGGTGGATAGACTACGTTTCCACTGTGAATCGTTTTACACCGTCAACCCAGGTCTGGACCCGCATAAGGAGCATGCAGGGAAAAAACCGTCCCCCGTCTGCCCCTGTCCTTGAAGTAAATGGGATTAAAATCACCGACGCGCATGACGTGGCGGAGTGTATGGCGGCGGCCTTTTCGGACCGGTGTAGCATTTCTTTGCAAAGTAGGGAGTTCACACGAATCCGTGAGAGAGCCGAGCGAAGGCCCGTGGGTTTTGGACAAAATAATTCCGCCTGTTACAATGCCCCTTTTTCTACAGCTGAACTCAGGGCGGCACTCTCCACCGTTAGACCGGTGTCGCCCGGTCCGGATACCATCACAAACAGTATGCTTTGTCATTTGCCTGAGTTGTCTCTCTTGTCATTGTTAAATATTCTTAACAATATGTGGAGTAATAATGATTTTCCGGACCAGTGGCGTGAAGCAACTATTATACCGATTTTGAAACCCGGCAAGACTGGTTCCCTGCCTACCGACTTTCGTCCTATCTCCTTAACGTCATGTGTTGGTAAGGTGTTTGAAAAAATGGTAAATACACGTCTTGTATGGTACCTCGAGAGCAACCAGTTACTCTGCAAGAGTCAGTGTGGTTTTCGTCAAGGTCGCTCTACGCTTGATCATCTAGTTTCCATAGACGCATCAATACGAGAAGGATTTCTACGGAAATTCCACACAATAGCAGTGTTCTTTGACGTCGAGCGCGCCTATGATTGCACGTGGAGGCACGGAATTTTACGCAAACTCTTTGAACTCGGCATTCGAGGCCACATGGGATGGTTTATTTCGAATTTCCTGAAAGATAGATATTTCCGATTCCGCGTCAACACTGCATTATCGAACCGCTACCAACAACAGAGCGGTATAGCCCAGGGATCCGTGATGTCTATTGCCTTGTTCGCCGTCATGATCAATGATGTCGCAGACACTCTTCCTACAAACATACGTCATGCTCTTTTCGTTGATGATTTCACTATATGGGTGACAGCCTCTACTACCGCCGCAGCACAAAGGCGACTGCAGCTTGGCCTCGATCGCCTAGAACAGTGGAGTAAGCACAATGGATTGAACTTTTCCAGCACAAAAACAAAGTGTATGCACTTTTGCAACAGACGTAGAGATTGTGAAGATCCGACACTACACATTTACGGGAATCGAATCGAAGTCGTAAATGAAACTAAATTCCTTGGACTCACACTCGACAAAAAATTATCATATGTACCACACATAAAGGAACTCCGCAAAAAATGCTTTGAATCGCTGAATATACTCAAGGTGCTGACAAAGATGAGATATGGTGCTGATCGAAAAACGCTTATTATGCTTTATAGGTCACTCGTTCGCTCGAAGATCGAATACGGTAGCCTTGTGTATGAGGCCGCATCCCAGTCTGCGAAAAAGATTCTTGACATTGTACATCATCAGGCCATCAGGATAATTACAGGAGCGTTTCGTACTTCACCGATTATGAGCATGCTGGTTGACATTAATGAAATGCCGCTTGAGTTGCGCCGTAAGATGCTCGCTATGCGATACGCCGTTAAAATCAAACAATCACCAGCACATCCCACATATCAAACCTTTTTGCGGACGCCCACCTCCGCCAGATTGACGATGGCTCGCGCTTAGCATCCCGTCATCCTGGGGTCAGAGTTCGTACCTGGCTGACGGAAGCAGATATTAACACAAGGCTCGTAGAACCGTATGAGACACTCGATGTCGAACCATGGCGCATCTCAGCAGTTCACACAAATACAGATTTACTTGAACTTTGCAAAAATGTACCCCCTGAAGCAACATGTCAGCTGTTTCTGGAATTCTGCTCTGAATCATTTGAAAATCATACCCGTTTCTATACGGACGGCGGGCGGGTGTCGTCACATCCCGTACCCATGGATAATTGGGTACGGGATGTGACGACACCCGCGACCCCAGTTGGCAGGATGGGTTTCGCCTCCCGCCTTCGGGCGAGAGGCTAAATCGAAACTGCCATCCTCATCCTTTCTTGGCCTTCCTAAATTCAAATCCCATCAACTCCTTGTTCCTTTTCCTCTTCTTTCCTTATTTCCTTGTCTCTCCATGCCTTTCCACCCGTATCCTTTCTGTCCACTCCTAAATACCCCTCCTGCCCACTGTCTGCGTTGTCTGGCCCGGCGTGTCTCCGCGGGTGGCGGGGGTGTGTGCACTCTTGCTCGTCTTGAGTGTGGACACCTCGGTCGCATGCGGCGCGTGTCTGGGCTGGACAGCACAGACCGACCCTCTTCCTTTTCCAACTCATAACTTCCCAGTTACCCACATTATCCCAGTATCATGGGCGTCCTTGCACGTGCCTATGATTCCTGGATGGTCTGGGTGTATGTGGGCCTCCGGCTCGTGTGGCTGGCGATTGGATCCCTCTAATCGCCGGCCCTGCGGGCCGGGGGCTCGCTTCTCTCGGACCAGCCGGGAATCAGTTGTGACGAGCAGGTGGTAGTCGCCTGCTCCGATGAGGCCGTGCGAGGGCGCCTGTCTTTTAAGGTGAGCTGCGCACCGACCCGTACCCCGGGATGAAGGAGTCCTGGTAGCTGAGCTGAGGGAGGCGCTGTGTTCGTTCGTCGTCCTCTAGCAACACTCTACTTTGGTCTGGATTTCCGCAAGGGCGGGGAACTCTTGAGGGCATCGACAAGAGAAGCAGCATTGTAAAAGTCTGTCGGCCTTTGGTGGGGCTCGGCTGCCCCTCCCTCCTTGGGTGAGGTCCCAACTTCACCCGGGGAGGGTGGGGTGTCTCGGGCCCCGCCCGGGGTCGTCTAGGCTAGGTGCAAGGGGGGACCGTCGTCGGGGCAGGGGGTTTGGTGAGCCTCTCTCCCCCTCTGTAACGGCGGCGTTTCCCCGTATAGCCAGCCCGTGCGTCGTCTCGCCTCGTAGCACCCTCGTCGGAAGGGGGCGCACGTGGCTGGCTGAATTTAATAACTTTCTCATGGATACACTCAACACCGCAAACCCTTCCCCTCCCCTCCCCCATCGGGGTGGTGAGAACGAAACTGCCGGCTCTCAAAGGGTCACTCCGAAGCCCTCCCATCCACGAGTTGTGATGATTCGGGGTGTGGACTCCACCCTATCGTCACTTTCACCGTTCCAACGCAAGGAGGCATGCGACCGACTGGGTAAGGTGATGCGATGTAGCTGCCTTCGGGACGGTGTCCTGGAGGTGGAGCTCAGTAGTTCTGCAGACGCACAGCGTGCACTTGATATAACCGAACTCAGATACACAAAGCGAGAGGCTGGCCAGAGGAAAGTAGTAACTGTGTATGTCACTATCGTACCACACAAGACTAAGAACTTTTCAAAGGGTGTCATTACATGTTTTGATCTGAAAGGAGTTTCTGAAGAGGAGATAGTAGATGGACTCACGGAAAGCGGGGTAGTGGAAGCGAGGAGAGTACGACGAAAAGTAGGAGGGATCCTTGAGGAGACAGATACTTTGATATTGACGTTCGATAGTGTGGACCTACCAACAGATGTGAATGTAGGTTATGTTAAAGTCCGAGTTAGACCCTATGTCCCCAACCCAATGCGATGCTTCTCCTGCCAGCGCTACGGACACAGCCAAATTCTGCAAAGGAAAGAAAGTGTGTGAACGATGCGGAACAAGCGAGCACGATGGAAGGGAATGCGATGCACGAGAACTGTTTTGCATAAACTGTGAGGGACCCCATTCAGCAGGCGACAAAAATTGTCCACGTATGAAGACAGAAAAAGAAATACTTTCCATTATGGTTACAAAGCGCATCCCATTCAGAGCTGCAAAGGATACCTACGAGGCCTCCCACCCTCGGAGTTCTTATGCAGAGGCAGTACGTAGTACAGCACCCACCGTAGCGGCGTCTTCAAGGACGCCGACACCGCGGATGACCCCGGAGGAGGTCATCCGTTCCCTGACCCTGGCGGACTTTATCCGCCTGGCAGGGAGGATGGGGCTGGTCATTTCTGGCCAGCCCGCCGCCCCGACATCACAGCCGGAGGCGGCACCTCCTCCACCCTCCCTCCGCCCCTCCCCGCCGCCCGTGGCCCCGGCTGGGGTGGGGGCGGAGAACAGGGGACCACTCCTGACCCCAACACCCCGTCTGAGACTCCCGCCACTCCGAGGCAAAGGGTGCCCTTGGCGACACCGGAGCCTGACCCCCTCCTGCGACTGAGGGCTGGACGACGGTGGGCAGGGGTGGGAAGCGACGTCAACTGCCGTCCCCAGTCCAGCCCCCGTTGAAATCTCTGTTGACGGTCAGCCCTCTACTCCTGCCTTTTCTCCTCTGTCCGATAATCAGCCACCTCCGCCACCCCCACCGCCGCCGACGTCGGTTGCGGCTGTCAGGAAGCAGTTTGAGGGGTCACGGAGGGAGGATAGCACTAGGGGAAGATCTCCCACCAAACGTGTGGCATCCGGGACTCCTCCAGGCCAGCCACAACCTTCTAAAGCCCGAGCAGCATCAATAGGGACATCTAGGCCTGGGGCATCGTCTCGACCCAGGCAAAGTGGGGTGCCCTCTGCGCCCCCAAAGAAAACCTATGGGCAAGGAGGCCCATACTGGAAATAGCAAGTAGCTGCTCTGGTAGGCGCTCACCCTAACTTCCACCCCCATCATTAACACGTTTCTGCAGTGGAACTGTCGTGGAATTCGCACTAGCGCCGGGGATCTCAGGCTTTTATAAGATCCAGGGGACTGGCAGCTATATGCCTGCAAGAAACTAAACTCTCAGCTGAGATCCCTTTCTCCCTTACAGGTTTTTCAATATTTCGAAAGGATTTAGAACGTAACCCAGTCGCCCACGGTGGTGTTCTTCTCGCAATCAATAATTATATACCAGCAAAGCAAATATCACTCCAAACACGGCTGCAAGCCGTGGCAGCACGTATATATATCGCTCGAAGGCAGATTTCGCTCTGCTCTATATACCTACCCCCTGGGGTAGACATGCCCACTCGTGAACTAAATTTGCTTATATCTGAGCTACCACCGCCCATCCTTCTCTTGGGAGACTTTAATGCTCACCACACCGCTTGGGGTGTGAAGATATTAACTCTCGGGGTCGGCACCTCGATCATTTTATCCAGGGTGTGAGCCTTTGTATCTTAAACACCGGAGCACCAACACATCTTACTATTCCATCCGGTCGGGAATCGGCATTGGATCTTAGCCTTTGCAGCCCAGAGCTATCTGCTCTGTTTAGCTGGGCTGTGTGCAGTGACCCCATGGGAAGTGACCATTTCCCTGTTTTAGTGACTTGTGACAACACATCTGTTTTGGGCACGAGACCGCAACGTTGGAAGATGAAAAATGCTGATATGTCCTTATTTAGCTCCCTCGTGGATGACTTTTTGGAAACCTTTTCAACCCAAACACCGTTCACAGTCGACCAATTTACAGCTATCCTCCGAGACGCTGCTTATGCTTCTATACCGCGAACATCAAAAAACCCTCGGCGACCACCGGTACCGTGGTGGAGCATGGAATGCCGTGACGCTGTCCGAGAGCGGCGGCGCGCTTACAGACAGTTTAAACGAAATTCCACTCAGCAAAACTTAAATATGTATCGGAAATCTCGAGCCGCCTGCAGGCGCACAATAAAACAAGCTAAGAGAAAATGTTGGAGAGAATACGTAGGTAAACTGAATCGATTTACACCATTGTCTCAAGTGTTTGGTCAAATCCGCCGTATCGAAGGTAGGTCGGTCTCCACACCACTACCAACTCTGCAGATTGGTGGTAGGAATATATTCAATCCAACAGAAGTAGCCGACTGTATAGGAAATGCGATTGCACAGCGCTGTAGTTCAGTTAGGGAGGATGTCTCATTTATGCGATATAAAACCCTAGCTGAACAGAAAAGTATACATTTTGGAACCACCAGCACACTGTCATACAATAAGCCCTTTACCTTGCATGAGCTAGCGGCAGCAATTCGTGGGCTCCACCCTGTGGCCGAGGGCCCGGATTTAATTCACAATGGTATGTTTAAAGCACTATCGCAGAGCGCACTCAGGGTACTGCTGGCCTCATTCAATATGATGTGGGAGTCCGGCGAATTTATACCGGCGTGGCGGGAGGCTATAGTGATACCAATCCTTAAACCTGGTAAATCTGGATTGGACCCTTTGCACTTTAGGCCGATCTCGCTTACCTCGTGCATGTGCAAGTTGTTCGAAAAATGGTGAATGTAAGACTCGTTTGGTATTTGGAAAGCCGGGGCATCATCAATAACAACCAGTGTGGGTTTCGTAGAGGCCGCAGTACGGTGGACCACTTGGTATCACTTGACACCTCAGTGCGAATTGCATTTAAAGAGAGGCGTCACCTGGGAGCCGTCTTCTTTGACGCCATTGCCGCTTATGATACAGCGTGGCGACATGGTATCCTTTTAAAGTTGCATAAGTGTGGTATCAGAGGTCAGATGGGGTTCTTTATGAAAAATTTTTGACTGATAGGACGTTCCGTGTCAGAGTAGGTGGTACATACTCAAACACCTTTTATCAAGAAGAAGGCATTCCGCAGGGGAGCGTCTCTAGTATCTGCCTCTTCGCTCTGGCCATAAATGACGTCACACATTCACTCCCACCTTCCATTCAGGCATCCATTTTCGTGGACGACATCGCAGTATGGGCAAAGGCTTCAACAACGCCGGCACTTTCCGTCAGCTCCAGCTGGCCGTGAACCATCTGGAACGCTGGAGTAGTAAAATGGATTATATTTTTCGACCGAAAAACCGCTGGTGTTCATTTCTGTCGCAGGCGCAGGACCTGTCCGGAACCTATGGTATCGTTGCGCGGTAAAACTATCACTTTCCAACCGACAGCAAAGTTTCTCGGAGTAACGTTTGATAAACGGCTGACATACAACGCACATTAGGAATATACGTGACAAGTGTTTTAAATCATTGAATGCCTTGAAATGTGCATCTCGTCTATCGTACGGAGCGGACAGGAAGACACTTCTCATTCTCTATCGGTCTCTTGTTCGTTCCAAGATGGATTACGCCTGTTTTGTATACGATTCTGCGTCGGAATCAGCTAAACGCTGTTTAGATACGATTCACCATAGTGCACTCCGAGTGGCCACAGGTGCGTTTAGGACAACACCGTGCTCCAGCTTGTTGGTGGAAGCAAATGAACCACCTCTCGCATTGCGACGGCGCCTGCTCGGGCAGCGTTACGCCTGTAAGCTGGCTCAGTCTCCGTCACCCAACATATAACGCAGTTTTTTCGCGGAACATGCTACGGCTGTTTGTGAACGTGCAAAGAGGAATCCCACTGGGCGTACGCGTCCAACGTTTCTCGGCCGAAAGTGGTATCCAGCCGAGTGTTGTGACTCATAGCGAGCTTTCAGACATCCCTCCTTGGGAACTTATCTGCCCAAAACCGACATGACTCTCGCAGGGAAACCAAATCCGATACTATCCCTACTGAATTTAAACAATTGGCGCTCGAACACATTGCACAGTATGCAGATCATGTGTCGTTCTACACTGACGGATCAAAAACTGATATTGGAGTGGGATGCGCTTTGTTACGGATACAGTAACAAGAAATTTCTCACTTTCATCTTTTGCATCGGTTTTCACCTCTGAACTCACCGCCTTGGATAAAGCTCTATGCTTTATCGAAGTTAGTGATGCCACGAAATACGTTATTTTCACCGATAGCCTTAGCAGCATTCAAGCTGTGAGTGGTTTCAACCCAAGTGATGGACTTGTTTTAAACATTGTCCTGCGCTTAACCCGCCTTGCCAGACTGGGAAAGTATGTAACACTCTGCTGGATCCCAAGTCATGTTGGAATACAATTGAATGAAGCGGCAGACGCAGCGGCCCGACGTGCTTGTAGGCCCTGCAGGCGTGCGCAACGAATCCCCGCTAGAGATTTGTACCCATATATATGTACCCACCTTCGCAGTGTATGGCAAGAACAATGGAATAATATAATAAATAACAAGTTGAAAGTTATCAAACCTGAGATCGGTGGTGGCCATCTCGCTGCGGCCTAACCGCCGTGAGGAGGTGGCGTTGTGTCGATTGCGGACTGGCCCACGCTGGCCACTCACCGATATCTGTTATGCGGCGAACCTCGACCACAATGTCAGCGATGTGCGGCGCCCGTCGGTCCGACACGTGCTGGTCTCATGTCCGGAATATGCTAGACGCAGGTCTTTGCATTTTGGCGTGCACCGGCAGGAGTCCACACTTTAGAATTGATCGGCCGTGACTCCAATATGGTTGAACGGGTGCTGTCCTATCTTAGAGACATTGACTTTACGATAATATTTGATCCTGGTTAAAGCGTGTGTTGTGGTAGTCAACCGCGCTGATAGGCGCCTGGCGCCGATTTGGCGGGTCCTCCCTTTCGCTCCGGGGCCTTTCAAGTCTCGGAGCGACGGGGAGGCTCCGTTGGACGTCGGGCTTGGGTCCGGCGTCTAGGCTCCCCGCGCCCCCGGGCCCCTGGGTCCGTTGGCGCGGGTGGGCGCCGGAAGTGATGCCCCGGCGCCGCGCCGGGCCTGCCGGCGCGGTAAACCTGTTTGAATCTGTGACCATGCATCCGTGCAGTGAGAATCATAACTACGATGTGAAAGAGTCACTCTTTAATGTAAATATTAGTTCACTGTAGACGAGACTTTACTTTCCCTAAAGACAGACAAATTTATAAGCTTTGACTGCAGAGAAGTGTTATGGGCGCTATATGACCTTGCAGGTTGGCGCGCCCTAAAACCAATAATCAATCTATACGGACGGCTCTAAGAGTGATAGCGGCGTAGGATGTGCATTCGTCGGTGACGATGTTGAGAAGGGCTTCAGTATACCTCGCGAATCATCTGTTTTTACCTCAGAACTGTATGCGATCTTTCGTTGCTTAGACCAGGTGTCTAAGTCCAGGGCGAGGAAGTTTGCAATTTTTACCGACTCATTGTCCTCTTTGCAGGCTTTGCAGTCTTTTTACTTTTACAAAGCATCATCATCTTATCTCTTGGCCCTTATAAGACGCAAGCTGCACAACCTAAAGGAGAAGGGGAAAAGTGTAGAGATTGTCTTTGTTCCGAGCCACTGTGGCATCACTGGAAACGAGCGAGCTGACAGAGCTGCAAAGACTGCTGGAGAGCCTGCCGCTCTCCCTGGTCTTCGTGTCCCATTTTTTGACCTCTACGCTCTGGTCAAGAAGTGTGTTTTAGAGAATTGGCAGCAGAGATGGGACGAGGACGCCAGAGGCTCCAAGCTCAGACGGGTTAAGCCTAAGATAGGGGAGTGGCAGTCGAGTAGTTTGGGATTTAGGAGAGAAGAGGTTATTCTCTCTAGGCTGCGGATTGGTCACACGCACGCTACCCATTCGTACCTCTTGAGCAGAGGAGAGCGACCTGAGTGCCCGCGATGCGGTGACCCGCTTAGCGTTAGGCATGTTCTTGTGGATTGTCCAGATTACCAGATCGAAAGAATGCGACACTTGGGGGGGTCTCCATCATTGGAATGTCTTTTGGGACAGTCCCCTTCTGTTGAGTTATCAGGTATCGTGGCTTTTTTGAAAAGTATCGACTTCAATATAATTTATTCGCCGACCTAGTCCCGTGATGTGAAACGTCAAGTTCTAGCCCGGATCTTATAATGTAGAGATTAGAGATTTAGCACATTTTAGGACGCGACACTACCTTTTAGTTTTAGTACTTGACCTGTAGAAACCCGTACTGACTACTACTACTCGTTGCGTATCTACACGTCTCCTATGTGCGCAATATGCTAAGTTATGGGCGCAATATGACCACTGCAGTCGACGCGCCCTTAAACCCCAACTATGATGATGATGAGAACTGGGCTCTGTGTCAGCTATGAAATGATCACTTGTTAAAAATATAATGTGAGACAACCTTTTCAATTGACTAAGGCGAATGCGCTATGATTTCAGAACATTTTTCGCATATATGGGCAGATTGAAATTACTTCCTGGGAATGAAAGCCTTTCAGACGTTTTTTTACATTGTATGAATCATCTGAAACGTATGCTGTGCTTCACTGGGTCACCTTGTATTGATACTATTTTCCCATCTCCGGAAACGATGTATTTGTGTGAGTTAGTGGTGCTTATAGGATAGTTTATACTTTTTCAATTATTGATAAAGTCGCGACATCTTTGTAAATTTTCGTTGAAGGCTGCAAGGCCCATTACTAATAAATTCCTTTGCCCTCGTCTCCCTCGAAATAATGGATCCCTTTCATTACTTTTAATGGCTGCTATTTTTCTTTTTACAAATCTTGTCCAAGTTGTTCCCAATTCAGTTTTAGGAGTCGGAGTCTCACTAGAGTCATCATGGGTCTTTCAACGGAGACTCCGACCCCACCACCCAAGCGAGCAACTCCCACGATGAACGGTTGATTAAGTAACCAAAGTTGAACGTTCCACAAGGCATAACGACGGCCATCTACTCAGATCATCCCCTCATCAGTCAGTTGCCAGCTGACCTACGGTATGTACGGTACCTACCATCTGCCAGTTGACCTGAATTATTTTTCAACAAGTTGAAAAAATGTCGAGTTAGACGTAGATGAAGTGCGGTGGCGCTTCGCGAAGGTGTTTTTTACTGGCTGTAGAAACCTGAGGAGGCCGGTTGCCCGCCCCCTCGTGTGGGTGCGTGTTAATTTTCATAAATTCTGACACTTGCACGATTAAAATTTTGTAAAAACAATGCAATATGATTGCAAGCAACCGATAACAAAAGCAATCTCTTTGTTTGCGGTGTTAAACATAAGGCTGTATTACCGCAGTGGTCAAAAACCGTCTGCATACCTACCTTAGGTGCTAAAAATTTGGAATTTATAGCAAGAACGATTTTTTAAATTTTTGTATCGAAAGATATATTATGAAACAAAATTTTTGAGGTGTCTAAAAGGACAATTTCAACTGCAAAAAGGTCAAGCTAGGTCCAACAAAGAAGCTAGGTCAAAAAAGAAAAGGTCCAACAAATCAAAAGCCAAAATGTTTAACATTTTAAAATTTTCTTTTTTTCAAAATAATGTATAGTTCAAGACGCGTTCAATGATATAAAAATCTTGTTAATCAGGCAATGCGTTAAGGAGTTATAAAGCATCAAGGATGAGTCTACAGGGTGACCTCCAGAAAATGCCTCGGGCTATATCTCGGTCACCGTTGGTTGGAGGGGCTAAGATTCTCACAGGCGTGTTCCTGGCCCAAAAAAAACCCGGAGACAAAATTTCAGATTTTTTTCTAGACATGGTGGTGTCAAATTGAAATATTTTTTGTCGTTTTGTCCTGGAATGCCCCAACTGTTTCTTTCGCACTGATAATAGGAGACTCGGTTACCGGGTGGCGGTAATGTGTTGTCAGATAGACGATGACTTATCTCAGTATCTTGATCTAGTTGTGCACCGCGGTGGTTCAGCTGTCGTCAGGCACGGCGGGAACGGTGACACGAGGTGCTGGCAGCGCCACAGTGATCTCGATTGTGGAGCCCTCTGTAATATTCACTGCCACTGCTGACATTGCTGTTAGTGGTATTTTTTCGAATTTGCAAAGACTTTTGTTTGACACAGTTTCAGCAAGGTCATCTCAAGGCTGTCCGCATAAGCCAGTGCACGTGAACTGTTTAGGCGGCAATAGGAGACTGCGCGGTCGAGTGGAAATGACGTGTCGTCAGGTTACAGGGAGGCAATGACCTGTCTTAGTATCGTTATGTAGTTAGGCACCGTGGTGGCTCGGCTGTTGTCGGGCGCGGGGGATGGGACATCACTTCAGCGTTTTCTCGACTCACCTGATAGGACTTAAATGTGGTGAACTTTTGAACTCCACTACATGTACGCTTCCGGAAAGAAATAAACGTTCAGCGACATTTGATAAAGCCGGGACCGACCGCAACACCTGGACTTGCTGTGCTCGGCGGGGAGTTAACACCGCTGGCGTGGGTCGACACATCTCAGCCCTGTCACGTGCAGTGTGTCGAGGCTCTTGCCGAGCCGTAGCGCAGGTCAGGTCTGTCTTGGTGCTCCTATCTGCGGTTTCGCTGGAAGGGCGGGGGAGGGCATCGGCGCTTTGCTAACTGAAATCGTTGCACCACACCAGTGCATAAGGAGGCCCAAAAAACTGGATGAAACCTCTAGCTCAAGAACCAATGATGATATAACGATGATTTGGGGCTCAAATAAAATCATTCCATCGGGTGGTTCAAACAAGCTCGAGTAATGATGTCAGACTTTCGTCAAATAACCATTTAGTGCCGTCAGTAAAATACTACAATAACGCCTCCGTCAAGGAAGTACCGGCCGAGAAAGTGAAGGATGCATCAGCATACCATGCTATGTTACAACGTAAAAAATGTTGCCTAATCGTCCCCATCTGCAGCAACAGCATATTTGCCCATGGCTTGTCATGTTTTTCAAATCTTTAAAAGGTACTAGCTTCAATACCTACGCGTTTATCTACGTAAGAATGTATCCTTATATTCTGGCAAAATACTTATTATACACGACAAAAATAACGCATTCCTGATCACTTTAAAACGCACACTGGCGGGGGCGGGTACCAGCCCCCCTCGGGTTTTTCGGAGAAAGCAGAAAAACGGCGGCGCGTAGCGCCACCGTACTTGCCATATCTTTTTCTTCATCATTTTTACAACTTCTGTGACAATTTAAGGCTAGGTCATCTCAGGACCGGTCACCAGTACAGGTCAAGTGACCTAACCTCAAAAAAGTTTAAGAGCATACGTCAGAGCAGGGTGAACTTATCAGATTGTAACTCATATCATATAATGGGCCTACCGATTTCTCTAAACATGTTCCGGTATTTTTTATATCGATGACCTAAGGTCAGATACGAGACATCACCTCTCTATTGGAAATACATGGGAAAAATGTTTTTTTACTGAATATTTCGGTAACATATGGTGATGGAGCGTTTATTTTAGCTGCATTAACTCGCCTTGTCTTTGCAGTTCTAATGATATGCATTTTATATGATTTGACCTTGAACTGACCTTAGGTCAGGCCAAATCCTTGATTTGACCCAACAAGGTCAAATTATACATCATTCGATTCAGCTTGCTGCGAGGATTCATGTAGTTTAAGTCGTTTTGCTCTATCTTTACTTGTTCAGATGTAATGGCCGAAAACCTTAATTTACATGTTATGCCTATGACGGCATGTTTTGACCTCTCGTGACCTTAAATGTGACATGAAAAAATGGTTCAAATATTTTCGATGGAGAAGTGGATGGGCCTGGTGGGCCCCCCTAAGATTTAAAAAAGAGGCGTAGTAAAACGCCGGTTAAGGGGTGGGTGAGGGCTACGGTGATCTACACCATAACCAATTGTCATTGACTTCTAATAGGTCAAAAGGAGAACTCTCTAATAATGAATAACTCTAATAGGTCATTGACATCTTCACGGTCAAAGGAGGTCATAAAGGTCAAATCTTCACCATGCTGTGGGCCTATTAGAAAATGCCCTGCCTATGCGGGTAAAATACGGGAATAAGCTAAAGTCGAACCAGGGTGATAGAGGGAAGTCGAAAAATTTTTTTGCACAATCTTGGGGTCAATGCCATTCAACATCATTGACCTATTAGGTCACAATGTCTTATACTACTTATAATGAACACTAAAACTAGCACTTTATCAACTGCTTGGCGGAAATAGGGGACTGGCCTTTACCCATGACCGTAAGTTACTTTAGCTATGTCATAGCATAATATACGTCAGACCGAGTAAGGTCATTTGACCGGAGTCACTGGGGTCAATGAACTTAAAAGTGTTGATATAAACTTGACCTGTGACCGTTGACCTTGACTTTTGATCTTCATGTGAGGTGACCTTGACATATCATCCACGTTTTATGGCGTTATGACGTCACCACTCGGTCTCTAATGCAAGCGAACTGGTTCTATCGTGAAATTGTGCCGATTTCAAAATGCAGATCAGACTTACCGATATCGACGGATTTTTAACATTCTTTCACTAATCGACGTGCTGTTAAATTTTATCAAATGTGAATAGTATCATTTTTCGATTACGAGTGGTTCTCCGGTCACCTTGGAAAAATAAGTGGGGGCCTCCGAGCCCCCTCCAATGCGCGTGTTAATATTTTCATCACTTTTAACTCTCGCCCTGGTGGGGGAGGGGCAGGGGCGGACGCAGACCCGAGTTTCGGGGGGCCAAACCAGGGCATTTTTAAGGAAATGTCGGCGGGGGGCAGTTTTGTGCCGACCATTATAGTGTCTTCAGTATTTTCAAAAACAGTATTTTTTAAAAACAGTAGCAGTGTCAACAACAGTATTTTGACGATAACTCTTAATCCGCCAGTGTTCGATGGGCCGCTTGTGTTCTGTTCTTGCAGACTGCCGGATTTTGAGGTGGAAGACTGCGGCATCTTGAGGATCGCCATCACTGCATTCTCTTTGGGACAAAATCGAACCGTGGAGCTCTCCGAATAATATCGTTTCTAGAAGTGTTGACTTCAACGTATTTACTCCCGACATAGACATATAACGTGAACCGTATCTTTGACCCGCGATTCCACATGTCACTCTCGGCACCTTTCACGGACCTATCTTACTCCTAACTCAAGTCTCGTTTATATCTACATGTCTTTCCTCTGCGAATGCGTTGCCATAACCACTGTACCGCCCTTAACTTGATGATGACGATAACTCTTAACCGCACCAAGCTAGAGCCCTGAATTAAACGCCATCGTGTATGTCCCATCAATGGCTTCCATTAGATAAACAGGAAGGCCATGTTTTGGCCTTTCGTGACCTGAGGTCATGTCAGGTCAAGAGGTACCCTCTGTTAGAGGCCAAACCACTGGTGGGAGATCATTATGTTCCACATGCAAAGAAAGCCTCTGCATTTACGACCATACACGTATATTTGCACTACGGCGGTACATAAAACATACAAGACCCTAAAAACAAGCCTCGGCCGACTGACGTGGACAAATACAATTATAAACGGAGGAGCCGAGCCCCGAACCCGTGACCGCCGACGGCGCGAGCGCTCTAAATTACGCCCAGACGGGCACGGGCTCGGAGCCCGGCAGACGTCTACCGGCCGATTCCGTGAAATAATAAATCAGGATGATGATGAACGTATGAGTCGGACAAAAAAGCACAGTTAAAACGTGAGCGAAAACAAATAAACATTGATCTATGGCCTACAGTGCGCGGCCACCGCCAATGGGAGCAGCCTCCCCCTCTCCGGCACCCGTGGCGCCAGCCACACCCTCACTGTCCCCAGACTCCCGGTCCCCCGCAAAGTCCGGTTCCCCGCCATCCGCCCCGACGTCCGGGATGCCGGGGATGTCCCTGGTCGGGTCCGCCTCGGTGCGGGTGCCGCTGACGAAGGCGTCCATCACCGTAGCAGACGCAGGCGCGAGACATCGTGGGCCGCTCCTCGAGCAGCTGTTTGGAACCGACCGAGGTCGTCGGTGAGGCTGCGCCGTTTGGCCCGCGACTCGAAGGTAAGCCGGTGGGCCGGTCGACAAGCGGGTGCTGTGGCATATGGTCCCTCAGGCGGCTGACCGCCCGGTCGCCGTACTGCCGCCCTCCGGTACGTTGGTAGGCGGTTATTGGGGGGACGCCGGTAACAGTAGCTCTGAGGCGTGTCCACGCGATAGAAGGCAGTATGAAATAGGCTGGCGGGCCGAGTCGGGTAGGTGAGCAGTATTACCCGGATGAGGCTGGACGATGCCACGCGATGCTCAAACAGCCGCTTGGGTTGATTGAGGTCCTGGGTGAGGCCGCGCCGTTTGGCCCACGACTCAAAGATAGACCGCCGCGGCATGTGGTCCTGCGGGGCGGCCGCGCGCCGCACCGCCGCCACCCGCGGCCCTCCGGTATGCTGATCCTGCGGTTGTTAGGACGCCGGAAACAGCAGCTCCGACGCGTGCCCACGCGAGGGACGGCCTGAAGAGGGCATGAAGAGGCCGGAGCCGCGCCAGCTGCTCCACCGACGCCGCCCAGCGATCAAGCTCTAGAAGGTCGGTCCCAACTTGGTTCCAACGATGCAGCTCGACAGATGAAAAACCGCCCCGGCAGAAGACGCCCCGGGCAGTGCCTCCATCACGGGAACAACTCAAGCCCGCGCAGATCCGCCACGCCGGGACAGCGCCAGCAGCACCAGCGGACACGCCGGGTCCCAGGGACCACCGGCAGCAGGCAGGCGGAGAAGAGAGAGGCTCCAGCTCTGCGGCGCAGCGGAAAAAGAGTGAAGGGTTTGGCCTGGTGGGAGAGTGGCTGGTGGCGAGACGGGGAATAGGTGCGCGATCAGAAGTGCAGTGCAGTTAGCAACGAGACGTTAAGACATAAGGGTGCCCGTCCCCGACCCCATGCTAACGGTAATTTTCTTGTTGATGAGGCACCTCAAAGTTAATAATAAAGCCACTCTCCGACAATGCTTAGGCTCATGTTCGTTCAAAGTAAGAGGTCACCAGCGGGGAGAAACATCAAAGTACAATAAATTTGAACTTGATATGACAACAACAGGGACACTTTACATCAGACGTTGGTAGACAAGTGGACAGATAACACTTGCTGAAAGCATGACAGGTTCAGGTAACATAGACTGTACTAGGGAGGTTCAATGGGGACACATTATGGGGTTTGACAGATGGAGAAAAAAAAACAGAACAGACAGGTGGTCAGATACATATATAGACATGCACACCTCAGTAGTGATGAATGAAAATTTTTTGCAATTCGCTTGAAGGCGGATTTGCTGAGCGGGATATCTGAAACATTTCTTATTTTCGAAGCTATGTATTCATTCCATGTCTTAGGCGCCGAAATGAATAGGGAAAAGGTTCTGAACTTTACTGGGGTGAAAGGCACTTCAAAATGCCTTACCTGCCTGGCAGACCTACCTCTGCCTTCAGTGAAAGGAGTTAATTTGGTGGCTAGGGGATAGGGCAAAGAGTTTACAAGGAATTTGTGCATTACATGTATTTGGCTGAGTCTGGCAAGATCCTGAAGTTTCACAACTTGGTGCTTCTTAAAAAGAGGGGATGTTGGGGATAGATAGTGGGCAGAATCTATTACCCTTATTATTCTCTTCTGAAGAATTTCTAATCTTTTGAACCTTGTTGGATATGTTGAACCCCAGACTTCGATGCCAAATGTCAAATGAGGTAGGATTAGAGCATTATATAGGAGGAGACAATGTTTGGGGGCAAGAAACTTCTTAATTCGAGAAATAATGCCAATGTTGCGTGACACTGTTCCTTCAATTTGTTTTATATGATGGTCCCATTTAAATTTTTCGTCAATGATTAGGCCAAGGTACTTAGTTGATAATTTTCTTTCTATTTGTTCCCTGTTTATGTAGATATTGAGATCAGGAATGGTTGCCCCTGTCGAAAATAGCTGGTAAGTGGATTTTTTGGCGTTTATAGTCAGCCGATTGCTACGCAACCAAGTGGCCACCTTAGAAATATTGTTGCTGATCAAGTTTTGAAGGTCAGAATGATTTGGGGCTGTGAAAGTGACAACAGTATCATCTGCAAATTGGAGAAATCTGGCTGAACTTGAGCTTAAGATGATGTCATTGATGTAGATTAAGAATAGTAAGGGGCCTAAGATGGAACCTTGTGGTACGCCATGCACATTTTTAATGGGATTTGACGAGAAAGTATGATTGAATTTGACTATCTGGGGGCGGTTTTCCAGGTACGATTTGAAGAAATTTAAAGGAATGTTGGAGATGCCATAGTACTCCAATTTTTTCAAAAGAATTTCATGGTTGACGGTGTCAAATGCCTTTGAGAAGTCGAGATAGATGGCCGCTGTTAGCTGTTTTTGATGGAGAGTAAGAGTGACATGATCATGAAGGAGAGCTACAGGCATGTAAGTGCTATGGAGTTTTCGAAACCCAAATTGGGATTCACTGAGGATATTTTCAGAAGATACAAAGCCTGATAGTTGATGAAATACGATTTTCTCTAATACTTTTGAAATTATGTTCAGAAGGCTAATGGGGCGATAGTTATTGAATGAACAGGGGTCACCAGACTTGAAAATGGGAACCACGACAGCTTTTTTCATGTTTGAGGGGAAGATACCAGTTAGAAGACTGAGGTTAAAGACATGACAAAGAGCTGGGGCAATGGTGACAGCAATATCTTTCAAATTTTTTGGCGTTAGACAGTCTGGAGAGGCCGAACTAGAATCTAGACTTGAAATGATTGACAATATGGAGTGTACATCAGTGGGTTGGAAGGTGAATGTAGCCCTGGGAGGTGGTTGACCAGCCAGGTAAGACAATGGGTCAATGCTGGTCTTTTCAAGTTTTGAGTCCAGGGTTGTAGCTATTGATCCAAAAAATGAGTTAAAGGTGTTGGCAATTTTCGAAGGGGAGTCTATATTTCTGCCATCAGAGATGAATTCTTCGGGGTTGTCATGTTTGGAGTTGTTTTTCCTCAGGAGAGATTTGAGAGTTTTCCAGAGTTTTACTGGATTAGATTTGTATTCCTGGAGTTTTCTGTCATAGTACAATTTTTTGGATTTGCGTATCAGGCCAGATAGTTTGTTCCTATAAGTTACAAAGTTTTGTTTGTTGGCTACAGTTGGATCCTGGATTGACTTTTTATGGAGCTTGTTTTTAGTATTAATACTTTGGAGCAATCCATGTGAAATCCATGGCTGGACTGGTATGTTTCTTCTATCAGCTTTTTTGCGGCTTAGTTTTGTGATTTCAGTATTAAGAGTATCAATCAGGAATTTGGAAGCATTTTCAACCTCAGTAAAATTGTCAAAGCCTGCGAATTTACGAGCCAAAATCTCATTGAGGGAGTCAATTTTCCTAAAGTCAAAGCATAGTTCAGATTTGGATGGGGCTGGAACTTTGTTGGAGATGTTAATGTTGAGCTGAATGTGAATTGGTAAATGGTCACTAACATCTGAGATCATCACTCCAGTATTTTTTACCACAGATATGTCATTGAAAAAGAAGTTGTCAATCAGGGATTTTGATTCAGCCGATATTCGGGTGGGGAGAGAGATTCCAGGTGAAAGCCCAAGGGCAGCAAAAGTATTCAGGAAGAGAGAGGCCTGGCCTGATGATTGGTGCTTTAGAATGTCTACATTGAAGTCTCCTCCTATGACACACAGTTTTGAGTCCAAGTTAATTAGATTCATGACTGGTTCCAAGTATTCTAGAAACTCTTCAAGGGAGTATGAGGGTGATCTATATACCGAGCCTAAAATAATGCAACTGTTGTTTATTTTGAGTTCGAGAAGGACAGTTTGAAATTCTAGCTTATCAGACTCCAGGTCAGGTCTTCTTTTATATTGGATGTTGTTTCTAATGAACATGGCAGAACCCTTACCCCTAAAGGCAGAAGGGGAGGAACATTCTAACCTATAGTTGTTTATTTTGAAAGAATCTACCAAATCTCGGTCAAGCCAGGTTTCGCTGACACATATTGTATGGGGCTGGTGGGGCAACATGCGCAGCAGGAGCTGAAGTTTTTCATAATTTTTGGGCAATGATCGGATATTGACATGGATAATGTTCAAAGATTGATTTGAGGGGGCTTGGTGGTTGATAAGAGAATTCTTTAACTCTAGATAATTACAATTTTCCAAGATAGCTTTGAGTTGGGCATCTACTACTTCAAGATCACCACTGAGGCATGAGAAACTGGGTAAGAATCGTGTATCAATTTGTTATGGCTCTGTAAGTAAGCACAATACTTTGAGAGTGGTTTGAAAATAAAGGCAACCCAGAAAGGAGCAAGTTAGAGGCCAAATACTCAGAGCTGAGGAAAACACAAGTTTGAGGCTCCGTATTACTTGATCACCAACTAGAAAAAAAAGTAGGAAAAGAAAAATCCGAAGGAGCTACCACTGAGAACAAAACCTGCAGAGAGCAAAGCAGAGCCAGCGTGAGGGACCGCACACAGATTACATAATGTGCAAAATTCAGTAGAAGTAAACCCATCTGTTTCGCACAAACACACTAGCTGAACTTATGAGGAGGAGGGTTGACACTACGGCCACTCCTGCTCCTGTTGCCGACTTGAGCAGAGGGAGCCACCAGCTCGTCCACTGCAACACAAGGTGTCGCTCTGTACAGCTCTGGCGTGTAGCAGTCCACAGGAGGGCCGTGACCGGAGCTCCCCCAGCAGGACCCCGCCGTGATGGCGTGGAGGACTCAGCAACCGGGCAGATCCCAGGAGTCTCACCCCCTCCAACAGAAGGCACACTGTTGCCCTGGTTGTCCCTGTTGTCAGACACTGCCAAGGAGGGAGCTCCCCCACTAGATGATGAAGTAGATTCATTTCCTTCTGAACCATGGATGGGGGCTGAGCCTGTTGAGCTCACAGACCCTGGAGGGTTGTCTCTGGCACTGCCAGAGTGGCTGCTTGTACCCCCCAGGTCAGGGGCTGATACTGAGAGTGATTGCTCAGAGGGGGCACCATTTACCAGGGCACCATCAGATGGTGTTGACCGAGGATGGTCACCCAGAGGGGGCGCAGACGCTGGCCCCACCCCAGCATCCACTGGTAGAGCTACCAGTGGAGCGGGCATGTGGGCCCCAGCACCCACGCCACCATCCCAAGCCTGTGCGCCAACCATGGCAGGGCCACTCTGAGATGTTCCCGGTTGGGGTCGATGATGACTACCCGTCCCTCCCGGCCGCTCAGCCTGTGATGCTCTGGGCTGTCTTTGGGCTTGCAGGTTGCAAAGAGCCAAGACAGACTCTTTTGTGACACCGACATCCAGTTCAGTGGCGCTTGAGGCACCCTTTGGTCGAATAAAGATCCTGCCTCGGTTGGTGTAGTAAGTCTCCAGAGGGGACTTTTCTCTTGGGTGATGAATCTCTTTGAGCATTTTGACTACAGAGAGTCTCTCTGAAGTCAAACTCTCATGGATCAGGAGACCCCTCTTCAGGGGCCTATCAAATGTACTTTAGTGAATTTCAATAGCTCCAATGGCATGAGAGCCATGCCCAGGTTTCTTAAGCATTGCATATTTTAGTGGAAATAGTCTATCATGACCAAACTTTTTTCACAGTGTATTAGCATCAGGTGGTGGCACATATTGAGTGAATTATGACCATATGTTTTAAGAGTAAAGTATAGTGACCCAGCTTGACATCTGGAGGTCAAACCATTCACCTGAGCGCCTGAAAATGTGAAGTAAAATCATACTGAAGTCACACGAGCTTTCTTATGCACTTTGCAGATTTGCGCCAACCCCATATTTTTTAGTTAGAGTGTATCATCGATGCCCCCGGTGGGGCGAAGGTGGCACCGGACCCCCGGTGGGGCACGGGTCAATAGGAAGCCAGGAGTGCCCTTCCAATCACGCGTGGCCATCAAATGATTTTATTTACATTTTACATAACCAGAAAATTTGTTAGCAGCATCAATTATTTCGGCCGCACCACTCCCCGCTAATGTTGAATATCTTCCTGCTTTTCCAACTGTGATTTGTTTACTCTTGAACTGTGGTGGACCTGCGAATTTGGTAAATGGGAGGGGGAGGGTGGAGTCCCTGGTGGCAAACCTTGCCATCAACTTTCCACCCAAAGGACACCTATAGTATCGTATCCTTTGCGTCCGGTTTTCGGTAGTCGTCATTTTTTGGGATTGTGTTTTTAACAGTCTTGTTCCTTCCTCCCAGCGCCATAGCAGTTTCTTCTGCTGCTCTTGTCCTTTTTATGTCAGAGCATCTTATTCAAGACCGGAAAATGCCAAACGAAGCCATATCTATTCAAAGGACAAAACAAAAAGAGCTAAGGTACCAACTGTTAGAAAAAAGCCAAAGAAGGCCAGATTCCAAGAGAGGGCCAACCGAAAAATTCGTGCGGCCCAACACGACAAAAACCCAAATTCTAAATATTTGGCCACAAAATGGCCAGCCTGGCAGCCCTGATGCTGCTGCAATGTATTCCAAATGAAAAAACTATTTTGTTTTATGTTTTATGAGTGTAGCAAGGTAAGTAAATTCTTAAAGTATCGAACATGTGTGGTTTATAATCGAAATCGGGACAAGATCCACGATTTTTGTGTATTTCCAAATTGGAGTGAGCAATAGAAAAAAATAATTATTGGGCAGTGCTCTTTCTTGTTTTCGCCAAGTGAGTTTGCGTTTATTTGACTTTAGGTCATCTCCTGTCTATTTCACTGAGGGGGCCAATTTCCGGGCACTGGGGAGCATATCGGCCGACTGGGGGGGGCAAATGCCCCCCCCGGTTAACATTTTAAAAAATGACCCGAGCCAAACCCATGTTTGTCTCTCCTCCTGGGGGAGGGGAGAAGGGGGATGGGAGCGAAAATGTTTTTGCTGTACAGACCTAGTTTAAACAACTTTTTCAGTGTTCGACAGACCTAGGATAAGCTGCCTCTCGAAGTGCATGATCGCTCTCCGGGAGGGGGGGAGAAGGAGTGAATTTGTTTGCCCTACAGACCTTGTGTAAGCATCTTTTTTCAAATATTTCTGCTGCGTTTGGGGGGGGCAAACGATAGTTTGGCCCCCTCCAGCGCTTTTGGGGAAATGGCCGGAATGGCCCCCTGCGTCCGCCAATGGGGGGGGCTTGAACACTCCTTAGCTTTTTCCAGCGACACGAAAAACGGCGGCGTGAGGCACCTCCGTACTTGGCACACCTTATCCTTGTCAATGCTGCCACTTTCCCCCCAAAAAATTAAGGTTGGGTCATGTCAGGTGTGGTCACCAGTGTAAATGTTTAAGGTGGCAAAAGAAAGAAATTTTTGAATCTATTGGATTGAAACTCATACCACATAATGCTACCAAATACTGCCATACTGAATACTAAAACAAATTTTTCTGGGATTTTTTTTTCATATCGATGACCTAGTGTCAGCTACAAATCATGACCTCTCCATTTAGCATTACCTCTCCATTGGACATGACCTCTCCATTGGACATGACCTCTCCATTGGACATGAACTCTCCATTGGACATGACCTCTCCATTGGACATGACCTCTCCATTGGACATGACCTCTCCATTGGACATGACCTCTCCATTGGAATACATGGGGAAATAGGAACTGGGCTGTATTTGTGAAGAGATTGCGAATATTTTCATGTTCTCCAAATTGTAGTATTCTAGGCCCTTTGCCAGGTTCAAGTTGCAATTTTTTACCTGTGATTTTTGAGAGGTCATCTGGGTCTGCTTTAACAGATTTTAGGCTTGGGTCAATAACTTTGCAGGGAATTTTGATAAATTCTTTATTTTGATTCAATTACGTTTGAATTGCTATTGTGAGTCGGTTGATATGTATATTTAATATGCTAGGTTGGATAGTGACCTTGACCTGACCTTACCCCGCAGGGGGACCGATTTCCATCTGCTGGACCCGTCTGCTCCTGCTGACTTGTCCGGCACATGGATAATAGGGTACGGGATGTGACGACACCCGCGACCCCAGTTGGCAGGATGGGTTTCGCCCCCACCTTCGGGTAAGGGGCGAAATCGAAACTGCCATCCTCATCCTTTCTCAGCCTTCCTTATTTCAAATCCTAACAAATATTCATTCCTTGATTCCTACCGTCTTAAACTCCCTGCCTATCCAGTTTTTCCCGTCTCCCCGGTCGTGCCGTGGCTGGCTGTGGTCTGATCTTTCCAGCACCCTTCCAGCGACGTGTTTTTCTGGTTACCTGTCTCCTCTTGTTTAGTTAATTTTATTTAGTTTCTGTCCACTCCTTTATTTGATTTCCGTTGCCGATGCTCAGTTTGCACTAGCAGCCTCATCTCTGAGGTGCTGCTGCCGTTTTAAGGGTGTAGAGCGCCCACATAGGCCGGAATCCTTGCTTCCAGTGTTTCGGTCCATGCCCCGACGACTGGTAGATAGGATCCTGGGGGGTTGAGATTCCCCTTGCTCGGAGCCTATTGCAGCGGGTGCCAACACGCCCCCTTTGGCCTTGATGTCATGATCGGAACGGGGGTGGGCCGCCCGAGGCCTCCGCGGGCGGCCTAGCTACGCCAGCAACGCCTGGCGTCCCCTGTCCAGCGGACCCGCCTTCACTCTGGGCTGAGGGAGGAAGAGGGGGAGGCGATGCCTGACCAGGTCCGGATGTGAGCTGGCTCTGCTGGGTATGCTACGGCATCGTCGCCCCTCCTACAGTCATCACGTTCCATCATTTTGGAAACCATAGGATGGCTGAGACATACATATCATACATGGAAAACCTTAAAAATACCGAAACAAATAACACCAACAACATACAGCAGGAGTCCCGAACCGACGACAAATGTATGAGTCCTGGCGTGATATTTAGAGCCAAAGACATGTCATTGGCAAAATTAACTCCGTTCCAGCGCAAGCATGCGGTTGAGGCTTGGGGTCGAGCGAAAACATGCCAGCAGAGGAGAGACGGCTCGATTATTGTCGAATATGAGTGTGGACGCTACGCGCCGTGCATTGTCGTGTTCCGATCTTACGTTCTGGGCCAGAGAGGGAGACAGCAAGGTCAGGCGTGAAGTTGTTGTTTCGGTACAGCCATTCAGATTCCAACCAAGATCTGAAGGTATTATTACGTGCCGTGCGCTGCATGGCCTAAGCGAGAAGGAAATTATGGATGGGTTAGAGGATGAGGGCGTGTCAAAAGTGCACAGATTGGGAAACACAGATTCATTGGTGTTGACCTTTAGTTCAGAGAAAGTTCCAGACCGCATCTTTGTTGGGTACATTTCGGTCCCCGTCCGAATTTTTGTACCTGACCCTCTCAGATGCTTTCGCTGTCATCGTTTCGGCCATGGGGCTAGGTCCTGTCGGACTGATGCGCGATGTGGCAAATGTGGCGAGAAAGAACACCATGGCGAGTGTAAGACACCAGACAAGACGTCCATGAAGTTAGCGACGGATTCGCATTCGGATTCAGCGACGGATTCGCCCGAAATGGCGTCTCCTGCAATTTCGCTCAAATTCACACCATAGGCTCCCCGTGCCCTCAGCAACTCACCCCTAAAGTGATTTTCTGTCACATTCACCCGTTCACCCGCTAGAGGTGAAAAGGTGAAATTCACCCAAAACGGCGTCTCCTGCGATTTCGCTCAAATTTACACCATAGGCTCCCCGTGCCCTCAACAACTCACCCCTAAAGTGATTTTCTGTCACATTCACCCGTTCACCCGCTAGAGGTGAAAAAGTGAAATTCACCCGAAACGGCGTCTCCTGCGATTTCGCTCAAATTCACACCATAGGCTCCCCGTGCCCTCAGCAACTCACCCCTAAAGTGATTTTTCTGTCACATTCACCCGTTCACCCGCTAGAGGTGAAAAGGTGAAATTCACCCGAAACGGCGTCTCCTGCGATTTCGCTCAAATTCACACCATAGGCTCCCCGTGCCCTCAGCAACTCACCCCTAAAGTGATTTTCTGTCACATTCACCCGTTCACCCGCTAGAGGCGAAAAAGTGAAATTCACCCAAAACGGCGTCTCCTGCGATTTTGCTCAAATTCACACCATTGGCTCCCCGTGCCCTCAGCAACTCACCCCTAAAGTGATTTTCTGTCACATTCACCCGTTCACCCGCTAGAGGTGAAAAGGTGAAATTCACCCCAACGGCGTCTCCTGCGATTTCGCTCAAATTCACACCATAGGCTTCCCGTGCCCTCAGCAACTCACCCCTAAAGTGATTTTCTGTCACATTCACCCGTTCACCCGCTAGAGGTGAAAAAGTGAAATTCACCCGAAACGGCGTCTCCTGCGATTTTGCTCAAATTCACACCATAGGCTTCCCGTGCCCTCAGCAACTCACCCCTAAAGTGATTTTCTGTCACATTCACCCGTTCACCCGCTAGAGGTGAAAAGGTGAAATTTTCCTAACCAGCGTCTTTAGCGTCGGATTCAGCGACGGATTCGCCCGAGATGGCGTCTCCTCCGATTTCGCTCAAATTCACACTATTGGCTCCCCGTGCCTTCAGCAACTCACAGCTAAAGTGATTTTCCGTCACAATCTCCCGTTCACCCGCTAGAGGTGAAAAGGTGAAATTCAAGCGAACCGGCATCTTCAGCGTCGGATTCAGCGACGGATTCGCCCGAAATGGCGTCTCCTGCGATTTCGCTCAAATTCACACCATAGGCTCCCCGTGCCCTCAGCAACTCACCCTAAAGTGATTTTCTGTCACATTTACCCGTTCACCCGCTAGAGGTGAAAAAGGTGAAATTCACCCGAAACGGCGTCTCCTGCGATTTCGCTCAAATTTACACCATAGGCTCCCCGTGCCCTCAACAACTCACCCCTAAAGTGATTTTCTGTCACATTCACCCGTTCACCCGCTAGAGGTGAAAAAGTGAAATTCACCCGAAACGGCGTCTCCTGCGATTTCGCTCAAATTCACACCATAGGCTCCCCGTGCCCTCAGCAACTCACCCCTAAAGTGATTTTCTGTCACATTCACCCGTTCACCCGCTAGAGGTGAAAAGGTGAAATTCACCCGAAACGGCGTCTCCTGCGATTTCGCTCAAATTCACACCATAGGCTCCCCGTGCCCTCAGCAACTCACCCCTAAAGTGATTTTCTGTCACATTCACCCGTTCACCCGCTAGAGGCGAAAAAGTGAAATTCACCCGAAACGGCGTCTCCTGCGATTTTGCTCAAATTCACACCATAGGCTCCCCGTGCCCTCAGCAACTCACCCCTAAAGTGATTTTCTGTCACATTCACCCGTTCACCCGCTAGAGGTGAAAAAGTGAAATTCACCCGAAACGGCGTCTCCTGCGATTTCGCTCAAATTCACACCATAGGCTTCCCGTGCCCTCAGCAACTCACCCCTAAAGTGATTTTCTGTCACATTCACCCGTTCACCCGCTAGAGGTGAAAAAGTGAAATTTTCCTAACCAGCGTCTTTAGCGTCGGATTCAGCGACGGATTCGCCCGAGATG
This sequence comes from Lepas anatifera, assembly GCA_034440635.1. Lineage (NCBI taxonomy): Eukaryota > Metazoa > Arthropoda > Thecostraca > Lepadidae > Lepas > Lepas anatifera. The sequence goes on from JAOTON010000008.1 coordinate 128,979, forward strand.
GCGTCTCCTCCGATTTCGCTCAAATTCACACTATTGGCTCCCCGTGCCCTCAGCAACTCACAGCTAAAGTGATTTTCCGTCACAATCTCCCGTTCACCCGCTAGAGGTGAAAAGGTGAAATTCAAGCGAACCGGCATCTTCAGCGTCGGATTTAGCGACGGATTCCCCCGAAATGGCGTCTCCTGCGATTTCGCTCAAATTCACACCATAGGCTCCCCGTGCCCTCAGCAACTCACCCCTAAAGTGATTTTCTGTCACATTCACCCGTTCACCCGCTAGAGGTGAAAAAGGTGAAATTCACCCGAAACGGCGTCTCCTGCGATTTCGCTCAAATTCACAGCATAGGCTCCCCGTGCCCTCAGCAACTCACCCCTAAAGTGATTTTCTGTCACATTCACCCGTTCACCCGCTAGAGGTGAAAAGGTGAAATTCACCCGAAACGGCGTCTCCTGCGATTTCGCTCAAATTCACACCATAGGCTCCCCGTGCCCTCAGCAACTCACCCCTAAAGTGATTTTCTGTCACATTCACCCGTTCACCCGCTAGAGGTGAAAAGGTGAAATTCACCCGAAACGGCGTCTCCTGCGATTTCGCTCAAATTCACACCATAGGCTCCCCGTGCCCTCAGCAACTCACCCCTAAAGTGATTTTCTGTCACATTCACCCGTTCACCCGCTAGAGGTGAAAAAGGTGAAATTCACCCGAAACGGGGTCCCTGCGATTTTCTCAAATTCACACCATAGGCTCCCCGTGCCCTCAGCAACTCACCCCTAAAGTGATTTTCTGTCACATTCACCCGTTCACCCGCTAGAGGTGAAAAAGTGAAATTCACCCGAAACGGCGTCTCCTGCGATTTCGCTCAAATTCACACCATAGGCTTCCCGTGCCCTCAGAAACTCACCCCTAAAGTGATTTTCTGTCACATTCACCCGTTCACCCGCTAGAGGTGAAAAGGTGAAATTTTCCTAACCGGCGTCTTTAGCGTCGGATTCAGCGACGGATTCGCCCGAGATGGCGTCTCCTCCGATTTCGCTCAAATTCACACTATTGGCTCCCCGTGCCCTCAGCAACTCACAGCTAAAGTGATTTTCCGTCACAATCCCCGTTCACCCGCTAGAGGTGAAAAGGTGAAATTCACGAACCGGCATCTTCAGCGTCGGATTTAGCGAAGGTTTCCGAAATGGCGTCTCCTGCGATTTCGCTCAAATTCACACCATAGGCTCCCCGTGCCCTCAGCAACTCACCCCTAAAGTGATTTTCTGTCACATTCACCCGTTCACCCGCTAGAGGTGAAAAGGTGAAATTCACCCGAAACGGCGTCTCCTGCGATTTCGCTCAAATTCACACCATAGGCTCCCCGTGCCCTCAGCAACTCACCCCTAAAGTGATTTTCTGTCACATTCACCCGTTCACCCGCTAGAGGTGAAAAAGTGAAATTCACCCGAAACGGCGTCTCCTGCGATTTCGCTCAAATTCACACCATAGGCTCCCCGTGCCCTCAGCAACTCACCCCTAAAGTGATTTTCTGTCACATTCACCCGTTCACCCGCTAGAGGTGAAAAGGTGAAATTTTCCTAACCAGCGTCTTCAGCGTCGGATTCAGCGACGGATTCGCCCGAAATGGCGTCTCCTGCGATTTCGCTCAAATTCACACTATTGGCTCCCCGTGCCCTCAGCAACTCACAGCTAAAGTGATTTTCCGTCACAATCTCCCGTTCACCCGCTAGAGGTGAAAAGGTGAAATTCACCCGAAACGGCGTCTCCTGCAATTTCACTCAAATTCACACCATAGGCTCCCCGTGCCCTCAGCAACTCACCCCTAAAGTGATTTTCTGTCACATTCACCCGTTCACCCGCTAGAGGTGAAAAAGTGAAATCCACCCGAAATGGTGGATGGTGAAATCCACCCGATTGGTGCCAGACATTCTTTCCAGAAAATACCCACTGCCCTTGAAAAGTACCCAGGATAAATGACGTACAAGGAATGTAATAAAAGCGCTGTTATTGCCTTGTGCTTTTAGGACAAGTTGACTCAAGTGTTTCAATTCCCTTCATCCTTTGTCTTGGGTAATTTTTTACAAAGCATCTGGTATCAAAAGCTCTCGGATTTTCGCAATAGGGCCTGAGCTTGGACCATCCCCTAAAATGGCTACTGCTTTCAAGTTCGGTATTATTCTCAAGCAGTTTGTCTCAGAATGTAGTCATTTTTAGTCTCAAGTGGTTCAGACAAATGCCATTGGCATGAACCTACATCTTGATCTCACCAGTACGGTAAGGCAATGACTTCAGTCGGTTTATTTTCTTTGCCCTTCCTTTCTTAAAGGGATATACGCGAAAAAATTATTGTGGTTTTTTGCTATTTGAAAAATCCTGATAACGAAACTATCAATTATTTTTGTATCTTCTGTAACATTTTGGGAGGCCACTTATCGAAATAGGTTAACAGTTTCGATGAAATGTTCATCACTTACCCATGCCCATACCCATCACTTACTTTTCGAAAGCTATTTAAAGTTGAAAAGTAATGTTTCTTTATAATACAAATGTCTGTCCTCCTGTATTTATATTTGAACTAATTTTAAAAAGCTTTTAAAAACCGACGCTGAAGATGCCGGTTCGCTTGAATTTCACTTTTTCACCTCTAGCGGGTGAACGGGTGAATGTGACAGAAAATCACTTTAGGGGTGAGTTGCTGAGGGCACGGGGAGCCTATGGTGTGAATTTGAGCGAAATCGCAGGAGACGCCGTTTCGGGTGAATTTCACCTTTCACCTCTAGCGGGTGAACGAGTGAATGTGACAGAAAATCACTTTAGGGGTGAGTTGCTGAGGGCACGGGGAGCCTATGGTGTGAATTTGAGTGAAATCGCAGGAGACGCCGTTTCGGGTGAATTTCACCTTTTCACCTCTAGCGGGTGAACGGGTGAATGTGACAGAAAATCACTTTAGGGGTGAGTTGCTGAGGGCACGGGGAGCCTATGATGTGAATTTGAGCGAAATGGCAGGAGACACCGTTTCGGGTGAATTTCACCTTTTCACCTCTAGCGGGTGAACGGGTGAATGTGACAGAAAATCACTTTAGGGGTGAGTTGCTGAGGGCACGGGGAGCCAATAGTGTGAATTTGAGCGAAATCGGAGGAGACGCCATCTCGGGCGAATCCGTCGCTGAATCCGACGCTAAAGACGCTGGTTAGGAAAATTTCACCTTTTCACCCCTAGCGGGTGAACGGGTGAATGTGACAGAAAATCACTTTAGGGGTGAGTTGCTGAGGGCACGGGAAGCCTATGGGGTGAATTTGAGCGAAATCGCAGGAGACGCCGTTTCGGGTGAATTTCAGTTTTCACCTCTAGCGGGTGAACGGGTGAATGTGACAGAAAATCACTCTAGGGGTGAGTTGCTGAGGGCACGGGGAGCCTAAGGGGTGATTTTGAGGAAAAACGCAGGAGACGCCGTTTCGGGTGAATTACACTTTTTACCTCTAGCGGGTGAAGGGATGAATGTGACAGAAAATCACTTTAGGGGTGAGTTTCTGAGGGCACGGGAAGCCTATGGTGTGAATTTGAGCGAAATCGCAGGAGACGCCGTTTCGGGTGAATTTCACCTTTTCACCTCTAGCGGGTGAACGGGTGAATGTGACAGAAAATCACTTTAGGGGTGAGTTGCTGAGGGCACGGGGAGCCTATGCTGTGAATTTGAGCGAAATCGCAGGAGACGCTGTTTCGGGTGAATTTCACTTTTTCACCTCTAGCGGGTGAACGGGTGAATGTGACAGAAAATCACTTTAGGGGTGAGTTGCTGAGGGCACGGGGAGCCTATGGTGTGAATTTGAGCGAAATCGCAGGAGACGCCGTTTCGGGTGAATTTCACCTTTTCACCTCTAGCGGGTGAACGGGTGAATGTGACAGAAAATCACTTTAGGGGTTAGTTGCTGAGGGCACGGGGAGCCTATGGTGTGAATTTGAGCGAAATCGCAGGAGACGCCGTTTCGGGTGAATTTCACCTTTTCACCTCTAGCGGGTGAAGGGGTGAATGTGACAGAAAATCACTTAAGGGGTGAGTTGCTGCGGGCACGGGGAGCCTATGGTGTGAATTTGAGCGAAATCGTAGGAGACGCCGTTTCGGGTGAATTTCACCTTTTCACCTCTAGCGGGTGAACGGGTGAATGTGACATAAAATCACTTTAGGGGTGAGTTGCTGAGGGCACGGGGAGCCTATGGTGTGAATTTGAGCGAAATCGCAGGAGACGCCATTTCGGGCGAATGCGTCGCTGAATCCGACGCAGAAGATGCCGGTTCGCTTGAATTTCACCTTTTTTACCTCTAGCGGGTGAACGGGAGATTGTGACGGAAAATCACTTTAGCTGTGAGTTGCTGAGGGCACGGGAAGCCAATAGTGTGAATTTGAGCGAAATCGGAGGAGACACCATCTAGGGCGAATCGGTCGCTGAATCCGACGCTAAGGACGCTGGTTAGGAAAATTTCACCTTTTCACCTCTAGCGGGTAAACGGGTGAATGTGACAGAAAATCACTTTAGGGGTGAGTTGCTGAGGGCATGGGGAGCCTATGGTGTGAATTTGAGCGAAATCGCAGGAGACGCCGTTTCGGGTGAATTTTACTTTTTCACCTCTAGCGGGTGAACAGGTGAATGTGACAGAAAATCACTTTAGGGGTGAGTTGCTGAGGGCACGGGGAGCCTATGGTGTGAATTTGAGCGAAATCGCAGGAGACGCCGTTTCGGGTGAATTTCACCTTTTTATCTCTAGCGGGTGAACGGGTGAATGTGACAGAAAATTACTTAAGAGGTGAGTTGCTGCGGGCACGGGGAGCCTATGGTGTGAATTTGAGCGAAATCGCAGGAGACGCCGTTTCGGGTGAATTTCACTTTTCACCTCTAGCGGGTGAACGGGTGAATGTGACAGAAGATCACTTTAGGGGTGAGTTGCTGAGGGCACGGGAGCCTATGGTGTGAATTTGAGCGAAATCGCAGGAGACGCCGTTTCGGGTGAATTTCACCTTTTCACCTCTAGCGGGTGAACGGGTGAATGTGACATAAAATCACTTTAGGGGTGAGTTGCTGAGGGCACGGGGAGCCTATGGTGTGAATTTGAGCGAAATCGCAGGAGACGCCATTTCGGGCGAATCCGTCGCTGAATCCGACGCTGAAGATGCCGGTTCGCTTGAATTTCACCTTTTCACCTCTAGCGGGTGAACGGGAGATTGTGACGGAAAATCACTTTAGCTGTGAGTTGCTGAGGGCACGGGGAGCCAATAGTGTGAATTTGAGCGAAATCGGAGGAGACTCCATCTCGGGCGAATCCGTCGCTGAATCCGACGCTAAAGACGCTGGTTAGGAAAATTTCACCTTTTCACCTCTAGCGGGTGAACGGGTGAATGTGACAGAAAATCACTTTAGGGATGAGTTGCTGAGGGCACGGGAAGCCTATGGTGTGAATTTGAGCAAAATCGCAGGAGACGCCGTTTCGGGTGAATTTCACTTTTTCACTTCTAGCGGGTGAACGAGTGAATGTGACAGAAAATCACTTTAGGGGTGAGTTGCTGAGGGCACGGGAGCCTATGGTGTGAATTTGAGCGAAATCGCAGGAGACGCCGTTTCGGGTGAATTTCACCTTTTCACCTCTAGCGGGTGAACGGGTGAATGTGACAGAAAATCACTTTAGGGGTGAGTTGCTGAGGGCACGGGGAGCCTATGGTGTGAATTTGAGCGAAATCGCAGGAGACGCCGTTTCGGGTGAATTTCACCTTTTCACCTCTAGCGGGTGAACGGGTGAATGTGACAGAAAATCACTTTAGGGGTGAGTTGCTGAGGGCACGGGAAGCCTATGGTGTGAATTTGAGCGAAATCGCAGGAGACGCCGTTTCGGGTGAATTTCAGTTTTTCACCTCTAGCGGGTGAACGGGTGAATGTGACAGAAAATCACTCTAGGGGTGAGTTGCTGAGGGCACGGGGAGCCTATGGTGTGAATTTGAGGGAAATCGCAGGAGACGCCGTTTCGGGTGAATTTCACTTTTTACCTCTAGCGGGTGAAGGGTGAATGTGACAGAAAATCACTTTAGGGGTGAGTTTCTGAGGGCACGGGGAGCCTATGGTGTGAATTTGAGCGAAATCGCAGGAGACGCTGTTTCGGGTGAATTTCTATTTTTCACCTCTAGCGGGTGAACGGGTGAATGTGACAGAAAATCACTTTAGGGGTGAGTTGCTGAGGGCACGGGGAGCCTATGGTGTGAATTTGAGCGAAATCGCAGGAGACGCCGTTTCGGGTGAATTTCACCTTTTCACCTCTAGCGGGTGAACGGGTGAATGTGACAGAAAATCACTTTAGGGGTGAGTTGCTGAGGGCACGGGGAGCCTATGGTGTGAATTTGAGCGAAATCGCAGGAGACGCCGTTTCGGGTGAATTTCACCTTTTCACCTCTAGCGGGTGAAGGGGTGAATGTGACAGAAAATCACCTTAGGGGTGAGTTGCTGCGGGCACGGGGAGCCTATGGTGTGAATTTGAGCGAAATCGCAGGAGACGCCATTTCGGGCGAATCCGTCGCTGAATCCGAATGCGAATCCGTCGCTAACTTCATGGACGTCCAGACAAGTGCGTGAACTGCATGGGGAATCACGCGGCATGGAACCGAAAGTGTCATGTATACCAGAAAGAGAAACAAATAGCATCAATCAAAGTTAAGAACGGCGTGCCTTTCCCTGAAGCAAAGAGGTTATACGAGGCAAATCATCCCACTGTATTTTACAGGGACAAGGCAGCCTCCTCCTCATCTCACGATCACAAACGTCTCCAACCGGTGTAGGCTTGAGTCAGATCACCCTAGGCACTAAGGTCAGAGACCTGCTCGACATGACTGTTGGTGATCTCTTGCGAATTTTACTGCAGTTGCTGCCTTCTGCCGAGCGAGCAGACCCACCTTCTGAGCACCAATCGACCGCTCCATCACCGCCGTGTGAGCCACAGTGTGTCTCGATTCCCGCATCGAAATATCCTGCTGTGGGTGCACAGGAATCCGCAACGCCCGTCCCACCGGCAGCTCCGGAGGTCCGTCCGAGGCCTCCTGTGGCGCCTGAGCATCCCGGCGTTGGCCAGGGTGATACTGGGCCTGCTAGTGACGGGGAGCAGCCATGGATAGAGGTGGGAAAGGGAGGCAAACCGAAACATCCTAGAGGTACTCCGCCAAAACCCAATTGTTCAGCTCCATCTATCGACCCACCACTTACCCTCAGATCCGAAGATAGCACTCCTCAGGCGACTCGATACAAGCGCGTCGAGGCACCAAAAACTAAAATGGGACCGCCCCCTCTCCCTCCTCGGCAGGCACCTCGATCACCACAAGGACCGACCCCCACTGCCCGTCCGCGCCCTCAGTTTAACCAGACGGAACCTCCTGTTGCAACTCCGGTGGGAAACAGACCCGAGAAACGTGGCCTCTCCGATACCCCCTCTCCCAGTGGGCTAGAGAGCCCTCAGAGAAGACAGAGGCTGCAGACCGAGTCAAAGGGCAGCAGATCCCGATCGTTGGGACCCAGCCCAACACTAACACTAGCTCCTGATCGTAGGAGTTCTGGTGGCGGTGCCCCCCCCCAGCTGGACATCGCGCGACCGACTATTTTTAGTTAATAACAACTTTTTACAATCCATCCTCAGATAAACACAATTTTACAATGGAACTGCCGTGGGATTCGAACCAATGGCACTGATCTCCAGAGCGTCATTAGGGCTAAACACCCCTTAGTAGCAGCTCTTCAAGAGACAAAGCTGGCACCAGGCATTCTATTTTCACTGCAGGGGTTCCAAATTTTTCGTAAAGATATGCAGCGTGATCCCGTTGCCCACGGTGGGGTTCTTTTGGCAGTAAGCCACATGGTGCCAGCAAAAGAGTTAATACTTACTACAGCTGTGCAAGCTGTTGGAGCGCGTGTAAATTTATTTCGTAGGGAAATAACTATATGTTCCATATACCTGCCCCCTGGCCGAGACATGCCCTTGTCACAACTGGAAACACTTATGTCGGAAGTCCCACCGCCAGTCCTCCTGGGGGATTTTAATGCGCACCACACTGTTTGGGGATGCGATATTGTAAACACTCGAGGGCACCACTTTGAGCGCTTTACTACTCAACAATCACTGTGTGTTCTTAACACTGGTACGGCAACACATTTTACACTCCCATCTGGTCGCGAATCGGCTTTAGACTTAAGCTTGTGCAGTTCACAGTTGAGTAGCCTCTTTGATTGGTCTGTGGGCGGGGACCCAATGGGAAGCGATCATTTCCCTATCTTTCTAGCTTGTGAAAACGCGGCATTACTCGGAAGGCCTCAACGATGGAACTTCCGCAAGGCAGATATGCCAAAATTTCAGTCTTTGCTGGAGAGCTCCTTTGAGAGCATCTCAAGTGCGGAGGCTCACAATTGAACAGTTTTCTACACTTCTCTTAAATGCGGCCAACGCGTCCATTCCCAGAACGTCTGGCAAACCTCGCCGCCCCCCGGTACCTTGGTGGACAGACGAGTGCCGAAATGCGATCCGTTCACGCCGGAGGGCTTATAGGCGTTTCAAGAACAACTCAACATAATCCCACTTAATTGAGTTAAGGCGAGCGCTAGCGATTTGCAGACGAACTACGCGTCTAGCAAAGAGAAAGTCGTGGCGTGACTTTGTTGGGAGGCTGAACACAACAACTCCACTCACACAGGTATTCTCCCAAATCAGACGCATAGAAGGGAGGTCTGTGTCAATCCCTCTTCCCGTGCTAAACATTGGAGGCAGATACATTTCTGAGACAGATGAGGTAGCGAACGCTCTCGGAAGTGGTTTTGCTGAGCGCTGCAAGTCCAGAAGAGAGGATTCACAGTTCATGCGGCTTAAAGTCCTGTCGGAACAAAGACCAGTTGACTTCAAGACAACAGCTAATCTTTCATATAACCCTAATAGAACTCATGTGAGGGATAGGGAACCTACGCAGCGTAGCGGAGGGGCCTGACTTAATTCATAACGATATGTTGAAATGTCTTCCTCAGTGCGCGCTGGACGCCCTGTTGACATCATTCAACTCCTTGTGAGAAAGTGGTGAATTTCCTACCGAATGGCGAAACGCCATCATAGTGCCGCTTTCGAAACCGGGTAAAGAAGGATCTGACCCGGCTTATTTTCGTCCCATCTCTCCGACATCCCGTCTGTGTAAGCTGTTTGAAAAGATGGTCAACGTTCGGTTTACGTGGTTTTTAGAAAGTCGTGGCATTTTAATCAATGATAATAATAATAATTGTTGGGGCTTATCGACGCACCAACTGCCAGGGTCATATGGCGTCGCCAACTCATTCCCTGTTGGAAGGGTTTCTCGGGAGCCAGCTTGCTCCTTGTTCAGGGAAGCCGCCGGGCCTTGAACCCGGGTCGGCTGAATGGAAGCCAGCTACGCTGACCACTCCACTACCGCGCCCCCATTTTAATCAATGACTAGTGTGGCTTTCGCAAAGGTAGAAGTACCTCTGATCATCTTGTCTCCTTGGACACCTCTATTCGCGGCGCTTTCAAGGAAAGACGTCATGTCAGTGCTGTATTCTTTGACGTAGTTTCGGCATATGGCACTGTGTGGCGACACGGCGTTGTTTTAAAGGCCTTTCAGTACGGGATTCGCGGCCAGATGGGATTTTTCATTCATAACTTCTTGACTGAGCGAACATTTCGGGTTAGAGAAGGTGGCACATATTCTAATTTGTTCTTCCAGGAGGACGGCATCTCTCAGGGGAGCGTCCTCAGTATTGGACTTTTCGCTTTAGCTATCAATGATGCTACTGCCGCTATACCTCCAACGATAAAGTGTTCTCTGTTCGTGGATGATATTGGGATCTGGACAACGGCGTCTGGTCCGTCCTCACTCTCTCCCCAGCTTCAGCTCGCTGTAAATAGCTTGGATCGACGATCTCCTCAAAACGGTCTGCGCTTCTCAACTTCTAAAACAGTAGGCGCTCATTTTTACGCAAGCGTCGTTTGTGCCCAGAACCGAACATAACATTGAAAGGTAGCCTTATTCCATTCCAGACATCAGCTAAGTTCCTTGGTATCATATTCGACAAACGTTTAACCTTCGCCCGGGTGGGGGTCTTTTAGACCCCCACGGGTTTTTCCAAAGTGATCAAAAAACGGCGGCGCGCAGCGCCGCCAAACTTGGTCTAGCTGTTCCTTCATCATTTTTACATCTTTCCTGAAAATTTTGGCTCAAGGTCATATCAGGTCAGGTCACCAGGCCAGGTGAAGTGACCTCTTCTCAAAAGATACTTAGGACCGCATAACTAAAAGAAGGGTTAATCGATCAAGTTGAAACTGATACCACATATTGGGCCCACCAGGAGCTACAACATTTTTTTCCGGGATTTTTTTATATTGGTGACCTAAGGTCATGTGCAGAGCATGACCTCCCCAGTGTAAATACATGGGGAAAATCACGAAATGAGCTTTTCTCAGTAAGTATGGATTAAATCAACTTCAAACGTCGGCTACGACTTGCTCTTAGCCTATTTATGAAGTTGATGCAAAAATTTTGACTTGTGATCTTTGAAAGGACACCTTAGGTCAGATATGTAAGTATTTTTTGGTGTTTTACTCTATAAATTTTGAATAAACAAAGATAGAAGTTTTATTTTGTCACCAAAGTGTTTATACAGTCACTGCAAGTCAAGTTATATACACCATGACTATACCAGGTCAAGTTGGGTCAGACCGTTGACCTGAGTCAGGTCAAATTTTTAAATTTGACCTGGGGTAGCAATATTGTATATCATTCGATTTGTATTAACGAGAGGATTGCAATGGTGCATCAACTATGGTTGTATCTTGTTTAATTTGGAAGGTATTAGCGAAAAAGGAAACGCCCTTATGCATGGGTGGCTATGGACATTTCCAAGAATATGCCCAATATTTAGTGACCTGTAGCTCCCTAGGCTTTGACCTGACACGAAAATGAATGCCACTACAATGAAAGCGCATCTCAAGAGCTTTCGAATGGTGTTAAAAATGTTTCTAGCTATCATAGTTTCTGAGATATAAGAGGTTTTCTTAGTACACCTCATATTAGCGATTTTGACCTATTTTGACCTCTAGTGACCTTGATATTGACCTGACAAGAAAAATGACCGCAGTATTTTCGATATCATTTTCGAAGAGCTTTCGATTGCCGTTTTGCGCTTTTTTCTAGCTCTCTTAGTTTTTGAGATCGTGGGGGTCTTTTTTTTAGCCCCCCATCAGGGCGGAGGTGGCTCGTACCCACCACCGGGGCAAGGGTTAACGTATCACGCTCAACATTTGAAGCCATCTCACGCTCACTTACAGAATCTGCGGGATAGGTGTTTGAAGTCCTTGAACTGTCTTAAATGCGTTTCTCGGACATCATATGGGGCTGACCGTAAGACATTACTCATCCTCTACAGAGCTCTTATTAGGTCCAAGATGGACTACGCCTGCTTTGTTTATGATTCAGCAAACGAACCCGTAAAGCGTTGCCTCAACATGATCCACCACAGTGCTATTCGAATTTGCACAGGTGCGTTCCGCACTACCCCGATATCTAGTCTGCTCGTGGAAGCGAATGAACCGCCGTTAGCCATGCGGCGACGACTTCTTGGGCAGAGATATGTATATAAATTAGTGCAGTTTCCGAACCACCCGACGTATAGTGCTGTCTTCTCACGACAACTGATCCGCCTATTTGACGGCATAAGTAAAGGTGTCAGAGTATTAGTAGTAGTCATAAGTATTAGGTGTCAGAGCCCGGAATTTTGCCGTGGAATGTGCCGTGACAAAGCGAATCATTGCCCGCGTCGAACCATCAGAGATGCCTCCCTGGGAAATACTTCCACCAGCAACGGACACGACTCTCGCCTAGAGTGCTAAATCGGAAATGAGTCCCCAAGAATTGAAGGCTCTAACTCTTGAACATATTTCACAATATCATCGACATGCAATGTTCTATACAGATGGGTCGAAGACTGACACTGGGGTAGGTTGTTCATTCGTTATCGGCACAACTTCTCGGACATTTTCGCTTCCCCCTCTCGCTTCTGTTTTCACAGCACAACTGACCACTATTGACAAAGCTCTGTGCTTTTTAGATATTTCTGACCAAACAGATTTTGTCAATTTTACCGACTCGCTGAGTAGCATCCAAGCCTTACTGAGTTTTAATTCTAAAGACAATTTTGTTCAGAAGATGCAGCTCCGCTTAACCTGTCTGGCCAAAGATTGTAAAAATGTTATTTTGTGTTGGGTGCCCAGCCATGTGGGAATAGAGGGGAACGAGAAGGCGGACGCAGCCGCCAAGCGTGCCTCAAGCCACCCCTGTACACGCAGGCTACCAATCCCGGCCCGAGACCTACTTCCCCATCTTTCTTTGCACCTTCGGAATTCCTGGCAGCGCTGGTGGATGACGCATACGCACAATAAATTGCTAGAGATAAAGCCAGAGATTGGTGAGTGGCCCTGTTCATCGCGGCGATGCCGGCGCGAAGAGGTGGCACTCTGTCGATTACGCACTGGTCACACCCTGGCGACCCACCGATATCTTCTTTGTGGGGAGGCGAGACCACCCCTGCCGACGCTGCCTAGAACCGCTCTCAGTCCGCCACGTACTGGTGTCGTGCCCTGACTATGACCTTGAAAGAGACAGGTACTTTGGCCCTCGACAACAAGAACTGACATTGATTGATTTGATAGGTAGGAATGCTGATATGATCGGCCAGATCCTCGATTTTCTCAGAGCTATATGTTTCACAGTCATATATGACCCAGGGTGATTGCTCTGCTCAGGGGTGCAGTGTGGAACTTGCTAGTGAGTGCTGACGTTTTACTGTGGATGTTTAATCTACGTAACTGTTTGTCTCCCCGGTGATGGGGATGGGAACGTGGGAGATTTTCAATTTTTACCGAGTGTTTGTCTTACTGCAGAACTAACCGCTTGAAACAGATCATAAACATGTATTGAGGAAGACGTTTTTAAAGGCATTGGCCTTGGTTGATCTGGGCGCTATATAACCACTAAGGCTGTTGCGCCTTAAGCCCCAATAATCAATCAATCAATTGACCTGACCTGAGGTCAGTTTATTTTATGTTTTGATCTAGTATTTTCATATTATACATTATTCGATTCGCCGTAACGGGGGAAGCGAGTAGTGCCTAAAATGATTCTATATTTACTCTATCAGACACTAGAGCCCGGAAACTCTTCTCTAACGCGCCACCTTCTACATCCATACACGTATATTCACACTACGATGGTACATGAAACATACAGAGACCCTAAAACATGCCCCGGCCGACTGAGGTGAACAAATGAAAATTATAAACTTCTCGCGATATTTATCCCGCGTAACGAGGGTAATCACGCCCTGGGTAGAGAACGACTAGTGTGGTAGCATCAAAATAATGAATATGCCTATACCTAACCCAGTATGATTGGCGAGTGGGGAAATACTACATCTTAAAGATGATGGGTATATGGGCATTGGGTGGGTTAGCGTAATGCGTCACGGTCCTTCCTCGCCGAGGGTCACACTCTGCTTACTTACTTATGGCTTTTTATTAGGCGTTCTGTACATAGCACCTTTGCCCGCCTCTAAAGGAGTGTGTGGGAGAATTTTAGAATTTTGTGTGAGGGCAAGCTACGTTAGTCTGTTAAAGCAATGGGAGTTATTTCAAGTAATGGGTTGCAAGATGTTTTAGCTTGCGAATGGATCGGTCGTGGCAATGGCATAGCCATGCCAAGGAGGTCTTTTAATAAGTTTTAGACCCGCAGAGTGCGAAGGTTATTTCTGTGGTTGAAGACCTTAAATTTAGAATTTGGAATTTAGAATTTAGAATTTTGTGTGTCAGCTACTGATGTCCGCTTGTCTACGTTATCTCGAAATCCTCCGTTAACTCAATAATTTTCGTATTTTAGAAAGTGCGCTAAACACCTGGCCAGGGTGCCGCGAACTTACCCTGCAACCCGGAGGTGAAGTTGCAGCTCCCTCTCCGGCTGGGCAGCCGCCGCGCAGAGGAAAAGAAGTGTGAGAGGATAGTTAAATTGTTAGTAAGAGTATAGGTGTGGTTAGCATAGACCCGCAGTGAAAGGTATCACTGCGGTGAAGAAATCTAACCTATTTAACCTAACCTGATTTCAAAGCTAGCCTAACATAACCTATCCTTAGCCTATAATGAACCATTTAAAGGTTAAAAAACTATTGCTTAAATTTCGCAGTGGATCATCTATGATTGGAAAATAGGCAAGTCCTACTTTGGGGGTGCACCATGCACCCTCCATCATATATACTGGGAGGGGTGATTTATAGAAACTTCTCTAGCCCAGAGTCCTTTAGAAATGTAAAGACTTTTTCGAGTAGCTCAGGATGGTCGTTACCGAGCAGAGTTTTTAGGTCTACAGGGATGTTTTGGATTCGGCAGTAATCTAGCATGGGTTGCCGATGGGTATTGTGCTGGGGACAATCGATGAGAATGTGATAGGGATTCTCCATTGCGTCGCAGGTACCACAGGTACCCGCGTTCCAATAGGCATTTAATTTTGTGTGTCCATTTCTGAGTCTGGTTAAAATAACCTCGCGCCGGCGACTCTTTTGGTTGGAACTGGGCCAGTAGCCGATGTTAGGCTTCATATAGAATAGGTGGGCGCTGTGGTTTGTGGTCCAGTTATTTTGAATTTGCTTCCGGATACTGTCCTGGAGGAGAGCTTTGCTATCATCTCCAGACCACATTAAGGGTGCGATCTCTCTAAGTTCTAGGGACTTTTTTGCCTGCTCATCGGCCTATTCATTTCCTTGAATTTTGCAGTGGCCCGGGATCCAAAGAAAAGAGACATCAGGGGTATCATCGATACCTTTCTGAATATCTGCTATAACGTGGTGGCTGGGGTTGACTACGTTACTGACGGCCTGCAGGACAGGTTTAGAGTCTGAACAGATGACGGTTGAGTTAATATTTTGGGTTCTGATTATGGCTAATGCATTTAGGGATGGCAACAGCCTCGGCTGTGAAGATAGAGCAGTTGTCCGGAAGTCTTTTCTGAAGGCAAATATTTTGCCCCCAGATGCCGAGGCCTACTTTTTGGCCTATTTTGGAGCCGTCTGTAAATATAAAGGTCTTGTCCGCGTTACAAGATCGGAACTCAAGGAATTTCTGGGAGACTTCTTCCTCTGAAAAGTCCTTCCGTTTTTTGCCTATTGTTGCTGGCAGTGCAAGATTGAGGCTTTCCAGGGTTTTCGCTACTCTGTGCTTAAATGGGGGCCACTTCTGTAGAGTGGCTTTGTTTGCTCGTCTGCGATGGGCAAAACATTGTTGTGCCGGGTGGTTTTCGGTGGATTGGACCTTAATGTAGTAAGAAATAAGCTGGGCGTCGCGTCTTGTCTGCAGTGGGCACAGCCCGCTATCAGTTAGCAGGCTGGTGATGGAGGATTCTCTGAGCGCGCCTGTGGCTGCCCGGATACTGGCATTTTGGACTCGCTCTAGCTTTAATTTATTGGTCTTGTTCGTCGAGTCAAAAACGAACGAATTATATTCGAGAATGGACCGAATCAGGGACTTGTAGAGCATAAGCAGGGTCTTTCGATCCCCGCCATACTCTGTGCCGCCGAGCATGCGGGGAATGTTGACTCGCTTTTGACAGCTAGAGACGACTTTGGTGATGTGCTCATTGAAACTCAATCGGGAATCTAGGGTGACGCCCAAGAATTTGAAGCTATCGGTGCATTCAATAGGTTTACCCGAGCTTTGGAGCCGTGGAGGGTCGTGTCTGGAATGCGCTCTGGCAAAGACAACGACTGATGATTTTTCCGCCGAGGGTGATAGACCCATTAAACTACACCAATTATCGATGTCGTTTAAGCTATCCTGCAACTGCGTAGTTGCATGTTGAAATTCTGGTTCATTATACCGCCTGGTATCAATTGCAGTGGATTTCCAAATGGCGACATCGTCCACAAAAAGGGAGTAATTTATTCCAGGCGGTAGCTTTTTTGGCGAAGAGATCATTGATCATTACTAGAAAGAGAGTGGGGGACAGAACGCTACCCTGGGGTGTGCCTTGGTTTTGGGTTGCCAGGTAGGAGAAATGTGGTGCCACAACGGACTTTGAATTTTCGGTCCTTTGGGAAGTTTTCAATGAATTTTGCAAGGTAAGGTGGCCACGAATTCTCTAGCTTGCTTAATTTAAACAAAAGGGCGTCTTTTTCTACGCGATCGAATGCCGATTTAATGTCTAAGAATGCAGCTATTGTTACTTGCTTTTTGTAAAAGCCATTCTGGATGTCACTGACTAGTTTCACCAAATTGTCAGTGGTGGCTCGTCCCGCGCCGGAAGCTTGATTGCATAGCATCAAGCTTCTTTTTCGAGGATATCGTGAAGTCTAACGTTTACCATGCGCTCGACAAGCTTGCTAGCACAGCTAGTAAGCGAAATTGGGCGATAACCTTTGGGTCTGTTTTTTCTTTGCCAGGTTTTGGAAGGGGGAATGATTATACTCTCTCGCCACGATGTTGGGAAAGAGTCGCTAAGAAACATGTTGTTAATGGCCGAAAGCAGGTACTTTAGTGCTGTTTGGCTGAGGTGCCTGACAAAAAGAGTAGTGAATTTCGTCAGGGCCCATTCTGCAGTGTTTCCACACTTGCTAATGGCGTAATTGGTTTAGCTCGGCTCATTGTAGATGGTACGTTATAGTACTCTTGATTACCATAATTTCGATGAATGTGTGCCTTTTTGCACCATTCTGCCTGAGTCTTTGGAGCGCTGGCTGTATGAGTTATTAGCTGCGACACTGGCGTAATGATCAGCAAATTTATCCATGACTTCCTTAGGTTCGGTGATGGGTTGGCCAGCTATTTTTAGTTGAGGGAAGGGTCCACGGGGTGCAGTTGCCTCACAGAGAAAGCTCTGATGGTTTATCAAACTTGGGTGGTGGGAGTGAAGCGGTTGAATTTGGAGGCAAAAGAGTTGAAACTGTCCTCCTTTTGAACCCGCTTGCACGTGTTTCGGAAGATGTTTTTTTGCTGCCCGAAGTGCACATCGAGTAGGGCTGTGTGCCCTCCTCTCATATGCCTTGCGGGCTCTTATCATTTGAGCTTTGGCGTGTGCCGTCTCTGTGGTTCCACCATGGGGCTCCGTTTTTCTTTCGGGGTCCTCTGGTTTTTGGTATTGCTAGTTGTGCTGCTGAGCTTTATGGCTCTTAGTATTAATCTCAATGTCTGTCGAGTGTGGGTCGCCTTCGGGTGACCAGTGTGAGGTCGACCTCTGGCCTGAATTTTGTCCAGTCCGCTCTTTTTAGATTCCAGGAAGGGGTAAACAGAACAATGCGGTCGAGTGCTCCTTTTGTGGGGACATTAATTTTGATTGGGAGGTGATCGCTCATGCCTGGGTTGTCTTCGACATCCCAGGTAAACAGTGACGCAATTCTAGGCGTGGCAGCACGAAATATCAATGGCTTAGTCTAAATGTCCGCTTTGCGTTGCTTGGCGGGTTGGTGCGCCGTTATTTAGGATAACTAACTTTTGAGAACCTATTGCGTCATATATAATTTCACCTCTACGGTTTGGCCTGGCGCTGCCCCAGGATGGGTGGTGACCATTCAAGTCTCAAAGTAATAACAAAGGCCCGTTTATTTGATTAAATAGTTGTAGCGAGTTCCCGATCCGTTGGATCAGGGTCGCAAGGATATGTATATTGAAACAACCGTCAATTGGACGTGTTGTATTTTCAAAGGCTAACAGCTGCACAGTCCAGTGATGTTGCCAGATGCACGTGACTGTGCGGGATGCTATTTTCTATTAGGGATGGCTGTGCCTCCCTTTACGGACAGCAGCGTGTAGTTATGGTGATACCAAGAGTAACCCGAAATTTTGTATTTATCGTTATCTGTATCAGTAAAGTGGGTCTCTTGTAATGCTGCTAGTGCCGGTTTTTTCTCAGCAAATATTGATGAAAAAAGCGGGAATTTCCCTGATAAGGCCATTTGTGTTCCATTGCAGAATTGAACCCATGGTGGTTTTTAACGTTTGTGCTTAGGGGACCTACGCTTGCGAAGGTTGATAGGAGCACCTGCTGCTGCTGCTATCACTGGCAGGAGAGACTGGGGTAGAGTGCCTAGAAAAGCTAATTTTCCTTGGTTAAGGGGGAGCGGCTGGGGCTGGAGGTGCCGGGGCTGGGGGTTTCCAGAAGAGGAGCACTAGAAGTGTTTACAACAGTTGTTGCAGAGCTCTGCCCTGATGCACTGCTGGCGTCAGAGTCGGTCTCGGTCCCGGACAGCCTGTCGGGTCAGACTGACTTTCTGTCGTCTGACGTTTCAAGTTCACCTGAGAACTGAAACTGCTAGAAAATGACCTTTGAGGTCGGTTTGGGATCCGTAAGTGCGGGTGGAGCGAGGTTCTTTGGAAAGAAGCTTCGCTTCTTTCCCAGAGGAGAGAGGAGCAGTTTCAGTTTGGAGTTGAAATTTTACTTTTGGTCTTTGGTTTGAGTGGCAGCCGTTTTTACCCTGAGAGGGGTGGGGCTGCCACTGCGCTTAGAGGCCTTCTCGGTGCCTGCCTTTGGCGGCGCTCCGGGAAGGGGAGCACCGGTGAATCATGAGTGCTTGGGGGCAGGTAGCGAAGGGAAAATCAGACTTGTCAGGCACTCAGTGCAGAGTGGCTTTGCCACCCTGCTGCGGGTGTCCA